>JBBPDC010000149.1:20225887-20239115 GCA_037974485.1 Hemigrammopetersius urotaenia | reverse complement strand
GTAAAGCTGCTTTGTGACAATGACCATTGTTAAAAGCGCTATATAAATAAAATTGAATTGAATTGAATTGAAATGAACTTACACACACACACACACATATATGAAACACTTATACAGATACAGATGAAAAGAACTCACACACACATATGAAACTCTCATACAAATACAGGTGAAATTGACTCACGCACATATGAAATGCTTATGTGATGCATGTGAAATAGATTATTATGGAACAAAAATAAATTCATATAGCATAGTGAAGCTTTTCACATGTTGATGTGTGTGAAAACATTTCAGTATATCCGGAAGGTGTTTCACTATATCCGGAATCCATCTCAAATCAGAGATGGGGACTCGAGTCTGAGACTCTGACTCGAGTCGCACTGAATTAGCATTAGCCAATTAGCATATCTTCTAGAGATGTAAACATTGCCACTTGAAGACTTGAGACTTGACTTGGACTTGGTAAAAATGACTTGGGAACATCTCTGTCTCAAATCTACGTCACTAGGCTTGAAAGACAAGGCCTGAAAACTTTTCACCAAACCTTTCCTTTCATTTAAGGAAACAAGTAAAGTTAAGCAATGAACAGTTATTGACGCCCACTCACAGTATTGTTCTGTTGAACTGAGTACAAACGTCGCTACCAGAGAAATATTGCTAATCAGGCTCTGGTTGCTACTCGCTAACAAGCAGCGACATGTAGCTTCTGCCTGGGTCCTAATGCCCGCCTGCTACCTACTGCAGCTTCAACAGTACACCATTTTTCATCAATTATATAATGATAGCTAGACTTGTTATTTTTATTTCAATTCATAGTCTTGTTTCCATTTGTAAAGTGCCTGTCACTCAGTGATTTCTTGTAGTTCTAAACAGGCTCTGGTTGCTACTCGCTAACCAGCAGCGCCGTGTAGCTTCGCCTGGGTCCTAATGCCTGCCTGCTACCTACAGCAGCTTCAACAGCCAGTACATAATTTTAATTAAACAATGATAACTAGACTTATTATATTTAATTTCAATTCATAGTCTTGTTTGTATTTGTAAGAAAATTTTATTCAACAAACCGACAACCTCAGTCATTACATGGCTGAAGACATGGCACCAAAAATATAGTAATTATTGTACTATTTTTAAATTATATACATTTCATACAGTATTTCTCTGGTAGTGACGTTTTTACTCAGTTCAACAGAACAATACTATGCGTAGGTGTCAATAACTGTTCATTGCTTTACTTGTTTCCTTAAATGAAAGGAAAGGTTTGGTGAAACGTTTTTTGGTGTTCCAGGCGATCCCTAGGATATGTTGCTGGTGTTCAGCATTGTCATAATATAAGAAATATACATACTTTTGCATATTTTCTGAGCACTCCACTATAGGTGTCTGTTGGAAGGCCCAAAGCACAGTCAGACAAACCATTCTAAAATTGCCTTGGTGTTGATATTTCTAACACTGTGGGACAAGTAATTGCACACCTACATTTGTGGACTTCCATGGAAGGTAGATTTTATAAATTGGACAGAAAGTGGGAGCTCAAGCTGGGAGCTTCTAATAAAGTGTCCTACAACTGGAAATGTCAAATACGAAAGGTTTTCAACTACAAATGACTGACAGACTGAGTGTGCTGAAAGAAGCGTTATGGGAAAGGGATTTTAGGGACAAAGAGTGTGTGTTCTTCAGGAGAGGAGGTGTGGGAACAGGAGATGGAGCTATAGGGTGAATTCAAATTGAGAGAGTAATGGAGGAAAAGGGTCTGTGGGAGGTGTGGGAGGCTGAGAGAGAGAGAGGAGAAATCCTTGAGTGGTGCAGTGTGGGAACGAGGGGTCGTGGCTCAGCAGGAAGAAGGTTTTCTTGGCAGGACGTGGCAGAAAGGGATTGTGGGAATTTACAGAGGATTAACGGAGCGTCTGATGCCCTCACACACATATAAACACGTTCATCTATGTGTACACACACACATACACTTATTCTCTCATGCACTCTTAAGACCCCGTCTTACATCCTTACGCAAAACATGTTCAGTCATATTCGTATAAACGCATCCACCGTCACCGAGGGCGTAGCTTTTATGACACACTTTTGCTTTTACACGTCCAGCTGAACCATAAACTAATCAACGAAAAAAAAGTCAGCGAGAAAAAAAACTAACAAATCAGATGTTCTCTTCTCAGCTTTGCGGGATTATGAAAAAGTATTTGCACCATTCCTCTCCCCATCTGTTGACTCTGGAAGCCAGTGACATCTTTGCAGAAGGTCGTGCGATGAGGGACAGTGACACAGCAGTCCATCAGGTTTTTGTGAAGCTTGCAAAGCACACTTCTCAAACATCTGTCAGAAAAGGGCAAAGAAGCCCAGTATAACACAAGCTATTATTGATGTTTTGCTTCAGTGCTCCTATAATTCTAAACATGTTTTATTGATTTTTTAAAACTGAAAATAATTCAGCAGGCAGAAAGAAGAGGCATTTCAAGGTATATTGCCCTTTGGACACCTAAGAGGATTTAGCATCTGCACAGCCTCCTCAGCGGACCATTGAGGAGTGGTCTTTTGGCTATTTCTTGTGTACCCATATGTTATTATATGTACTTTATTCCCCAGAGAGTCATATTAGTTTTTATCTCCTTTACACATAAATGTACAATTAATGCAGATGAAACCCCTCGACCTTGCAATTATCCCCATCTCACTAATCGGCCCCAGCTGTCCTGTCCGTGTAGACGGCAGCTAAGCTCTTTTTAATGAGAGCGTCAACCACGATGGTCCTGAAGAAAAGCACTGCTATGGATTCAGGGTGACGCGTTTCCTCAGAGGAGCAAGCGAAGCATCAAACAGCATTCCTGCCAAAGCGGCCCCCCGGCAACAGGAGCCATTAGTTGAGTTTATGAGCCTCCATAAAAAGCCTCAACTTCCTGTTTATGAAGGCTTCGGAGAATCTACAAGCGCTGCCACAGCCATAGGTCTGACTTTTACTTATGTAGCCTATAGCAAGAGGAGACTGAAGGGCCCATTTTCTACATTTTTATGTTTTCCCTGAGGGCTTATGCGATAAAAAGAGTCATAGTCCATTTTTACCCAGCCCTTTTCCAAGCGTACTTTATATCTTAGATTTTAACAGCCTTTTGATTGATATATGTATATGACCTCTGATTGGTTACATTGCAGTGCACCTCATTCAAAAAGCCATCTGGACTGAAACGCTTCTTATAACTGGGCAGAGCTAAACTACTATAGGCTAAATAGGCGACTATGGAAATGTACTAGTTATCATCAAAACATAGAACAATGGCGATATTCAAATTGAGTTTTATTTGTAGGCCCATAGTGCTTCTTCCAATAAATCTTGTTCTAAAGCAGGTTTCAAGAGGTTTGGATCAAGTCCCCTAATGGGCAGGAAAAACTCCTTAAGATCACATTGAGAGGAAGCAAAACTCTAAAGGGGAACACATTCTCCTCTGGGCAGCATCGTTAGGATAAGTAGTTAGGATACAAGCAGTTTTACAAATGAGGTTAACATGAGGACTACATTTTCTGCAGGAAGACAACTGATAGAGTGTCAGGACATTTAAAGTATATGATGGGCAAAAAAAATGTGGTCTTTGAAGGCATCTCTTATAAATGCCTTGACACTGAACTTACCTCCAAAACTGATATTAGTTTCGGTATTGGTTTTTGGCGTATGGCAAAAAGCATCTAGAAAGAGCATAACTGCAATATGCAAGGTTATGCAGTTAATGAAGTGAATCTAAGGCTTGTAGTTTGCAATAAACAGTAACATTACAGCTACATTCCTAATGGTAATGCCTAAAACCTAATGCTAACACTTATGATGTTCAGTTTGAGTTTCACTTCATCTGCAGATCATGTACACTCTTAAGGTTCACTGGATACTGTATCGATACTGCAGAAGAACCACTTTTTGTTAAGATGTCCAAGCATAAATAACCTTTTTAAAGTTTAAAGAAGCAGATAACAGTGGTCATCAACCCTTCTCCTAGAAATGTAACTAAGATGCTGCCCCTTTATATAATGCAAACGCATCCGAAGCGACAAATTATCTGGAGTTGGTATGACAAGAAGGTAGCTGTCCAGGAATCTCTCATGAAGGACGCTCAAGGGTTCCTGTATAAGTATCAGTTTCCACTTATTGATGTGATATTTTTACAAATATTAACCCCACCAGCAGGCGATGACTGAATGGTATGGAGCTCTGCATTGTTTTTTTGCTCCAATACACATGCAAAAGTAAAAATGTGTTTTGTGTACCATCTATATTTATAAAACATGAGCAACCTCCTTTACATCATGAAGCATCAGATAGCTGATCTGTCTCATCACGTGTTGATGTGGTGAGACAAACTATGCCACTGCTACACGTCTATGGTTGGTTTTCCACACGAAAACTACAAAGGGGTTCCAGTGGAGAATCCCCCACCACAAAAGTGTTTTGTCAAAGATGGGGCTGAGTGACATTTTAAGCAACAGAAGTTTCTTTTGTTTTGCACTAGAGCCAAAGGGTTAATGTGTCTTAGAAGTTACTAAACCTTACACCCAACCAGTTATAATTAGTACTACCTACATGCTAAAATCATCACGCCCTGGCCTCACACCAATTAAAGTGTTTGTTGTATTGTAGTAGCCAGTAAATTATGTTGTCCATACTTGTGTCCATTTTTATAGATGTGGTCAATGTAGGTTATGTAGGCTTGCAGTGATTTACAGATTTGTCTTGTATTAATTACATACTGTAATACATAAATAATAATACACACCATTTGCTTCCAGGGATAGGTTACTCACGGGGGCATTGTGGCCAGCATCCAGGGGCCTCTGAATTCCAAGGTTTAGACCACAAGGCCCATAATGGGTTGTTTGCTGTAGCTCATCCACAGCAAAGGGAAGCAGTAGTAGAATTTCATACATATCATACATCACACAGGAGCATGAAACTGGGAAATGCTGTTTAATGTCACCTTTTTTTGGGTTTGTTTGTTTTTGTTTATACATCAGTGTTGTTTGGGAGGCCTATGTATCTTCACACACACCTTTGACTCATCTCAGAGTAATACTATGTTAGAATTTGGGGAAATCCTGAGAATGGTTTTGATTTTAGCTTCCTACCTACACTGACACACATGCAGACATTTTTTAGCATCAAAATGGAAGCAAGTTCAAAGATACGGGGAAGTCCTTACAAGAGCTTGAAAACCACAGGTTTTGCCACCATGCCGCACCCACACCAACACTATTTCACTCAATTTCCCACTACTGTACTCTCATCAACTTTATAAAATAATTAACATATGTTTAGGTTCATTTGTGTGTTTTAATAGTAAATAGTAGAGAGTTCCTCAGTCCATTCACCACCGCTGTAAAGTAATCTAAGAAAGTATGTTTCTCTATAGTAGATAATTTAACACCAAACCAACTCTGAGTTCATATATATTTGTATATAACCATATATTCATATAAATATCTTAATAGTGAATCACTGAATTGCTGCCATCGCAAAAAGTCCAGTACAACATCATTACGTGACCTTATATTGCACATGTTGAATTTAAACTGCTGTAATTTCATGACACTAAAGGGGCTTTCTCATTTTTTCAGGAACTTCCCCCATCAGCTCTCTGAAAGTAGGGACACATCATTTAGTAGTTAGACTTTACCAAAAACTCAGTGGCACTTTGTTACATGTGTGGTCCCATTCTTGGACTTTACAAAAGATACATCAGTCATCAAATATACTGTAGTCTGTAGATACATCACACAAATGTTCTTATGAGTCAGAAGTTTGGGTACATCCCTTAGATACATTCATCGCATTTATCAGATGCCTTTATCCAAAGCAACTTCCGCTCTCTATCTACAGAGGGCAGTCTCCCTGGAGCAATTTGGGCTTAAGGGTGGACCCAGTGGTGGTGTGCTGAATGTAGAATTCGAACCTATGACCTCTTGGTCCAGAGGCAAGTATCCTACCACTAGGCCACTACCGCCCTGCTCGTTCTCTTTCAAAGTCCTCTTTCAAAGTTTCATTACAAGAAAACGTGTAATATAATAATATGCACTATACATGCAACCTTTTCAAGCATTCAACTGGGGAGGCCAAGACACAATTCTCAAAACCTGCTTTTCTTGCGATTGGATACTTTTCTTTTTTTGTTAGTGCATGTAAGACAGGCCTTATATCAATTTGTGATATGAATATGCTAAGTCTAATCCTAAACCTGATGCTGATTTTTATTCTTACAGTTAAAAAAAAAACTACCTTCATTCATTTTTACTTTTGCTGCAAATTTAGAACAACTTTGTTCTGAAAATCACACACACATACGCAGTATGGTGCCAGTGATACTGTTGCTGGGCTGTGTGTGTGTGTGTGTGTGTGTGTGTAGGCTGGTCACATGGAGAGGAAGAACTGGCGACACAAACCGAAACTTTACATGGGTTGCCCTTGGTTACAACACTTGTGCCATCCCACAAGCTGTGACTCAAACACAATTGAGTCACAAAAGGTTTTCCACCAAGTAATACAGTAAATTAACAAGCCAGTCACAACCTTTAGCTCAGTTTTCTCAGAATGGGCAGAAATTTGCATCTGCATCCATGTACTGTAAGGACCAAATGCTCACAGGATTGTGAAAACATGTACATTTTATACGGTGGAGATATTTATCTGCTTTTCACAAGTAATATTCTTTAAAAAAATATTTCAACACATTTTTCACTGTAAGATTTATCTGTTTGCTTTCTAATGGGGAAACCCCATTCTGCATTCATTCACAAAGTCTACTGTTAACATTTGCTGCTAAGGCCCAAATTTTGTCTCACACACACACATACATACACACACACGCGCTCACACACACACACACAGAGTGTTGAGAAAAACAGGATCAGAGCAGTCACACCTAACTGGTTGTTTTCTCTTGCTGAAGCCCAGTCAATCTCCTGACCAATCGGATCACTCGGTCAGCTCCCCCCAGCCGTCCCTTTGTTTGCATTCTCTATTGTATGACATCACCAGAGCCCCTGACATTGCTGCACTCCCATTGGCCTGACTGGGTGAAATTTGCTGATTAGGTTCAAAGATCACAGCAGGTTGCCAGCGGTTGACATCATTAGCTGGACCTTTGCCAGCAGCCATGAACTAGAGCCCAGCAAAAAACATCCCATTCACTGCCACTAGACTGGAGGACACACACACACACACGCGCGCGTACACTCACATTTTCACAAAGGAATGGGCCCTCTGAATTTTTGTCAGCTGTGCAAATGTAACTCATATTCCTATTTAATATACTGTATTTTATAAATGTCTAAAATATCAGCTGAGCCATATATTATACAGTCATATCTATGACCACAACCACTGAATCCTGTATTGAGGAGCCAACACACTAAAACAAACGTTGCCATGAAATTATAGGTAAAATAAACAACTGTTTTTGTCTATACCGAGTGACTGATGACTTTCTTAACTACAAATAGGTTGTTCAGCTAGCTACCAGGCTAAACAAGTTTGAAGTAAAGTGCTTACTACATTATTCACTTCAAAACTGCAATATGAGAAAGTAAAAAAGTCAAAGAGCCAATTGGGATGAAAAAAAAGCAGAGCAATGAGGCCTGTAATGTGAACATAGCCTTAGTAGTTACTGAACTAATCAAACCGTATAGTCTGGCTGGCTCTGTGAGTCATTGTGCTACAGGTACTAAGAGGTGATTAAACCTCACTGTGAATTCCATTTAATGACAGAAAACACCTATGATTGAAAAATAAGTCACTTTCATGGCATGAACCCAGTCTTCATAGAGAATCTTGAGAAATATGTATGTGAATATTCATAAATCACATTGCTATTGCAATACTACTTAAACCTGTTCAACTACATAAAAATTTGTTTAATTTTACTCCACATTAGGTTTTCCCCCGACTCCTTTAAGGAGGTCATACTCCGCCTTGCCTTGTGGCTTATTGCCTTGGTTTACTTTTGTGAGCCAGCATTTCACGATGAGGAACAGATGAATAAATCCAGGATCAGCCCATTTGGCAAAGCAAAGCTCAGGGTGAAATGACTTAGTTCAGACTGAATCACCAGCAAAATGAGAGTCTTGCTTTTACACACACACTCTGTCATGCGTGTTGCTCTTTGGTCCCTAAGGCTTCAGTGGTTCTCAAATCAAAAGAGAGAAAAGAACAACAGAGAGGGGAACGGAATGATGGAGGATGGGAGCAGAGTGATGGAGTTAGAACAGAGTGATGAAGAGAGCACAAAATGAGTGTCCTGATTGCTTTGGACCATGCTGAGTGTTGATCTTTACTTCTGGCTGGGCTGAAAGTGTGGAAAAATAAGCCACAAGGGGGAAGAAAAGAAGGGCCGGTTGAGGAATGTACACGTTTTATTTGCTCTGTCCGCACCCCTCTTCACCCCTTTTCTCCCTCTAGCTGAAGAAACGAAAGCATGTGTAATGTAAACCTCCAACTCGGAGGGCAATGTCATGCTGGAAATTCCTCACACAGCGACAGAGCTCCAAATCAAACTCTTTCTAAAGCAGCATGATGGCATGTAGTGCTACCTCTCCCTACCCCCATCTTTCTCTCTTTCTTTCTACCTGTGTATCTCTTTCTCTCTCTCTCTGTCTCTCTTTTTTTCTTACCCTTTTTCATTAATTCCGAATCTTTCTCTTGGTCTCAATATCCGTCTTTCTTTCTATTTTCTCAGTCTGTCTCTCATTCTCTTTCTAGCTCAGTATTTCATTCTTTCTCCTCCTGCAGCCCCCTGCTCCCAACACAAGTGATTTTATCCATTCAGTAATAATCCCTTTCTGAGCACAAAAACACTGAAACATGGGGTTGGGAACCACTGTGTGAACACATTTAAGGACTGTATTATTTGGAAATAATTTCATGTTGATATTAAATTTTTAATGCAATTATAATGTGTGTTATTATTCCTTATCTGCAATATATTAAAACACAAGGGGGAACTTGTGGCATGACAAAACTGGCCTGCATTATTTTGACAAAAGTGGAGTTTGGGAGTAAAACTTTGACTGAAGCTCTTCCTTCTTCCAAATGAATGTGAATCTTCCATCTCTACCTTCTGTTTCCTTGTAATGTTTTTCCATCCCAGTCTCCTCCCTGTTCCTCAGTTCCTCAACCTCTTATTCCTATCTCTGTTCATCATAGATGTCCCTGTCCAAACAAAGCCTTGTAAATTCAAAGACTTTACATTAGTGTGTAAAAGCATTGTATTCTAAATCCTTTTGTGCCTATTCACATTCACTGGTCCATTGATCAAAACATGCCATAAAGTGTATGTGGTTTAAATGGTTTAGAAAAAACAGTTTAGATTGGATGTATGGGCCAAACAGTTTTTTGGGCAGTTTTCAGTCTTCACAGCACAAAAGCTGTCACAGGGGCCAGGTCTAACCAGCTCCCGTGATTTACCTCGGGGCATGGACCAGACTGGGAAGCAGGTATCCATTGCTGTGGTTGACCTTTATTAAACCCAAAAAACAAAACAGAAACAAAACCTGGCACTAGGGTCGCTATAAACATGAACGTGAACAGGAATAACGTGAAATCAGACAGACGTTAAACAAGGCGAAGTGAGACGATGGGCAGATAAGTGTGGGCTACACAAACAGAACTTAAATACAGACATTAATCAAGGAAGAAAACACAAACAGGTAAAAACCAAAACATGTGACAAATGAACTAAACAGACATGAACATCAAAATAAAAGTCCCCAAAACTAACTGAAAAGCAGTGGCCCCTACCGGCCACTGACAGGCCCGTTAAAAAGCGTACCTAATTTGAGACTGGATCTCTTAATTACCACCACTCAGGTAAAAGGTAAACCTTGAGAAGAAAAGGAATAATTACATTTTACAATAATTAAAAGCGTGTATCATCCGTTTTTTTTAAATAAACTTGACGCTTTAAAAGCGTAACAGCTGTAATTTGCGGGGTTTATGTTCCAAGAGCACCAGCGAATTGTTAAAAACTGCAAATTCTTGACGTGGTAAAAAACAAAAGCCTATAAATGGCTATTTTTATAGTCTAACCCCTAATTTGCCCCCAAAACACTATTCCATTCCATTTTAAAGCAAACTAAATACATTAATACATTACTATTAAAAATGTAAAGGTAATCTCGAGGAAGCTCCTTGAGGGAAACTGCGGGAATGCAGGGATGCTGGACTGCGTCTGCCAGAGGATTTCTAATCAGCAGCAAGGAGAAATGGATTGGCTACTTTCAAACCTCCCGAGTACAGTGGCACCATCCCCAAACACATTTTTCTAAACTGTTGCTTTATGTTCTCTTGACAGGACAGTACAAAAAAAATTAAGTTAATATTTATGTTGCAAAATTAATAAACTGTATTTATCTTAATAATTTAGCACTATAATGCAAAAAAAATATTTAACTCTGGATGTGGAAATCTGTGACTAAACTGTATTGAGTCTGTAGTTGGAAGCACTTCTGGGAAGCGTCACTTTGAAGACTGAAGTGAAGTCTGCTGAGTTGGTCATGAGTAATTCACCACAGTTGCTTACACTCAATGATTAAAAGATTTCTAAAAGCACAAGTTGCCACATGCATATAAAACATGTAATACTTGTAATGATACAAGTCAATCTCCATAATTTCCCTGTGGTGAAAGAGTGCCAGCTTATTTGGTTCACCTACCTTGAACCTAAGCCATCTTATCAGGTCCACCCACATAGGTGTACCACTAAAAGACTTAACTGTTGCTACACAATTTATCTGCCCCCATCTCCAAGCTATTACTCCATTCATGATCAGCCAGTTTCTAACCACTGATCCACCATTGATCAGATATTATTTATGTGATGGAGCCTTCTCAGCTCAACAGTGACACTGACATGGAAGTGTCAGGATAGTGTGTGTGGTGCTGGTATGAGGTAGATGAGCATTGCTGGGTTCCACTCTATGTACAATTACAAGCCCACCCTTGTGGCTCCACCTTGCTGGTATATGTCTGGCTCACACACTGGTACACTGCGGTCACAAACCAGTGTACCGATTCATCTCAGTAAAAATTGGAAACACTATCCCAGAAGGTGGGATTCATAATGCTACATAAGTATGTGACAGCTTGTTTGGAACAGCCCTTGTCTTTATAGGTTTATGTTAGTTGTCATAAAGGCTTATGCAGGTGTCAAGTAGCTTCAGGGTTGCCAAACATACATAGTGGCCTGCATTAGGGCACAGATTGCTGTAGAACGTGTTGCTGGGGAGGTTGCTGTGGAGGGGTAAAGAATTATACAGACCCCACACAGTGGTATAATCTGGGAAGATGATCAGTCTGTAATAAGGATAGCTTTTGCAATTGTAGGGAAAGGTAAATAGGCCATTAAAACTGGTACAACCTTCTTGTAGTGTGGGCCAGGCATTAGGGAATGTAGCATATCTAATAATGCACAGTTGTGTAAACTGTAATTCAGTTCTTCATCAAGGGTCATTTTTTGACCACATAGCCACATCTGCCCTGGTCAGTGGATGACTATACTACCAAGGTGTGTGTAAGACCCCCAGCAACAATGCTGTGTCCATTACCATGTTAGTATGAGTGCTGTTTTTTCCGTTTAATAATGGGATAGTGGGCAGCTGATACATTTTGCTGCATTGTACCATTCTGTACAAACTGTAGCTGTCTCTCTGCCAATCCATCTCGCAGTGTATGTCAGTGTATCTGGCCTGTAGTGTTGTCTTAGGCTTTGGTTGAGTTGAACTCTGTTTGCTCTTTGAGTTTCCTGCCAAGACAACACTGAGCTTCTGGAAAACAGCTTCCAGGGCGGATGGATGACTGGCTGGCTCTTTCCTTCTCCCTCCAAGCTAAAGGGACCCCATTGCACATGTCTGAGCTGTGCACGTGTGCTGATTTCAGTCAGTTTGTCTTGCTGCTCTTGGTTTGTAGCCATATGTTACTGTATTATGTAGTCTGGATGAACCCAGCCATTATACGTTTTGCAGCTGCATCTGCATCAAGCAGAGTTTTACTGTAGAACCAAATGTGATGAGTTTGTGAAAGATGAATTGTGAAAGATGAATAACAGGGATTAGCATCTGAAAATCAATGCTACTGTATGTCATCCCTTTTATAACGTAACCTCAAATCTCCAAGGTAGAAACTTTATAGAAGAGGGAACAGTTAAAGTAACTGTAAGTATGTAAAAAGATTATTGGTAAATATAAAAAATATTCCTAGTAATATTGGACATTTCTTGTTTATTCATCATAACATGCTCACATAGTGTATAGGCATTTTCAAATGATGGATTTTGCTTCATAAACAGTATATGCCCCTAAAAGTCTTGTTTTGATATGCTAGTCAAATCTAATTACATAATTAACTAGAGAAGTGTATTCTTTGTGCAGCTTGCACATTTCCCTGAAATTGGATTCTACGTATTTGACAGGGTATTGTTAGACTTTGCCATTGCTATAGTATTCTGTGCGGTTGAGTACTACCAGGTGGTTGCCAGGGTGCAACTACATGTTATTTATTTCAAGGTTTTGCTGGATCAATAGGTAGGCTAAACATTGTCTATGGATTTGTCTGGATTTGTCTATGTTTTATATCAATGCCTTGAAAATTGCTGGACAACAAGGCAAACAAAAATAAAAAAGTTAGAAAAAAGAATCTAATTCAGACAACAATCTTATCAAAATAAGGTCTGACATAAATAGAAACTGAAGGAATTTAGCTCTAGCTCTAGTTCTTTTCATACTTAACACTCGCTGGAAATAACAGGACGCTGAGCTCACAGAACTTGATTTTACAATTCTAATATTTGGCACTTTCTTGATGTCTTGACTGGGGACCAACATCAATGGGGAAATTACTTCATCCGAGTTGCGCTACCCTCTGCTTTTACCTAGTCAAGTTTATCTGCCTCAGCTGTTATGTCTGTATAGTTCAACATTTATTCATATGCTACATCGACTGCTGCCTCCCATGGCACAGTTAATTCCACAATGAACATGGACCCCTGATATAATGGGCTTTTTATAGAGAACTTTGGGCAACAAACCAATAATTATGAAGCTAGCAGTTATAACACAGGGCAGTTGGTAGCCTAGTGGTTAAGGCTTTCGTCCTGCGATCAGAAAGTCCAGGTTTCGATTCCCAAGACCGCTAGGCACCGCTGAGGTACCCTGAGCAAGGTACCGTCCCCACGCACTGCTCCCCGGGCGC
>JBBPDC010000149.1:20210018-20225787 GCA_037974485.1 Hemigrammopetersius urotaenia | reverse complement strand
CTTTACATTGTGTGAAGGCTCTTTGTACTTTTAGAAGGCACATGTACAAATTGATGAAAATGGTTCTTCTGTGGTAACCTGTGTGGCACATTGTTTTACAAATATAGATTTAGGATCAGCTTTAAGATTAGCTTCAGATTTTACATTTGATTTTAGATTTAGTTGCATTCGTGCTTTGTATTTTAGTCAAAGATGAAAGTGTGAATATCTACGGTGGGCTCTCAAAACAAAAGTGTTCCCCATTTGATTTTGTTTGTTTGCTTTTGTTTAAAAGTATTTGCTGACACATATATGCCACACATTCCTGGTTGGTGTGTAAAGCACAATTTAATTGTCTTTAATGCATAGTTTTAGGGCATAAGTGAATTGTCTGTATCTCTCTGTTGCTGTTTCTACTCTTTTGCTCCTTTAAAGGCTGGAACTGATGCTCCATGTGAAGCTTTCTCCCTCCATCCCTGCCTGTTATTGTAAAGGGGTGGGGGGAGGGGTATCCAGGCCAAGAGAAATGAAGAGAGGGAGGGATGGGGGGCGAGGGGGGTTAAAACTGGGTCAAACACACACAAGCGCATGCTACATAAAAAAGCGCTTGCTATATAACACCATGGCAACCTGTCTGCAATAGCAGATGGGTAAAAATGCAACTGGAACAGAATCATGAGACAAAAAGACACAGTCTTGCTCTGGCTGGCTGTCTATCTCACTGTGTGTGCTTGTGTGTGTGTGTGTGTGTGTGTGTGTGTGTGTGTGTCTTACTTCTGTGTGTTGTCTTCTGTCTACTCTTTCTCTTCCCCTTCCAAGGACAGAACTATCCCCAGTTGCAAGGACAAACTGTAAGCACTATTCACATGCGTGTTTGTGTCAGAGAAAGAGAGGGAGATTTTACACACTATCAGGGCATGCAATCGTGCTTATATGCCAAATGCATTATATTTACGTAAGTATCTGTGTGTAATAATATTCTAAATATGTATTATATGCAGCAGTCTTCCTTTATATTGAGTGAAACTTATTATTTTATATTATATTTAAAGAACCTTTTGCCTTATCCTGTACATTTACAATATATATGGAATAATAATAATATACACCATTTTTTTCCAAATTACGATCAGCCATACAATTAAAAATACCTGCATGAAATTGTTTAGGTCCCCCTCGTCCCACTAAAACAGCTCTGACTTGTTGAAACATGGACTCCACAAGTCCTCTGAAGGTGTGATGAGGTATCTGACACCAGGATGTTAGTAACAGGTCCTTTAATTCCTGTAAGATGTGAAATGGGGTCTCAGTGGGTCTCAGAGATGCTCGATCGTGCTGAGATTTGGTGAGCTTGAAGGTCAAGTCAACACCTTGAACTTTTTGAGATGTTCCTCAAACTGTTTCTGAACAATGTTTGTAGTGTGGCAGGGCCCATTATTATGCTGAAAAAGACCTTTAGGGGATACTGTTGCCATGACAGTGTGTTCTTGATTGTCAATAATGTTTAGATAGGTGGTATGGGCATGAACATGAGTCCACATCAAGACCCAGGGTTTCCCAGCAGAACGTTGCCCAGAGCATCCACTGCAGAGCCTTCTTCCAGTGGTGCATCCTGGTGAAATTATTTGCCAGGTAAATGACACACATCCAGCCATTAACCTGATGTAAAAGAAAACATAATTCATCAGACCAAGACCATCTTCTTCCATTGCTCCACATTAAAGGTTGATGCTCTTACACCCATTGTAGATGTTTCATTGGTGACCAGCTACACCATAAACTGTGATGCCCTGTTTTTCTCCGACACTTTCTATCATAGCTTTCGTGGTCATTTGTGGTACGGTAGCTCTTTTTTACTCCCTACATACACCGCGTCAGTGTCTTGGACGTCAGTGACATTGGTTGCCCTTCTTTGGACCATTTTTGGTGCCACTGGAACAAGATAATCAATGTTATTTACTTTACCTGCCAGTGGTGGTGGTAATGTTGTGTATAAAACCTCAGGAATCACACATTACTTTGACAAATGACATATGGTGTTTTGTGGTCAGCCCTGTTTTCCTCTTTTCTTAACAAAGCCAGGGCATTGTTGTCTTGAAAAGGTATAAAAACAAACACACACACACACACACACACACACACAAACCTCCCCATGCACTAAACCCATTAAAGCCCAATTCGACTGCATTACAGAGCCTCCCTTCCCCTATCTGTCTGAGAGAGTGTGTAAGTGTGAGAGAGGTGGTGGGTGGGGTGGGGGAGAGAGAGAGAAGGAGAGAGGAGAGAGCTGTAGTACGTGACTGTGCTGATGAGGAGCTGCTGCTGGCACACTGACCCACTAACACTGCAGTTCCACACTGCCAGACATACTCTCGCAAATATACACACACTCTCTCAGTCTCACACACACACACAGACACTCTTGAATCCCAGATGCAATTGTCTACAACATTTGCATAAATTGTAGGTTATTGAATGCATTTGGCTTTAAAGCGACAGCTTCACATTTACAGTTAATAGTAGCCAGTCAGCTAAAACCAAGGTTGTGTTTAGAGTCTGAAATTTGCTACTTTAGCCATAAGACTAATGTAATAGATTGTTCTCTATGAAGATGATCAGTGTTCTAACTAAAATCGAATAGTGTTTGATCAATTCTTCAGCTGGAAGGACAAAGCATTTGGCAACAGTGCATGGCACCTTCACAGCTACTCCAGCCATTAACATTCTTGCGAAGAAGCCATTGCTGAAACATGGTGAAGAAATATCAGATAAGTCAAGTGAGGGGATCTGAAGCTCTCCTGTTGTTGAGAGGGAGAATAAAGATATGGATACTTTTCAGTGAAGCCTTTAAAGAAACATCTTTTAAAATGCTTACAGTGCTAACAGGGCATGGATTCTTCAAAAAAATCAATTAGTACCAATGCATTTCCAGACTATTCATTTTTAATGATCCTTAAACAAAACCTTTTTGTGGGTGCATTTTACATGCAGAGCTGCTTAAATTTATGTAAAGTTGACTAAAGTAATTTTCAGTAGTAGCTGAATAATAACAGGAAAACATGGGGTTTATAACACACACACACACTTAGAAACACTGGAACCACTCTTCACTTCTCTGAGACAATTCATTGTCCACCCAAGTGAACTGCCTCTTTCACCATCAGAGGATTTGTATGTGATTAATCATATGTAGTTTCCTGTTGGTTTGCAGATTTTGTCTTAATTTTCAAATTCATTTTTAACCACTTCCTTGTTGAAAAAAGCACCACAGAGATGTCCTAATCCAACTTATTCTGCAGAAAAACTAACAGGAATTTGCAATGAGTAATACTAACATAGCTGGATTGTATACAAATTAAGTCATATCAAGCAAAGTCTAGTATGTTGGAGAATGTTTGGTTGGTATTTTAAAGAGCATTGGGCTGGCATGTTGAAGAATCCTGGACTGGTATGTTGAAGAACATTAGGCCAATAGGTTGGAGTATGTTTGGTTGGTCTGTTGAAGAACACTGGGTTGATATATTGGAGACCGCTGGGCTGGTGTGATGAAGGAGGTAGGGTTGGTGGGTTGGAGAATGTTGGACTGGTATGTTGAAAAACATTCAGTCATGTCAGCGGAAAATGTTGATTTGCCATGTCAAGAACACTGGGCTGGTTCGCTGGAGAATGTTGGGCTGGTTTAAAAGTATGCAGTATCCCCCTCCCTTCCCCAACACCCATCCATCCATCCTTCATTCCACCCAATTCTGCCTTGAGGAATCAAATGGGCCTGGGGCTAGCCCCTCTGCTAGGGAGATTATTGGGACAGCTGAGAGGAAATAGAGACCACTGGGTGGCTACAGCATTCCTGACATACCACTGCTACCAACAGAGAGAGGGGCTGCATTTGGGTTGGGGGCGGAAAGGGGGTGGGGAAGCATTATGGGTGTGTGGCATTCAGATGTTTGCGGTCGACATGTATTCTTGTTGAATGCTGTTGCTGTTTCGCCTCAAGATCAGCCGAGACTTTGCTCCTCATCGAGAACGTTGGAAAGCTCAGCTTTTTAAAAAATGTTAGTGTAAGTTAGCATATTTTCCTCATCAGTTTGTAAACAGAGAGGTCTTTAGATTTCCACATGTTTCTTCACATAAAAGGTAAAAAAAATGAAGAAACTGCTGCTAAAAAGTACTTTAATAAATCCAAAGGCAACATATTTGATCCTGCTGTTGTGACATCATTACACTCAACTTCAATGTGTGCTTTTAACACCAGTTTGGAAAAGAAACCTGGGCTTTCATTGAAAACCAAAGAAGACACTTTGGTTAACGTGAGGCTTAGTGTTGAAATCAAATACATCCAAAGCATAGCAAGAAACTGTTTTATGTGAAGAAAATCTCCGTAGGTGTTTTTCTCTTGCTTAACTGAATAGTAGAGAGTTTTAAACCTCTTGAAAGAGTCCAACAGTTTATTTTCAAAATAATAAATGTGCAGCCGTTTGCAAAAGTTTGGGCTCCTCGGGTCAAATTATGTTTTTTATGAAAATAAGTATTCATCCTTTACAGGAAACTTAATTTGCAGAGCAGTGTGCATGTATTTGTATAGTATATAGTGGGGATGCATAAAATGTAAGATATAAAATGATTTTTTGCACAAGCCTCTGGCAGGTGAAGTGAATAACATTGAATTTGTTGTGACAACGAACCCGTCATATGGTGGGATGTATTAGGCAGCAAGTCAACAGTCCGTTCGTGAAGTTGATGTGCTTGGAAGCAGAAAAATGACGGCATTGACAAGAATGGCATTAATAAGAGCCAAATTTCTAGACGCTTGGGCGAGAGCATCTCTGAAATGGCAGGTGTTCTGAGGTGTCTCTTGTATGTTTGTACCTACCAAAGGGCAATTGCTAAATGCTCAGTAATGTGTGAAGGAAGTCTAGGCTGTCTGGGCTAAAACCACTGAAATACAAATTGTTGAAAAATGTGTGTCATTAATGAGAGATTGTACCAGGAAGAATTATAGGGAGATGGCTCTGCTGGGAATACAAGATGTTGCAACATTACTGTGGTGATTTGATTGCAGCCATGAGAGCATTTATGAGATTATGCACTGAATTTAGATGATCAGTTCTGGGTTACAAATGCCATTCCTCTCAAAAGGCATCCCAGTACTTCAGAGACCACCACAGACCAGTGCTGAGGGGCATCATATCCCTTTAGCTGACTGGCATTGTGACCACAGACTCAGAGTGTCCCATTCTTTTAGTAATGTCTTTCATTACTAATGAAAGGCATTACTAATTACAATATTTTGCTGAATTTCTAATTAAAGAACAGATGTTTAGATACTGTCTAGATACTTTTGGACATGAAGTGTATAAAGTTACAAGGACGCACAAGCTCCTGTCATAACATGAAATGGATGCAGCCAACCTGAGGACTTCTAGGCACATTTTCACTTTTGGAACTGCACCAAATGGCTCAAGTGAACCATGGAAAGCTTTCATAAAGGACATGTCTTGAATGAAAAATAGACTAACAGCCCTGCTTCCTGCCTGAGGTTTTGTGACTTGTTGAGTGCTAGGATCAAAATACAGTGGCAAAGGACACTGGTGGCATGTAGAGACACGTTCGGTGTGTTCCAACACTCAGCTGTAAGTCGTTTCAACACTGCTATCAGTTAAAGGACAGATGGCACAGAAAACTAGTTTGGTTGGTAAAATAATATTAAGGTGCAC
Organism: Hemigrammopetersius urotaenia; assembly: GCA_037974485.1. Taxonomy (NCBI): domain Eukaryota; kingdom Metazoa; phylum Chordata; class Actinopteri; order Characiformes; family Alestidae; genus Hemigrammopetersius; species Hemigrammopetersius urotaenia. The sequence continues at coordinate 20,220,094 of JBBPDC010000149.1, read as the reverse complement.
GACTACATTGCCAGACATGATGCTTCCTACATACCATAGAACTCATAAAACTGAAACTCTTACCTGGAAATTCTTCCTCCTGTGGTGCCTGCTTGGTATTCAACACGTTGTGGAAACCTCTTCTCTGGAATTCAGTTGTGTTCGGTTGTTTTGGAGACATCTGTGTCCATTGAGACCCCATAACACAAGCATTAGCAGTGAACAGAATAATCTAAAAAAAATACCCAAGCACGGATGTTCAGTATTCAAAAGCCAAAATGAAATGCACCATGAACATATGCATCAATTAGGACTTCATACTCTTTGTTCTCCCAACAGTGGGATAGCATCCCTTGTAGCATTCACATTGCTCCATTCTCTTTCACCGTCACTGTCAACAGGTGAAAATGTAATTCTAAATGAAAATGTGAGCCATCTAATTCTCAGCATAAAGGAAACATGCACACATTTTTCTTTTTTGTTCATTGTCTCAACTCAAAATGTGACTTGCTGTGATTGTGCAAATCTGTGCATGCAAACAGGAAAACAATACATTAAGATAATAAAAGACTGTGAAATCACAAACTGAAATAAATGTAACATGTTTTTGCTGAATGCACTTTTTATATTGTGTTTTATTTACTAATGCTTTGAATAGTTTTTTCAGCATGAACCCCTACGTCTAATGGTTAGCTGGTGGTCCAGTGGTTTGGGAGTTGCACCTGTGATCATAAGGTTGTGGGTTTGAATCCCAGGACTGATAAGTGGCAGCACCGAGATACCCTTGAGCAAGCTACTGCCCCCACAGACTGCTCTTCCCAGGCATTGTGTTTCTGGCTGCCCAGAGAACAATTTTGTGTTGTTCACACCTTGCTGTTTTGTGTTTGCGAATAACAAATGGACACTTTACACCTCACACTCAGGAGGAATGTTTCGTTTTCAGACAAATCCTAGGTTTTGTTCAGAATTTGCTCTTTTAGTAGTGCTAACTTAGCACAGTAGACTGTGCTGAGCTAGGCTGCAAGCTATTCTTAAAAACACACTTCTAAACTTTTTATTAGCCAGTAAGTACATTTTTTATGAATAGTTCATTCACCATATTATTAAAAGCTATAAATACACTGTATAGACAAAAGTATTGGGACATATCTGTTTGGCCTAGGCCCCCTACTCCCATCTAATGCATCAGCAGACCAAGACATTTTGGACAATGGCATGCTTCCAACACATGGCGAAGACCCTTTTCTATTCCAGCACGACTGTGCCCCAGTGAACAAAGCAAGTTCCATACAGACATGGCTGGACGAGTTCGGTGTGGAAGAGCCCTGACCTCAAGCCCATCCAGTACCTTTGGGATGAACTTAAATGGAGACTGCAAGCCAGGCCTTCTCGTCCAGCATCATGCTCTACAGAATGAATGGGCACATATTCCTACAGAAACACTCCAAGATCTTGTTTAAAGTCTACCAAGAAGAGTGGAAGCTGTTATAGGTGCAAAAAGTGACATGAAGTGAAAGTCACCATTCTGTCATATGTGAACAAACCACAGCACACAGTGGGGGGAACCAACTCCAAATTAAAGTCTATGTATTTGAATGTATTGTAACTAAATGTTGGTGTAATCAAATAAATACAAGTAAAATAAAACATCTGTTGAAAAAATGTATAACCAGGATAGTCAGTATAGCTAGTGTAAACAGTATAACAGTATAAAACAGTGTGAAACAAATGGAAACAGCAGCTTGAGCATACATTTTCAAAGGTTTGTGTGTTCTTTATGAATTCTACAAACAGTAAGTAGGTATAGATAATACCCAGTATACACAGTGCAACAGGATAACCAAGTATAAATAGCAGTTTAGTATGGATTCTTAGGGGTTTGCGCACATTAAGAATTGTGCCAATAGTATAACCAATAAACACAGTACAACAGTATAATAGTCTAACAATGGTCAGGCGTCCCAATACTTTTGTCCAATGAGTCTTTGTTTTTAGTAGCTCCATAAAGGTTAAGGCTAACTTCTATGTTGATGGAAATTGTGAAAGCCCCTCCCCCTTGTGCTTAAGCCCCGTCCATTGTGATGGAACGCGCCCACTTCGTCTAGGACTGAATAGTAATCCGAACAAGCCCCGCCCCCTGGCTACTAAACAGTCCTCCCCCAGGACCCTCGACTTCCAGTCTAACAGGGTGGGCGGGGCTTGGGCTTCACAAATACACAGAGCAGCATCTCCCCTACCCTCACACTGCTCTCACCGTGGAGTCGTGTGGATGTGATTCTACAACTTTCTGATCTAAATCTCATTCCTTGCATTATTAAGGAGAAAAAAAATACTGTAGCTGTAAAGTCTGAGCCATTTTTGGAGGGGGTTCATTTTTTTTGCCGAACACCTCTTTCATTTCTCTTTCTTCTTTTCCTCCGTGAATTTGGGTTTTATTGAGGAGACAAACGAAGATGGGTTCTCAGGCGTCTAAGGGCGGGGTTGAGGTTGAGACTGCAGCAGCTAAAGCCAATGGCCAGGTATGTTTAATTTTTTTTCATTTTATTATTTTAATTGCCTCTTCATTCAGGTCCCAACCAGCGCTGTTTTTTCTCCCCCTCTCTTTCTCTTTCTTTCTCTCCCCCCTCGTTGTGTCTGGTCAATTGGGGTTTGCGAGCACACCGGGTTTCTTCTAGAGGAACCCTCATCAAGATACTTTGATGCTCTCCAGAATTTCAGTTTGAATTATATTAAGTACAGACTGGCTGATCTCGCGATTTATAAACTGGTGGATCTGGGCTTGAAGACTTTGGGGGTTTATGTATGGGGGGATGGAGGTTAAAAATCGAGGTTCAAATATATTTAGTTGAACATTTTTGTTTTGCCCACGAATGAAATTTCCGTCGTGGTTTGTGTTGGCGCTGAAACTGGCAACCCAGCTTTAAGAACAAAAGAGCGCAAAGCATGCAAATGAAGGGGGGTGCGGAGGGACACCCACACACACACAAAGACTAACAGCTACAGGCAGGCGAAAAAACACGTCTGTTTTTTTGCGCATCTTGCGCCGAGCTGTGCGCGCGTGGTGTGCGCTCTTTTGTTCTCGGTGCAGGTGGTGTGGGTCTGAACTGCACTGATCGCACTGTCTGGTGCGGCTTCCCCGGTTGAATCCGCTGTGGGACTGAATTTGCGCAGACTGGACCATTTCCACGAGAAAGAAAAACGCTATCTAGGATGATGGAGAACCAATTTGGCTCTATTTTTTGGACGTAAGTTGTTAAAGAAAGAACGGGTCTCATCGACGTCGTCCTCTTTGTTTCCTCCCGCGGAGAATCTGCGCAGATCCGCAGCGCCGCCTTTTGTCCAAATAGTGCAATCGCAGCTACGCACGCTAAAATGTAGATACAGCGCACCCCGCGGCCAAACTATGAACTGCAAAATTAAGTGTGTATACACGTATGTTGACTTGTATATCTCTAGATGTGTATGTATGTACAGAAATTGTGGTTCTATCATCAACAATTAATATTTATTTATGAAATATATATTTAAATACTTACATGCCAGAAAAAAGTGTCACTGATCGAAAGTTACCAACATTTTTACCTCAGAATTGAACAGTTACATCACCAAATAAAAGTTAACAGTGAATTCATTTTTACAGAATGCATTATGTTCCAGCCTGTCTAGCTTTATCAGTAAGCACAATACAATAGTTTCATTAAATACCACACTTGAGCAGTTATACCACAGCACACATCATTCACATCATGCATACCCACTGACTGCTGCCTGAGGCATATCTGAACTTTACATCTGTGAGGTTCATTTTACTGTGCGATAGACTGAACATTAATGGATACTGTCAGGTTTTTTTTGACACACTCAGTTAATTCAGTTCATTGCACAGAAATACGTTTTTTAATGCAAACAAGTTTGTTTTTATTATTGTTTTTTACATTATGGTGTATTATCCAGGGACTACTTTTCATTTTTTGGTATACTTTTCATATATTTTTGTATATATGACAATGAGAAATGGAAATCTGTTCCCATTGACTGAGCCATATTCGCTTTTTAGTGGAATATCTCCATTTGGAATGCTGTGTAGTTTGGATATAGGCCTAATCTCTGTCCAGATAAAAGACACTTCGTGTTTCAGTTAAATGGTTAGGTTTCTATTTGATATTTTATTTATATTACTGTCCAAATCACTTATTGACCACTAATGTGACTAGCATGATGATCTTCTAACAATCTTTCTTCGATTTTAGGAGAATGGCCATGTCAAAACGAATGGGGACGTGTCGGCTAAGCCAGAAGGAGAGGCTGTAGCAGCCGATGGCAATGGGACAGCCGAGGTCGCTAAGGAGACAACAGAGGCTGGGGACGCCATTGAGGCCGCGCCCGCCACAGAGGGAGAGGCTCCTAAAGCAGATGGGGAGGCGGCCAAGGAGGCCACCAAGAAGAAAAAGAGGTTCTCTTTCAAGAACTCCTTCAATTTCAAGAGCATCTCACTGAAGAAGAGCAAGAAGGCCAGCGAGGAGGCGGCGGAAGGGGCCGCATCGCCCACCGTGGAGGAGAACGGCCACGCAGCCAAGGAGACCAAAGAGGAGGAACCGGCTGCTGAGCCAGCTGCGGAGACCAAGGAGACCGAGGAGGAGGCAGCGGCACCAGCTCCGGAGGCAGAGGCGGAGCCTAAGGCAGAGGATCCCGCCCCCGCAGCGGAGGCCGCACCCACAGAAGAGACCACCAAAACCGAGGAGACCCCCGCTGCCCCTGCTGAGCCCGCACCCACCACGACCGAGGAGCCAGCTGCAGAGTGACCTTGTTTCCCTACTGCACCTGGACTGTTTTCCCTTTCTTTCTTTTTTTTTGTTTGTTTTTCTTTACTTTTTCCTTTTTTTAAGATTGAAATATATAAAAATATATATATATGAGACTTGTGCCACGTTATCTGAAGTTACAGCAGTTACTACAGAGAAGATGAGCCAATGATAAAGCTCCATGTTTTGCCGATACAGCCACTAAGTTCACTGCCTGTTTCCTCATTCCTCCTCTATTGCCAGAGCTTCTCCCCCGGAGCTCTGCAGCTGTGAACAGGGGCCAGGCTCGGGCGCCTCCCCCCTTTTTTAACGTACACATCAGGACTGCGGCGGGCCAAATGATGCGGCGGATGTTGTTGGAATGGATCGGGAATGGTTTCCTGGAGTAAAGGTCTCATAGCCCTTCTTGTTTTTTTATTTTATTTTTTCGTTTCCCTCGTCTTGACTCCTTGGATATTGGTGGCAGACGAACAAGTTGACGAATCGTCATTGGTAAATTAATGACGGTTAATGGACAATGTGAAGCCTCTTTAAAATAGTTTTTTTCTGTTTGTTTTTAAAAGCTCTACATTCCTCCGTTTTTACCCCTGAAAAAGAAAAGCAAGTATCTAGTGCTGTGCTGAGAGTCAGAGACTTCGGAGAGTGGATGATTTTTAGATTTAGTCTGGTTTTTAATGGCTTTTTCTTTTCTCTTCTCCAGTTGAAAGCACGTCAGCGCTCTCCCATGTCCACATCTCCGACTATGACGTAGGGGTGTACAAAAAAACCACTGCTTTTATCAGCTTCTTCTTTTCGTTTGTCCGTCTCTGTATATAATTTTTGTCTTTTTTTTGCTAACATTGTTAATGGTTTTATTGTAAGATCAAGGGCAAATAAATGTTGGATCCTCATTCCTTTTTTGCCTTTTAGATTTGTTTCCTTCTTTTTGCTTTTTTTGCTTTGGAGCACAGGAAACTCACAAAGCATTCTGGAAACAAAAGTGACTCCCAGGCGCTGGCTCCATACTTACCAGGCTGCTCTGTTTAGAAGCATTCTGATTCACAGAAGGGTTGAGGGAGGCTTCCAGTATCCACTCCCAAACCCCTCACTTTGAAGCCTACTATACTGTAACGCCACAGCAAGGAATTATCTACACACACTAGCATTAAACAGCCATGCGTAATCATTGCAACATTTTCTGTGAATGTTAACTGCAAACCACCTCTTAAGACAATATCAAACTTCAGTTTGCACTTTAATGTTAATAATTTTAGCAAAGAATATTTGGCTTTAAATGCATCTATGTTTTTATCTTACAGTCGATCATGTACAGCCTAAGAGATCAACCAAGGTAAGGCATGTAGATGGGTAGCTACTTTACTAACTAGCTATTTGTCATTTTTGAGAGTCTATTCTCTCTTTTCAGTTACTACAGTTATACGCCTGTCTGCATTAATGTTAGGTAACTGCCTTCCTTCTGCATTCACAAAGAAAACAGCATTGTTTTAACATTGGTCGTGTACATAGAACATATCTGTGTTAAAAACACAATCACGGAAAATTCTGGTACCCCTTAATAGGGTCACAAGTACCCAGAGTCTTTACCGGGCATAAAGCAGGGACTCAATCTGGATGGGACACCAGCTCACCTCAGGGCATGCTCACACACTCATACCAAGGGTCAACTGGAATCCCCAGTGTACCTGACACACACGTCTGTGGGATGTGGGAGAAACCAGAGACCCAAAAGAAAAAAACTCACGCCGCCATGACAAGACCTGGATCGAACCGCCAACCCTGGAAGTGTGAGGCAACAGTGCTACCCGCCGCACCACTCTTGGGTCCACAGCCACCAGAACATCTTATATACAGATTTAAGGAATTCGAAATTTGTGAAGAGAGCACTTTGCATGCGCCTTGTTTGCCAGTAAAACTCAGCCTGTTGTCATTTCAGGCCCACAGGGTTAACTGAAAAGTTCAATGGCATGCAAAAGTTTGAACAGACCCAGTCAAATGACATGTTTTGCGTCTTTTTCAAAATAAAAAAATGTCCTCTGCAAGGAACTTAAACGTGACATTTTTATCCCATGCTAAATATCAAGGAATTCATTTTCTTTTAAGTGGCATCCTGACCTGAAACTAGATTAATTTGTCAAATAATTATATAAGTTTAATATACTTTAATAGGATATCCAGCATCCTAGTGCTAACATAAGCTTCACCTCATTAGCTAATGAAAAATAAAAACGTCTCACTGTAGAACAAATGTAGCACAGCTATAGGATGCAAATAAGTGTTTGACCAAAGCATTATATTCCTAAACCTCACCGGACAGAATTCATGATTTCATATATAGTTATTAGTTACACACCTGACTGTGTTAAGATATTCAGCTTACTAGCTTTAATATTAGCTAACTGCCGTCCTTCTGAATTCACAAAGAATACATGTGGCACAACAATATGGACAAAAGTATTGGGGTATCTGACCCTGACACGAACATGGACTTTAATGCCACTGCATTCAAATACATAGATTTTAATATGGAGTTGGTCCCCCTTTGCAGCTATAGAGCAATTAAGAATCAGACACTGATGTTGAATGAGAAGACCTGACTCGCAATCTCCATTCCAGTTCATCCCAAAGGTGTTGGATGGGGTTGAGTTCAGGGCTCTGTGCCCGGCCAGTCAAGTTCTTCCACACTGAGCTCCCTGACCATGTCTTTATGGAGCTTGCTTTGTGCCCTGGGGTACAGTCATACGTCCCCAAACTGGGTCTAGCCCAAATCCTGAAAAACAGGTCTGTTCCAATACTTTTGTCCATATATTGTAGAAGGCCAGTGAGAATGTTAACAACAGATGTAGCAATAGTTATGTTTCTTAGTTTGACCAAAGTGCTCCTTTAAGTGCATCCAATCAATGGAGTAGGACTCCCATGGGCAATGATGAGGGTCTAAGGTCACCATGGGCAATGATGAGGGTCAGCTAGAGCGATATAAAGCCCCCAGCATTGGTCTGTGGAAAAGTTCATGTCCACTCTGGAGTGATGTGCCAGTAACTTTGGATCTGTTGGAGGGGGATTTGTGATCCAGAATGAATCCTAAACATGCTGTAATGCTCTCAAATCCTCACAGCAATGTTCCAACATCTAGTATAAAGCTTAAATGGTACAGAGAACCAATACAAATTCTGTTAAATGATCTATATCGAGTACATTTTGTAGGGAATAAAAAAGTGAGGGAAATTGTGTGGTGGGAAATTAATTAAAGTTTTCTGGATTGGAGTGATCTACTTTTTTATTCAGCACATTTATTACTGCTCATTACTCTCATTTTAGCATTTTTATTTAGCTATTTATTTTATAGGTGCATTATGCAAAAATGCTTATGGGGATAGTAATTAGTCATACATTACTTCTATGTAATGGCCAGCCTATAGACAAGAAAGATATTTCCTTAAGAATAACAAAAAGAGAGAATATTAAAGCATAAAATGATTTTTCCCACCAGTAATAAATACTCTGCTGTAGTTTTATGTGCAAACTACACCTACAACAATCCCGGCAGCAGTGTAGCGCTCTGAAACCGAAGAAAAGGACCAAACCTGGAACGTCCAAATACGCTGATATTAAATCATAATCTGATCCATTTCTGATACTAAGATCGAACACGGTCTCCATAATGTGCATAGGTTATATATGTTTAACTTTAATATAAAAGGGTTAAATGTTTACTGCTACTTACTGTGCACATTGAGAGAATAGACTGATCTCAAAAGATCCAGAAAAACATATAAAATAAATGTAGTATATATACAGTACTGTGCAAAAGTCTTATAAATGACTTCAAACAACTTGCACAGGTGCATTAGACTTATATTAAAGTTGGAAAGACTGTGTACGCCAGAAATATTATATTAATTGTGTTTGCAGCCTGAAACCAGAAGATGGCAGAAAGAGACAGGTAGTTTACTTTATTATACCGTGTCAGTCCTCTTAAAAAAAAAAACCATGGGTTGTGTTTTTATAAATGTATTAATAATTTAGGTATTTGTTTGTATTTATTTAAAAAATAATACATTTACATTCCTAAAATAATTAGAGTATAACAAGATAGGTGGACAATAGTATTGGGACGGCTGACTATTACAACAGGGACTTTAATAACATGGCATTTAAAATACATAGATTATAACATAGAGCTAGTCCCCCATTGGCAGCTGCAACAGCTTCCACACTTCATGGAAGGCTTTCCACAAGGTTTGGGAGTGTTTCTGTGTAGAATTTGTGCCTTTCATTCTGTAGGGCATGTATGAGACACTGCTGTTGGACGAGAAGAAAGCATGATGTTGTTCAGTATGTCTTGGTATGATGAAGCATTAAGGGATTCTGGCCGAACCCTGAGAAATAGGTCTGTCCCAATACCTTTGTCCATTCCGTGTAAGGGGCGTGGAAGTGACGCAGCATTTATTTGTTTTCCGGATTTTGTGAGATCGCTCTATTCTCTCATCATGCACAGTAAGTAGCAGCTGCAGTATCAGTTAAAACATTTTGAATCTGAACCCCAGGCACATTTTGGAGACTGTGTTAGATCTTAGTATTAGAAATTGATCAGATTATGATATCAAAGTATTTGGACGTCCCTGGTTTGGTTCAGAGGTGTTGTTCTGTTTTTCTGTTTCAGAGCTCTACACTGCTGGCGGGATTGCTGCAGGTGCAGGTAAAATTGACCATTAAACCAGGGCTCTCAAGTGACTGTCTTCACACGATCACACCGATTTCTCACGCAGAATCTAGGCTGCCCATTGAACACCACCATCAACGTTTGGTGCTTTTCTGTTATCCTGTTGCCTCGCAACAACAGCCGCTAAACAAAAGCCGCTAAATATTTGAAAAAGCAGTCCAAATTTTATAGACCCGCCCAATGCCAATTTCCCCAGCCCAGCATAACCAAAAGAAGCCCAATTGGGCGGAAAACCGCCCAATCTGGCAACACTGGCTGGCATTCATCCAGGCAAGCTGCAATCAGCAGACACAGCATGTGTGCAGTGGACTTTGGACCGAGACCCCGTCGTACAGCGACAGTCATTATATCAGAATCAGAATTGCTTTAATTGGTATGTAATGTACATATACAAAGAATTTAATGATACAACAGCATAAAACAACAACAATTATGTAAAGATACAATGAAGAATATATATATATATTATGGCTGGGAAAGTTAACGCGTTATTTACTGAACGCCGACAATTATTTTATCGCGCGTTAACACAGGTTTTTAAAATCCTTTTATTTTGAAAGTCGGTGCTTTCACCG
>JBBPDC010000149.1:20181080-20209918 GCA_037974485.1 Hemigrammopetersius urotaenia | reverse complement strand
AGCTTGCGCTCTCCTTGCAACGAACAGTATCACGTGTCAAAACAAAAGCACGTGCTTTTCAGCGATTTTCGCCTATAAAGTCGGCTCTTGCCATAGATATGTTGAAGTGAAAGTGACCAAAATCCTTTCTTTGTATTAGTCTTAAGTAATATTCTAATTTTATGTTGGCTCTCGCACTGTATAAGGACAACGGACTGTTCTCAGCCAATTCAGCTCTGACGCAACCCGGAAAAACTATCGCCGTGGATTTTTGCTGATAACCGATAGTTCCAGGAATCAACTATCGGTGTCGACCTCTAACAAAAAGTGATAAAATGCATAGCAAAACACAGCAGATCAATAAACAGACACTAAAGCTTGGTCCATATTACCAAAAAACATGTATCACTTTTATGGTGTAATTAAAAATATTCACCCTGTGGATGGAGCTACACACTGATTTCAGAAGAATTCACGGTGCAAACTATTTTTCTTGCCCATAAAACCAGTGTTTGGGTGTCTACAAGCATTAGTTTTATATCAACCACACAGCAATCAGACTTTGTTTTCTTGCCGAAATGCACCGAATTGGTCTTCATGATCAAAGTCGAACCTGTCTTAATTAATCATCTATAGATAGTTTATACTATGATGACTAGTGTTGGTTTTTTGTTTGTTGGGGTGGATTGCAAAGATAATCAATAAATTAATATATTGGCTTTGTTTTTTGTATTATTCTCTTACTAAAAGTGCTTTTACAATTCTCTGACCTCCGAGTTCAGGGCCAACCAAAACTATCCTCTGATGTTGTGATAAAGTTTTGTTATTCAAAACCAGGGCAATATTCGAAGACCACACAGAACAAACATAACTCCATACAGAAACAGCAGCCTGACATGCAAATGTATGGCCATGCATGCAACTAAAGAAGCTTTTAGCACAGTATGCAGATCACAAACACTCTGATCTGTCACTGACGCACACCAATTGCATGCTCTCAGACAGCACTCTGAACACATGTATATGTTTTTGGAGGTGCACTGAAATGGAAATTGTGGACAAGTGCTAACTTGTGAAAGGTGTATACATGATATTGTTTCTGTACATATCTATAGATATGCCCCCCCCACCAAAAAAAACAACTGAAAATTAGGGCTAAATCTACCTTAATGAGCATTTCCATGAAATGTATGTTTACATGAATGACATTTATCAGGCGCTTTTATCCAAAGTGACTTCCAATCCCTAACTCCAGGGGGCAGTCTCCCTGGAGCAACATGGGGCTTTTTTTTTTTTTTGCTGAAGGTAGGATTCAAACCCATGACCTCTTGGTCCACCACCATTTACAAATGGAGGAAATGAATATAAAGCACCTCAGTAGCCCCAACAAAGCATTCTGCTCTCAAACACCTTCCAATATTGGTTGAATCTGATTTTTTTTCTGCTGGTACTGATTGCAATATGATTCCATTATCATGGTGTGTTCTAAATCTGCTGCAGAATATGTGGCTCTAGAATTATTTCTTTATTAAATTAAATATGTATTTTTAGGTTTGTTCTGTTTTGTGTAATTTAAGGATCCCAGGCATCTACAGGAAGATATTTCTTATATTAGTTTTCCCTCCTAATTTGTGTTTGTTTGGGCAAAATCATTTTTACGTTAAACTTTTTTAAATCTGAAAAATATTCATTTAACATTTCAGCAGTGTGTTTTTGTTCCTAACCTTTAAGGCTGATATAAATTACAGCCACCCTCTTTGGCTGTCCCACTCTGTGTCCAAACTGTGTCTCATTCAAAACCAGTCCAGATTGTCGCACTCCTTATACACCACCTGGCAAAAAATGATGGAATCAACACCTTCAGCATTCATCAAGCTTTTTTGCTTGCTGGAAAGTAAACAGACTGCAGATATGACACATGTTAAATGTTCCGGCGTTGAGGAGCTTTTAAAATAACAGAAAATTATTGTATCACTCGGTGTGCAGGAAAAAAATATGGAGACATCTTGTAATTTGCAATTCTAAAACAAATACAGGCACATTAGTCTGCAATTAAACAAGAGTTTGAAGACCATAAAGAGAAGCAGTCATGGAGTGTGAATGAACGAACAACAGTAATCATTAGCAGCGAATCTTGGACAGCATCAGCCATAATATAATGATAATGCTAGATAAAAACTAACTAATTACTAAAACTAATTTATAGGAGTGTGACGAGATCTCGTGGTACGAGATCTTGCGAGATGCGCCTGGTCTCGCGAGAACGTGCCGATATCCTTGCGTTACTAAAAGCTGCGCCTGTGAAGAAAACGGAAAGAAATTCGGTTCGCATGAAAGGGCAAACAACCCTCTCTCTCTGTATCTCTCTCTTGCACACGCTCTCTCTCATTTGTGACTTTTCCGGAGCATGCGTCTCTCTCTCTTGTTCTAGAGTGCACAGATCCACCCCCCTCTCGCGCACACACACACTCGTGACTTTTCCGGAGCACGCGTCTCTCTCTTTCTCTGTATCTCCCTCTCACATTCGTGACTTTTCCAGAGCACGCGTCTCTCTCACTCTCACTCTCACACTCTCTCTCACTCTCCCGTATTTAAACCTCGGGTTTATCTTTAATTTCATTTTAAACAGTTTAATACATCACCCATAAAGAAAATGTAAAGTGATCTGGGAGCACATCTGGGGGCATATTTAGGGTTTACACTATTAAAATTGGCATTTAAGGCATTTTTTGACCAAAACACAACAACGCGGTTTATAGGTCATTCTTTTAAAAAAATGTCAGTCTCGTCTCGTTCTCGTGAACCCAGTCTCGTGTCTCGTCTCGTGGGAAAACCACGAGACGTCACACCTCTACTAATTTATGATCAGGGACTCTGGTAAGGGAAAGGACCATCATCTCAATCATCAATGCACAGGTGTCCACTGAAGGTTTTGATTCCACTGTTAGACCGGTTCGGTAACAAACTAATAATTCAGGAAGATGATTAATCTTACCAGGAAGCAAAGAGTGTTGGAGCCTTTCTTCAGGAAAGGCAGATCAGCTCAGTGACACGGTCATCTCTGGATCTCAGTCCCACTGAAAATGTATATCGTGTAAATGGGGCCAGAAAGCTGTTAAACTGCTCAAAACTCCAAATAGGTATTTAAATTAGAGCACGTTTGCAGCTTGTTCCCATATATGGGGGGTGGGGGGGTATCTGAGAGCAGAAAATATATGTACTAGATATAATAGACCATGTACTTTTGCTTTAACTTCCCAAACCATCTATTACTATGGGTTGGTTACACACAATTGTAACTTTCAGCAGTCATATTTGTGAAGTGGGTTTGTCCATAATTTGACTTTAGGTAGATTTAACTTGCTGTACATGTTTAAAATGTAACTTGAAGTAATTGTTGTAGGCAAGTAAGTAAATGTTAAAAGGTAGTCCTTCAGTGGTGCCCAAAACCTCTGTATTTTTGCCCAGGAACTGTGTGGCTAATCTGTCCAACAGGTTTATAAAGCACATCCCTCACTAGTTAGCATATTGCTAACTGCCATAAATCTACCAACTCCCCTCAAACCACGTGGAGGTGTTTATTAAACAGCTGTAGACTTGGGTATGCCATTTGTGACACAGTATAATACTGTGTTTATCTGTAGACATGGACAAAAAAAGACATGGAGTCTTTCTTGAAGTCTTTTCTTTCATTTAGTTTTTTTAATTTTTTTGTTTTGGAAAATTTTAAATAATGAAACGCTGCAGCATGAGCATGATAGTAAAGCGTATTTGGACTGAGTGTGTTTATCCCTCATTTCTCCACCGCACATGTTACAGCTCATATTTTTGTAAGCAAGTCACAGAAATGCATGGCATTAAAGATCATCTCTCTCTATGTCTCTCTCTCTCTGTTTCCCTCTCTCTCTGTCTCTCGCTCGCTCTCTCACGCTGAGAATAAAGAGGACTACCTCTCTGACATTGTTACATAAGAGACCCGCTTGCTCCATAATACACATGTAAAAGGATTAAAAGAGGAAGGGCGAGAGCGTGAGGACAGCAGGAAGTAAACAGACTTGAACAGGACGTTAGGTAGAGACAAAGACAATGGCTGCTTTTGAATAATCTTTATTATTATTTTTTTCATCTTAAGAACATTCCAAAAATGAGCGAAGTGATCCGGGCGTGTCTCGATAAGAGCTGGTCAGATTCTTTAAATGCTGGGAAAAGGTGCTTCAGTGCTTCCTGTCTTATCTTCTTTAGCAGTGAGGACGCTGGACCACCCTTTATGAGAGGACAGGAGATGCCGTCTCAGAGCTACCAGTAGTTAAAAAAAAAAAGCATGTGATTGTGTAGCAATCACCCTAAAGTTCTTACATTTTCTTTTTTGTTCTTTATGTGGCTGAATAAAGCCCCATGTTTTATCTGAGCCCATATTGAAGGTTCATCAATATCTGGTGTGTTGCGTTTGTATTCGAAAAGGAGTGTATTGATCTTTAAAAATATATTTTTTGGTGAAATTACCGCCGTAATGTATGAGGAGAGAGAGTACAGTGGGGTGAGTCGCCTTGACAGTGTATAAGGGGGAGAGAGAGTCTCGTAGTGAGCGGTGTGATGTCATGACTACAGTGATTACAAAGCAAGAAATGCGACGCAACAAGTTTGTCCTGCGGCGCAAAATACAGTAGACCCATAAAAAGACTTCAAAGCACTACAGCTCAATTCAGTTGTTGTAGTTTAATTTAAAAAAAATTAACTAATGAGTGCAACTGTACGTTTTTTTTCCCAGTCTAGAGCGGTTTTCTTCACCCATTCTCAGCCACCATTAACCATAATTTGCTTGCTAAAATTAGACAGCAAGTTAAAAAGCATTTTTTTTTTTGCTGAAGTATGAATAACACAGGGGTAGGTGGTGGATAGCACTGTCACCTCACAGCAAGAAGGTTCTGTGTCCAGTTCCCAGCTGTAGTGCCTTTCTTCCAGTGTCTTCGTGGGTTTCCATCAGGTGCTCTGCTTTCCTCCCAACAGTCCAAAGACATGAGTGTCTGGTGAACTGGGAGATGCTAAATTGCCTGTAAGAATGTGTGTGTGACTTTCTTGTGATTGACTGGTGACTTGTCCAGGGTGTTATGCCCTGTGATTACAATAATGGGTTGATTTATAGAAAAAACCAAATACATAATACAGAGTATTATTTATGGGGAGGAAAATCCCTCCTCTCAATAAAAAAGAGCTAAATGGTTTGCCGGTAGAGCGGGAAAGCCCCACATTCATTGAGAATATATGAACCGATTTCAGAACAACCGAACTAAACACACTTTAAACCAGAGCTTAAAGACAATTTCTACATGTTTGTCAGATTTTACAGGTGGGTTCAGATAGTTTTTTGGATAATTTGAAGTGCTTTTCAGTTTCAGGTGAACAAGTGTTTCTGTAGTCAAAGAGAGAGGAGTCTAGTCTTGTATGAGTGAGGAGCAATCTGCGTTGCCAAGGTGGCTCCTGAGTGGACAGACTTTCCTGTTAGGAAGGACTTTGGAACTATCCTTGACTGAGTCACACATTTGATTCCTTTTAATACTAAACAAAAAGAAGTTCAGAGGCCAAATTATAAGTGTTTCTCCTTAATACAGAATATATGTAATTTATAAAATCTCACTAACTCTCTTTAATTTACATAAGCTCAGACGATAAATAAGAATTTTGATTTTAACAGTTCTTGTACAGATTAATTTTAATATGGAGAACAAATCTGGTTAGACCTTGGACGCCAAATCGAGTTCATGCATTTTGTGTGTGTTTGAATAACTGCATAAAATTAAGTGAATTAAAGACAGGAACTTTAGCGTATTAAAATACGTTATCAGTTTTTAGATACATTTGTTGACTTTAGCTTGAGGTTGAATTCAGGGCTGGATGTGGTGAAACTTGAGTGAGTTGGGTATTTTGATTTCTTTTTTATATGTAAAAATGAATTGAAAAGCCTTAAAGTATCTCACATTTTTATAATTGCTAATAGAAAAAAAATCATTGACTTTAGCTTGGAAGCCTGATTAGAATAGTTGATTCTTTTTATTCATTGCAAAAAGGATTTGAAATTGCTAATACTTAGAACTTTACTTTTGTAGAACTGCAAGGACTGGACACATTGTATCTGGCCATATAGCTGCAAAGCGACTGCTCAGTTTAATCCCAGTAACTTTAAAAATCTCTAATCATTTACAGACTGTGAAAGTAATATGCTGTGTACTGGCTGTCTTATAAAGTGATTGAATGCATTTCGCTTATCGGTCAATGTGGATAATGAGCTGTAATGATAACATTGGAAGGCACGCATTTTAGAGCTAGGTGGCATTTTAAAACGGTAAAACTGTTCAGGAAGTCCAGCAGCGACTTGACAACTCACCTGAGTGTCTGTAATTTTGGTGAACTTATCTACAAGGTCAACAGGGCCCTGTTTACACTTCGTATTAACATCCGATCACCCTGATCTGGCCATAGGGTTCAGACCATCCACTCCAGAGGATGACAACACTCAAGAAACCCTCCCTGATACAGTGGTTTTTTCAGAGCTTTTTAATGCTGGTCTATGATCCACAGTGCTCTTAATTGTTGTCTAGCACATTAAGACAAAATAAAAGTCTATATTTAACAGTTGAGTAAAAAGACAATGTTACATGACATGATAAAATGAAATGTTTTGAAGATGTTTTAAAAACATCCAAATGTTCTGCTTGATTGAAAAAGGTCTGATGGTTCATGCTGCAAATAGGAACGTTAAACCTTTCTTAATGTAAAAGTAAGTAACGTGACTTGGGCAGCTAGAAATTGTGGTTACAGTGATGATACTTGACCGTCTTTGTTGGCCTGTCCATTAGAGGGGGCTCAAGCTTAGCTGGCATGGTTGGATGTTTTGTTACAGTTC
Source organism: Hemigrammopetersius urotaenia (assembly GCA_037974485.1). NCBI lineage: Eukaryota > Metazoa > Chordata > Actinopteri > Characiformes > Alestidae > Hemigrammopetersius > Hemigrammopetersius urotaenia. Next base: position 20,203,038 of record JBBPDC010000149.1, on the reverse strand, counting down.
TTGAAGATTTTGTTTGTGTGTGTTTTCCAGGGCTATGTCCTCAGCAACCACCACGCCTCCATCAGTGGACAAAGTGGACGGGTTTTCCCGAAAATCTGTCAGGAAGGCTAAGCAGAAGCGCTCTCAGAGTTCCTCACAGTTTCGCTCTCAGGGCAAACCCATCGAGCTCACACCCCTCCCTCTGCTCAAAGGTAACACCAGCCCACACATAACTCATTTATTTGTGTATTGCATGGACGGTTAGGAACGCTGTAAACCGCTTTTTTGCCACTTACTGTAAATAAAGCTCTCCTTCCCTTTACTTCTAACTTAATGTCTAAGAAAAAAAAAAGAAAATTGTCACTTGGAGACCTCGAAAGGAATAGCCTGTGAGCAAAGTTTTTTTGATAATGGCTTTCGATCAGACGAATTGCAACATCCTACAGAATGTAAATGGCTTTTATAATTTTTTTTTACCCTGAAAAAGAATGTATTGTTCATAAATAGAATAGTGGTGGATTTACTTAAGAATAATTTTAATAGAAATAATCTTTAGTTTATCTACATATGATTGGATTGTAATGACCATAAAAACCTCCATCTATAAAACACTTGAACATTACCACACATTGTATTTGCAGCAATGTATACACTTGAATTTAATACTGTAGAATGTGGGCTCATGTAATTGTCGAATCCATTTGTTTTAAAGCAACATTAAACACCTATAAATCATCTGTATTAAAGCTGAAGTAGGGCTTTTCTTTTTGTAGCTTTTTGCTGAATTCATGATAAATATTATGTAATATATCATTTCTGTCTGTGTTCTTATGACCAATTTGATTTGCTTTCTGTGTTGCAAGATGCCACAAGCTTTAGATAATGATGGAAAAATTCAACTTAAAACCATGTTAGAACTAGTAACCCATCATTCCTTATTTGTCAAAGTATGTCAATACCATGTTTGTATACAGTTTGTGTACAGTTACTACATAAAGACCTTTTATAGAATTCCTTAATGGAGTTCTTATATACCATATGCCATATAGGGCCTGAGGGTAATGCTCCCCTGTAAAAGTAGGGGTTTAGCTGGTGGTCTGGTGTTTAGGGAGTTGCCCCTGTGATCCAAAGATTGTGGGTTCAAATCCCGGGACTGCCTGTGGCACCACTGAGGTACCCTTGAGCAAGTGCCCTGTGCTATACTGTGGTGTGACACATCCGGGTGTGCGCGAACCAGAACCCGAGACTCAAAGATGTAGAACCATCCGCCTCAGGTTGATGTAGTATTCGCTAATTTAAGGAACTGATGTAAATTTAATAATTAATAATGAATGATGATAATGAGATGGCAGATTTGTTTGACAGAAATGTCTGAGTTGACCAGAACAAGCAAATAATTCATGCTTAACATTTGCCAAGCAGGCAATAGCCAAAAAGTGTGAGAATAAACTTGTATGATGGGGTTATTGTGAGCAACAGTCTTTCAGTGGTTAAAAAAATAAGCATAATCTATTCTCTAGCACCCCAACCGTTTTTTGCGCCACGGGCCAGTATCATGTAAAACAATATTTTCACAGACTGGTAGAAGTGCGTTTGTTTTTTTTTAGGGCTGTAAAGCGATTAATTAAAATTAACTAGCTAATTGCAAATCTGGGAAAAAATTAATTGCAGTTCTATGTCAACCCAGTATATAATATATAATGAACACAGTCATCAATTTTACAAAGAAGGCTTTGTTTATTTGTTTTTTCCCACCTCTATCACTTTTAAAAGCTGTGAGATAAAAACAAAACTTACTTTTGAATAGAAAATGCATACATCTTCAAACCTGAAAGAATCTCTGTGTTAAGACAAAAACGTAGCTTTAAATAACTTGAATTAAAGGACAAAGCCTCTCCTGCCCCTCGCTCCAAACTCCTGCTTCACAAAAACATGGCGTCACGCGTCCTGATCCGTGCTCCAGCGCGGCTAGCCCTCACACTACATGCGAACCGCGCCCGAGTCCAACTGAACTGTGCTCTGGCTCACCTCTTCCACCGGGCCAGGGACGGCTAAACCAACCGCGCCTGGGCACGGTTCGGAGCACTCACACTAGTCAAACGAACCGCACTTTGGTGGTCAAACGCACTCTGGCACGGTTCGGAGTGTGAGTACACCCTTAAAACGAAATTGTTCATTTAACAGCATGTGTTTATCTTCCATCGCTAGTTTGACTCAGCAGCAGCGGAATTTGGACACGTGAAGTGGCTTCTTCCTCCGGCATACTGGTCGCCGACATAGCGCAATACTGCCCCCACTGATTGTGTGGTACTGCAATGCAGAGGGGCGTTTAATCTTCAAATTAATCTTGCGATCAAGAAAAAAAAATTATCGCAAATAGTTAACGCGTTAATTTGAACAGCACTATTTTTTACAAATTTTTGCTAGCTTGTTGGCTAATCTTTTATGTACTGTGTCACGTGATCGAGACAAGCATTTATTTATTTATTTATTTATTTATTTAAAATAAAGGATATTTTTTAAATTCTGTCTTTCTGTGTGACCAAATGACTCACGGACCGAGAACGATCCGCGGGGACCTCTGGTTTAGAGGATTCACAGAAGCCTTCAGTTTTCTCAGAAGAATGAGCGATTGATCATGCAGGTGTGGTTTTTTAGTTTTCACGGTAGAAACTGGCCTGGAGGGTAAGCAGCAGGAGCAGTAGGTAAAAGGTGTATTATCACTGATGTGTTGAGTGGCCATTGTATTTTCCTAATTACTGATCCTCATGGCTAGAACAATTGTAATGCGACGTGAAATTTGACTCGTCTCCTTACTCCACTGAACCGAAACCTTGCACATGACCCGACACCCTGCAGACTGTGAGGATTAGGGGTAGGAAGAACAGCAGGGACCATCTAAATCTCACCACTGGGCTTTTAATTAAATGTCACAGAGCTGTGTGTGTTAGCAAAAGGTGGAAGTGATCATTACTGGGATGTGTTCAGATGGATTTTTGCCTTTACCTTAAGTCGGTTAATATTGTTTTATTATGCAGAAGGTTACTGCCTGTTGCATGTATGTTTACAATGCTAAGGAAAGGGTGAATGGATTTCTCCAAGGAGCTGAAATGTGCAGTGGCACGGTTGCATGCGTGTTGTTGTTGGGTTGTAGTTGTTCATACTGTTCAGTAGAGGGAACTCTAGACCAATGTCAGCCTCACCCTTTATACAATACCAGGCACGTGCTAAAAATGGAAATTTGTGCCAATGCATGTATTGTTTTTTCTTTATTTAGAGCTTTATTGAAATTAATAGTGGAAAATGTCAAATGCACAAATCATCTTTATATCATGGTTAATGTGTTTGGTGTGTGTTTGTCTCTTTCTCTATGTGCCAGCCCAAAGTAAAGAAGTACTTGAACAAAAAGGAGTATTTAAATAGGTGCAATATTGTTATGCAAAAATATCAGTTGGTAAAAACAATATTGTCATGATCTCTTATTAGCTACTTGTCACAATGCAGTTTGTACTGTTGCCATACACTGGCTGCATACAGGCTCTGTTGGCTTTAATCTATCTTTTGGATCTGTGCAGTTGTTCTGAATTGGTGATATTTATCAGTCAGTCCTCAGGTCCTCAATCAACAGCTGAACTGCACCCTTGCCGGCTCTGTCTCCCTCTGTTCCTCTCCAAAGCATGGGCCGGCGGTTCAGCGGAGTTTCTGACCTCATGGGCAGAACGTTTAAAAAAGGAGGGCAAAAATAGAACTGAAACAGAACAGAATGGGAGGGGGGGGGGTCTTCTTTCAGCCTATCCCTCTCTCCACCCGTCCGTAGTTTCCGTGGGGTCAGCTCTGCCCCTGGTAATCCGATCTTGCCCGTACCGTCCTGTTCAAGAACCGGCACTTTTCCTCCATACACACACTCTGTGCACTGGGACTTTTGAAAATGTACATATACCTTTAGAAAACTGGCCACAGAACGCCCTTATTTACTTCAGAGCAACGGAAAGAAGACAGATACAGACTCCGAGAGGGAAGCGTGAAGTGATTGGGTGAGTCAGTTTGTGGGGTGGGGTGGGGAGGGGGGGGTGAGGGGTGTTTGCAAGGTGGACAAAGGGAGGGGTCAGACTTGTCAGATCAACACTTTGTTTTCTTTCTCTCTTCCTTCGTTTTGCTGTTTGTCTGTTTTTCTTTTAGCAACAAAACCCTAAAACTTGATTTGTGCCAAGTACATGTGTTTTGTTATCTTCAGCTAATTGTAACTCATTTTTAAATTCTGCGACTTAAGAGGTGAATTGTCGCATGTATTTAAGTCATAATTAAATTCATAAAGTAGTTGAAGTTTGGCTCAATTATTTAGCAACACAAAATTCCCATAATGTGTGATTGTATTGATTGTATTAATCTGTTTAATGAAATCCTTAAGATGTAAATAAGAAATTCTAGAATAATCTGCCAAATGAGAATCGTTTAGTGTGGTGCGAGTGGCACCAGACATCAGAATGCCTCGAAAACCTTCCTTGCAGAAAATTACTACATGAAATGGCTACATATATACTGCATGCAAAGTGTGAACTGTTTGACAGTAAAATGTATTGATGGAATACATGCAGGATGTTGTGAGGCAAAAAAGGTCCCCAAGGGACACTTTCTTTTTTTTTTTACCACTGGAAATTATGCTTTGTACATCTGTTGTTGTTACTTTGTACATCTGTCTGTTGTGAGGATAGGGTTGTCCTTCTGAGTAGTTGTTGCAGAAGAAAAAAACAGCCTGTTTAGTTCTAACTAATTGAGAGACGGGAAACAGTTAAACTAAAGATATTCAGTTGTAATTCCATTTGAACAGGGACATGAGAGGTCAGGCAGGCGCTGCAGGTTTTCTAAATACTGCTGTTCACACGAATGTGAGCTGCTTTGCACTTTTCTCCTCCCTGTTCACTCCTGTCCTCATCCTGTCTGTCTCCTAATACTACAACCAAAACCCTCAATCTGCGTAATTAACCAAAGTGGGTTTTAGGCTCCCTATCACATGCCAAAAAGTCAATTTAGCCGTCACGCTTGAAGCTGAAGTCAAGCATGTTTGTTCAGTACTTACCAACGTCTTGGCCAGCGGTTGCTGTTTAGCTGAATGAAATCCTTTTGGTTATATAAAGTATATGGTCTGTTGATTTGTGACACTAATGCCCCAATAGACGTCATTGTTAATGGACAAGCTCTGTTAATCGTTAATGTAGGCGGCTACTAAACTGGAACCAGACACGGTCTGTAGCCCTGGATCTTCAGCAAGCTTTGTTCTAATGTTCCGCATTCATTGTTTAAGACTTGCACTTCATAACACAGTATGAACAGCTCCCATGTTTTATTCAGATTCTGTTAAAATGACCATGAAATCTAGGATGTTTCCTCATGTTCTGCTGCAGAGCATATTGAAGTGTTCATGAAATAAATTGTTTATTTTTCAAACTAGGAAAAGGTTCTGGCGCTCTAGAATGGAATGACCGAATACCGTAAACGTAAAGCAACTATACGCTACAATATCTTTTTACTATGTTGGTGTCTATCCATGGTTATGTTTAGCACAGTTCATCGTATCATATATTTAACAAATGAAACTCTGTTTTCCCGTCTTTAGCACAGAAAAAAATGGCGTGAATTCCGATTCAGATTTACTTTAAAGGTTCCAGACGTTCTGACAGGGGGAATGTGAGAAGGAAATGTGCTCTGTGTTCATACACACACCACTGTATCCCACTGAAATAAACCACACACATAGTATGGGCACATGCACAGAACACCCTGTTCTGTTGTTTAAACAGGACATCTCACAGATTTTCTTTGGATGTTGAATTTCCCTTTTAAGTGGACAGATTGATTCATCAGAGATTGATCATCTTATTTACTTTGATACTACTGTCTGTATAGCTTTTCCTCTTACATTCCACCCATCAGAATCACCCTCTCTCCACATTTCTCTTCTTGCCTTTTTTGCGTTCTGATGCCCCCTCTTGTCTCATAACATTTATATCTCACATCCCTCTCTTTCTCTCTTCCTCCCCCCGGCCTCCCTCTGTCCCTCTTTCCGTTCTCCCTCTCCACACACACCCCCCAGTCTGGGGTTTTCCCTGTGTGCACACGTGTGTGTGTGGGTTTGAGGCACATGCTGTTACTTTATACGTACAGCTCTTCCTAGAGATCTGTTTCCGCAGAACTCATAATGTCTTGTGACTTGTACTCTGTGTCATTCAGTTAAAGTGACATTTGACACAAATAAGAGGAAATTTAATTGTCATTTTATAATGAGATTTAGTTGACTGAGCCATGTTCAAAGCTGTTGTAAAGTACAAAATCTACTCACTATGGCTGCTTCAGTAGCTGTACTGTATTAATGCACCGGTTTATTAAAACACTGTACAGTGAATGGAATAATGGATAGTAGTTGTTTATATAGTTTTCCAAAAGTTATGTTGGGGCTGATCATTTTTTTAAGTAGTATAACACCTGATCAGCAAGTTTTCAGACTAAATGGCTGCTCTGTCAATGGTCCTCCAGTAAAAGCCTCTTGAGTCCTTGCATTAGTTAGTGTTTTTGTCCTGGGTACAGGTTTTACTCTTTGGGCTGAGCAGGTAACACCCTTAACTGTGGTGACAACGCTGTACTGCCAGACATTTCATTGCTTACGGTTTAAATATAAGCACACAAGACACAACAACATTTTGAGTTGATCCTGTTTATTTTTACAGATTGTCATGTGTCCAGCAGAATATGAAATGTGGAAATTGTGACAAATTTAAATAATGCAAATTCATTCATTGACTCTCACAAGAAGAGCAATACATTTGAAAATGTTTTGATTATTCTAGGATGCGTTTAGAAGACCGCTTATCTTTTGGCCTGTTAGTCAGTGGCGATGTTAGTAGAATGTACAGAAAGCGTTCTTCAGTCATGTTTTCTCTAGAGTATCTACATGTGGTTCTGGGTAACTAATCATTTCATATGTGGTTGTGTGTTAACTAGACCAGTCACATTGAACAGTATTTTCTCAATGAATATTAATAATTTCTTTAAGCAGTGAATCTGCAGGTCATTATAAAGCCTAATTCAGCAGATTCTTCACAAGGCACTTATTTCATGTGTGTGTCCTTGAAAGGGAGGAAACCCACACACAGATCTCACAAATGTGGAAGTAATATTAAACTTTGCCCCGGTTATCAATTATATTGCCATTTAAAAGGGAATTTATTTGAAGACATTTTGGTTAATTTATGTAACAGTTAAGCTAATATTTCAGGGCCATGAAAGAAATATTGTTGAATTCTTTATTAATATTTAAAATCCTAACTTGGTTATGACTGACATTCCTTTATACGACTTAAATGTAATCATGTAAGATTAAACAGCGTGTGTTTGTGTGTGTGGACAGACGTCCCTGCTCAGGAGCAGCCGGATTTGTTCCTGAAGAAGCTGCAGCAGTGCTGCACTGTGTTCGACTTCATGGACACACTGTCTGACCTGAAGATGAAAGAGTACAAGCGGTCCACGCTGAACGAGCTGGTGGACTACGTCACAGTCAGCCGGGGCTACCTCACAGAGCAGGCCTACCCCGAGGTCGTCAAAATGGTATGTGCCTCAATCTGCCTTGTGTTGTTTGCTCCTTATTTAAAGTACAAAATTGAATTAAATAATAAACCCAGTTTCTGTCTCTTTTTTCTAAATGTAGTCAATCACGTTTGGTGTCTGAATTTTGCTTCTTTAGTTTTGCATTGGAGCTACAAGGCTAATGTTGCATGTTAAATTGTCACACAGTTGCCTTATTGTTATATAATGTCTAATGGCCTTGCTTTTGTGAGAGATAAACCTACAATATTACTGTACTCTTAAAATAAGTAAAAACGTACAAATGGAAACCTGCCTTGAAGCCTTCGGTCTTTCTCTAGCGAGCTATGTAGTCAGAAACCACATGAGCAGGTGTAGTTAATTTTACTGAACAACTTCACACTGTTTAAGACGAGTGTATAATGATTTGAGCATGCAGCTGGCACAAGGTTAACTAGTGCACGTAAGCCTCTGTTACTTCTTGTTTCGCCACTGTAAAACCAAAGAAGCAAACAAAACAGCAAGCAGTTTGTTACTTAAAAATAAAATGCAAATGTTCTGTTACAAGGAGTTTCCGTACTTTTGCTCTCGCAGGTCTCCTACAACATATTTCGCACTCTTCCACCCAGCGACAGTAACGAGTTTGACCCAGAGGAGGACGAACCTACTTTAGAGGCTTCATGGCCACACTTACAGGTGATTATTTCTCCAGTCTGCTGATACTGTGTCTGTGTTTGTTTCTGTGAGCATACATCGACCACTGCTTTCCAGACAACGTAATGGGTTTAGTGATTCCATTGTCGAAGCATGTGAGGTGTAGTATTGCTGACCAGAGCATGGGACACATCAAACGGCATCTGTTGGGTATTCATGACAGTAGCAGTCAAAAGTCTAAACCCATCTACTGATACTGTATCTGCCTTTTTTGAATAGATTTCACAATTATAGTGAATTACTTTTTATAGAAAAATAAAGTAAAAAGACATTACATAGAGACCAACAATGATCTTTTATTTTAGATTCTTCAGAGTAGGCAAATTTGCCTTGTTACAGTTTTGCAAAGTCTTGGTATTCCATCAAGCAGCCTGGTGAGGAGAGCTGCTTGAGGGTTGGCCATATACCTGTTTGCTCTGCTTTGGCAGAGTGCTGTTATTGCAGAACAAATGCCAGTGACGCACATTTGTGCATAACAAAGATTCACATCCAGTGGTGCCTGTGCTCTAAGGGACCGTAATGAAAACTCGTTAAACCTGAGAAGAGGTTTCCGCTTTTGGTTTAATTTGCATGAGGACAGTTCCTTTACCTCTTGTAAAGGCAAGTAAAACCATGTTTCATCCGCTTTACTGTATCTTTTTACTTCCACTCACTGGCCACTTGGCGCTCCAAATAAATAAATAAATTATAGGTTTTCAATGACGAGCTGAAGCTCCTCTGTTGCTGCACATTTGTCTCCTCTATCCTGACAAGATATTTGTTTGATGGACACCCAAATACACAGCGTAATTGCAGGTCCACTACTCACAAATATCAAGAACGGTCATGATGGGCACCAGTCTCTGTTTCTGATTAAGTGGTCACTGAGTGTATTTGTCCCACTTTTCCTCCCCAACTTCCAGCTGCTGTTTTCTCATTGTTTTTTCTTTGCATGAGATCCGCCGCTTTCTTTCTCTGTTTCTCTCTCACCCCAGGACTCCTTTAGAAATGAGATTCATATCTCAAGGAGAATCTTCCTGGTAAAACTTTTATTTTTTTATCATTTTCTTTCATCTTTTAAAAAAAAAAGAGAGTTTAAAATTAGAGTTGACCCTTTCCTACTATCTGTCCCAGTCATTCCAAAAAGACCAATTACTGCCCCCTGGTGGCAAAGTTTTGTTTGGTTGTTTTTTTGGGGGGCCCTGTGACTATGGCATTAGGTGACGTTGATACTTTTGCCCTTTCCATTTCACATATTGGCGCACCTCTAAACATGTTCATCTTTTTTTTTTTCATCTCACCCTCTTCTCTCTCCTTGCTTTCTCGTTTCTCCCTCTTTTATTTATTCATAACTAAATTGTTTCTCTCTTTCTCTCTCTCACAGCTGGTGTATGAGTTCTTCATTCGTTTTTTGGAGAGTCAGGAGTTCCAGCCCAGCATTGCCAAAAAGTACATAGACCAGAAATTTGTCTTACAGGTGAGTTAGCCAGCAGAGTCACAGAAGTGCCATGTTAATGGCATTCATTCTGCAGTCTTCCCTCCTGCCCACACTCATTAATCTCCTGCACTTGTGTCTTTTCTGCAGCTGCTGGAACTGTTTGACAGTGAGGACCCACGAGAGAGGGACTACCTGAAGACAGTCTTACACAGAATCTACGGCAAATTCCTGGGGCTGAGGGCTTTTATACGAAAACAGATAAATAATATTTTTCTACGGTGAGCATCGCCTCATCCTTGGTTACATTTTTTGATGTGCACACTTCAGCCCATATGTAGGTAATCAGCCAAAACACGTTTGGTGTCTTGGGCTTTTTTGTGTTTGCATGAGAGCTATGAGGTTAATAAATGTATGGTTCAAGCTGCAGTGCTTACATTGTCACACACACATACAGTTGTCCAGTAATCACTTGTTTATGTGGTTTCTGGTAATGTATGACACTTATATATAAACATAACCTGATGTGCAGTTGTCTTCCACATCGACTTATGAATGTCTCTCTTCTCTCTAGTTTTGTTTATGAAACTGAGCACTTCAACGGAGTAGCTGAGTTGTTGGAAATTTTGGGCAGGTATGTTGCTGAATTGTTTGAATGAGCTGGTCGTTACATGATTTGTTTAATATGAAAAAAGGTTCTAACTCTGTTTCTCTCTTCGCAGCATTATCAATGGCTTTGCTTTACCTCTGAAAGCAGAACATAAGCAGTTCCTGGTGAAAGTATTGATTCCTCTCCACACAGTCAGGAGTCTCTCCCTCTTCCATGCGCAGGTACGGAGGGGAGTGTGTGGGCGATTGGTGCGGAGGTTCAGCAGGTGATGCTCTTCCACTATGGGGTAGAGAACTCGGCTAAACGGGCTTAAATTAATTTTAAATGACCTGCCATTGCAATGTAATCGGTTTTCAATGTATGTTTATATTGTTGTCAGTCATAGGGCTGAGCATGTTAACACATTTACTTTTTATTGCCGGTTAACGCAGTTTTTTATTATTTTTTCATTATTATTTTCATGTTGTAGTGACCACTTCACCTCGGTTGTGGTTGGGTAGGTAAAAGGTTACAATGGTTGTTTTATGTCTACGTCTCTGTTGTCATCCAGGAAGGAAAGGTCTATGATTTTTTTCAAGTCGACTAATCCGTTAGCAGCGTCGAAGCCAAGTTGACTAGTCATTTGATGACGTCATCACACACGCAGCGGAGGAACACGGGTGTTTAATACTGAGCAACTTTTATTAAACGTTCTCTGTAAGAAAATACGTATTAATCACTAATGACCTGTAAAGTGAAAGTGACAATCTGATTATACGTGAACACACCACAGCACACAGTTTGAACCGCACGAAATACTTCCTCTGCATTTAACCCATTCACCAAGTGAAGCAGTGGGCAGCTACGAACACAGCGCCCGGGGAGTGTGTGGGGACCTTGGGGTACCTTGCTCAGGGTACCTCAGAGGTGCATAGTGGTCTAAAGCCGTTAAGAGCTGCCTAATATAATTATAAATTGGATCACCAGACAGGTGTTAATAATTAACATGGTATTACATGGCAGCCAAGGGGATGAAAAAGTTAACTAGTACATTTAAAGTTAAGACAGTCTGACAATTTTAAAAGAGAATTTTATTCTACATCACCACAAAACAGTTAATAGGATATCACACATGCACTGTTGCATGTTAGGAAGGTGTTTAATTTGACATTTTAATTTATAGTTTTCAGCAACTTTTAAGGATAAAACGAGTAAAAATCTGCGGTTTAGGCAATAAATAGATAGACAATAAAGTGGTACAGAACTGTAATGTGTAATTGTTTAACTGAAAGTGTATTTCATTTGACCTTTTTCACTGTGGAAATACAAGCATCAAAAGGGCTGTAGTTTACCTCACTATTGTAACTGAATAGATAACTCTTTGAGTAGAATTAATAAAGCAAACTGCTTCCAATTCAAGGATACTTTTAGGTTTCCTCTAGTGGTATATTTTGAATGTATCCTGTTCCACACTGAGTTGTTTTTGATGCTGGATGTTTCTGATATATCTCACCAGTGATTTATATTGTTTTGCTTTGTTTTGCAGTTGGCGTATTGTATTGTACAGTTCCTAGAGAAAGACCCCACATTAACAGAACCAGTAAGTACTGCAGTCAACTTTCTATTTCCTGGGTTTATCCCTGAATTTGTAGTTTCTTTTTGGTGGCAATCACTGGTTTTCTTTCTTGGAGTTGGATTGGTTGTACAGATTAAGGTCCTGCAATGTAATTGTAGAGACCTGCGATTTTAATCCAGTGTGTATCTACATTGTGTAGTTTGTACAGTCTGACAGTTATAAGTACATAGTGATTTTATTTCACTGTGAATCTATAGTCCACCGTGTGTATGGTTTTTAGCAGTCTGGCGTGAGTGTGTTTTTCCCAGTATGTCTAACAGCAGTACTTGTATATTCTGTATTTGGCTGAATCCCCAACAAATTCAAACAAAGTATGTGTCAGAGCCTCCACTGGAGAGGATCTGTTTAGACTTTTTAAAAGTACAGTTTTGTTTATCTCTCTCTCTTCACAGGTAATTAGGGGCCTTCTCAAGTTTTGGCCAAAGACATGCAGTCAAAAAGAGGTAAGGTTAGAACGAAGTAGGCTGTTGTTGGTTTAAAAAGTGTTTTGGGAAAGAGAGATATTAAGTGAATGGATGGATACAACAGTAAAGAGCACATGTTGTTTTTTTCTCTTCAACTAGTGCTTTCTTGAACTGTCTTTTAAATAAACCCAACATCCACTGTTTTTTTAATCCCCCTATTGTGACGTTAGCGCTCAGACTTTCTTGTGTATAAACCAGCTTTTGGGCAAAAAAGTTTTAATGTTTAACCATGAGTTAAAGCTGCTGTTCATACCAAAGAAGATGCTTTACAGAACTTGAAGCTCAGTGTTGAGGTCTGAAATCCCCAAAGCATTAGCACAGTTACTTTAAACTACCAGACCAGTTTTTCAGTTACTTTATCACACAGTAATTCAAACACTAAGTCCTAAAGAGGGCAAGATGAGCTAAAATTTTGTGTAGCAGCATATGACTACAATGTAATGGTGTGATGTGTCTGTGCGCATGTGTAGGTGATGTTCTTGGGAGAGCTGGAGGAAATCTTGGATGTGATTGAGCCGACGCAGTTTGTGAAGATTCAGGAGCCTCTTTTCAAGCAGATCTCCAGATGTGTGTCCAGCCCACATTTCCAGGTATTCTCTTTCATTTTCAACTGGTGCCTGTGTCTTTAGGGACCTTTTCCTAATTAGACCACTATTCCTTGGCTCATTGTAACTTTTTTCCTTTTGTTAAGGGTTTTATTTCTTCGTTACTCATCAACAGTGTGTAATGTTGCCCAAATATAGTCTCATCAGCTGAGGCACATTTCTTAAAAGTTTGCTTTCATTCTTTCATTTTGAATCAGCACTATGAGGATAATGTAGCTAAAAGTATATTGTGTTAACTGCATTCATAATTCAACACTCACTTTAAACTATAGAGTTCAGTAATTTCTAGTAGACTTCGATATGTGGTTTCAGGGTCACTATTTAGAGTTTTGCTTTATTGCACACTTTTGCCAAAATTTTGCCTCACGGTTGAAATCCTGTAGTTCAATGCAGTTATCTGGGTCTGTTAGTGTTTACATGTTTTGAATACATCTTAATAATACGTCTTAAGATTAGCTGTGTAACTATTCAAACAAATTTCTTTTATATTTGATTTGATTGTGTGAACATATGTGCCTATAGGTGGCTGAGAGGGCACTGTACTATTGGAATAATGAGTATATCATGAGTCTTATCGAGGAAAACTCCAATGTCATTCTACCCATCATGTTCGCCAGCCTGTACCGGATTTCCAAAGAACACTGGAATCCGTAAGCTTCTTCCTTAACATTTACACACACACACACACACACACACACACACACACACTGCCTTTCAAATCAAAGATAAAAATGTTCCTGCTAAATATAAAAATGTGTAATTTATAAACATTACAGCTTGATTGGAAAATTCTTTTTCCACATATTTCCCAAAATCGAGAACTGGATTTCTGCCTTTTATAATTACTTTACTTAGATACATACCTAGCAGGGAAGATACCATGATCAGGAAGGTGGTTCACCCAGGGAGAGGCTCAGCCATTGCACTCCAGTTGTGCTGACCCCTGCAAATTTCCCAACAGTGCCCATGCTGTCCCCTGATTTTTTTGGGCAGCTGGTAGCCTAGTGGTTAGTGATCAGGAAGTCCGCTAAACACCTCTAAGGTACCCTTGAGCAAGGTACCGTCCCCACACTGCTCCCCGGGCTCTGGGTTCCTTGCTGGCCACTGCTTCACTTTGTGAATGAGTTAAATACAGGAAGAATTTCATGCTGTTTACACTGTGTGCTGTGTTGTGTTCACATATTACAGATTTTTTCTTTCCCCTTTTCTTCCCTTTTGCTCTTTCACGTAGTTAACTTTTGTTTCTTGTACCGACTCGTTTCAGGGCGATAGTAGCTTTAGTGTACAACGTTCTGAAAGCCTTCATGGAAATGAACAGCACTTTGTTTGATGAACTCACTGCCACCTACAAATCAGACCGTCAGAGGTAAGAAACCATCTGTCTCACTGTGTCCCTTATTTGATTCACTCTTCTCAGTCAGGATCAGTAGTGCTGGAATTGAACCACTAACATAAGTGTATTTATTGGAAGCTACTTTGGACTGGTGAAGTTGTGGTCTAGCTACCCCCTCCCCCTCACTTTCACTTTCACCCCTGAATGTCCGATGTGTTACATCAACCAAAGCAGGTTTGGGGCTGCAAGGCTAATGGGTCTAACGAGAAATTGCATTTTATACCTACCAGTTAGCATGGTGCTAAGCTCGTGCCTAACTCATCAAATTTGCCTCAATACCACATTGTGGGGTTGTTCAGTAATAACTAATGACTCTTTACCACTGGCACAAATCACTGTGCCATCGCGAACAATGTTTCCATGAAGCTTCCCGTACCCATGCTGTCACAAGGCTGAAAACAAACCACAGCCAAGCTGACTGCATCGTGCTTTTTTATTATTTTTTTTTTTTTATTATTGGTCAAAAAATGTCATGATTACAGAGAGGGCGCAGTAAAAAAAAAATTGAAATGGAATGGAAATAAAAAAACAAATGACTGGGAGGTCGATGTACAAGCACTTTTATCTATTTGGGCTGAAGATAAATTTCAGTTGGAGCTTTCGAACACATTGTTAACAAAATACAGTAAACCCTGTGAATTTGTGGCTTCAGACATTTGTGGATTTTTTTTTCCTTAGAACCAAACTTAGAACTGTTCGCATTAATTCACGCAAATTAGAAGCCACAAATATCCTCAGTTTTTTCTATACAATAATTTTATTACTCATTTTAGGACTAAATATTATGAAAAATATACTTTTCCTAAGTAAAATAAATGCAACTAAATTTCCATACATGATATACCTGAATACATTAAGTACTGTCCTGAGAACACAAAGTAACCGTATATTGGCTACTCCCTTCATGTTCTCATGTTTCTCGTTTTTATGTTCTTAAAGCCCTAATATGCTGCCCGAGCGCCCTGCACATTCTGAGGCTTCTGGCAGTGAACCGAAGTGCCAGAAAAAGTTTGCGTGTGGGCGTGGCCAGTGAGCAAGTTGCTGTCTGCATTAACTTAGTTCTCCGCTTCAATCAGTATCATTCATTATTGAGACCCATACGTTTTACTGTAATTTTATTACTGAAAATTAAATTACTGTAATCACCCTGCTTACACCAAAGAAAATGACGGAGCGTACCAAAGAAAACAGTTCGTTGTACACTGTACAGTACATATATGGGTTTACATTTTTTATATAGGTTTATGTTTTGGGGGCATATTTGGAGGCATATTTAGGGTTTACACTTTATAAATAGGCATCATTATAGGCTTTCATGCCAACATCTGCTAGTAAGGGAAGAGTACAATTGTGACTGCCATGCCAAATCTTTTCTTTGAGGGAGATCACATTTTATCTCACCTTTTCACAGAGAAAAGAAGAGAGAGAAGGAGCGGGAGGACCTGTGGAAGAAGCTAGAGGATCTGGAGCTGAAGCGAGGCCTGCGGAGCGACGCCATTATTCCTACTTAACGAAGCGCCAGCTGCCCTGGATCGCTTTCCCAACGCCTCCGGAAAAACACTCCCAGAACGTTGGCCAGCGCCCGCAGAGTCATTTTTGGGGTTTATTTTGTTTTATTATTGTTATTTCCTTTCCTTTCTGTATTGTGCGACTTACTTTACAGTAGATTCCCATTGTCTGTTTCATTATTTCAACAGCACTGTAAATAACTATTTTTTTTCCCGTTCTCTTTTTTCCCTTAAAAATATTACACTGAACAAGAAAATGAAATAGTTTAAAAAAGGACTTAAAAATGAGAAAATACGAAAAAAAAAGCCCCCTCACTGGAGCGGGTTGAAAATGGACTTGACCAGACAGTAGGACTTGAAATGAACTGCTACTGTGGAGATTAAACAAAACAAAAAATCAGCAGCAAAAAGAAGCTAATCGGACCCTCCCACCATTTGACCCTTCAAGACAGAAACCCATTGCTGTTAAACTTGGACAGTCTGCACACATGTGCACCCGCTCACACACTTTTGCAGTCTTTCTCTTTCTTTCTCTCTCTCCTCTCTCTCTCTCTCTCTGTCTCTCTCTCTCTCTCTCTCTCTCTCTCTGTATCTCTCACTTCCACTCTCACTCATGTTCTTTCTCTCTCAGCCATCCCTCACCTCATCTCTGGATTGATCCTGAGTGCTTGTGTCAAGTCAGATCTCAGTAAATGAAAACGGGACACTTCCACTTTCCACTAACAACAACCAGCAAGGAAAACAGCTCTCTCACACACACAAACGTAAACATATACAAGCAGCAACCGGTTCAAAAATGTGTGTTTAGGTTGTTTTTATTTTTCGTTCTGTCCTGTGGGTGCTGCTCGGAGTATTCATTTCTGTTCTGGTGTGGTTTTCTGGGCTTTCCTCTCTCCAGCACCAGTCTGGCACTGGTACCAGTAAACTAACGGCTCATTAAGGAAACACACACCCGCACACGCCTCTACTGTGGGAGATGGAGTATTGGGCACCAAACCTGAGGTTTGTATTAAGGAAATGTTATGAGCACGTTCAAGAGTGTGCACGTGTGTGTGTGAGTGAGAGGGAGTATCTTATAGTGTTAATCTGTTCATTGTAACTGAAAGCAGCACACACTGATATGTTGTATCTAGAAACAGTGGCTGTATATTGGAGTTTATATGTATGACTCAGATATACAGTCATTGAATAGAACCTTTAGCGTATATATTTTTTCTTTAGGATCTTTCACAGAGTATCGGATCTGTTGAGGTATTACTGATCACCACCTCTTGGTATTTAAAATACTGTTTTTCGTTTCTTTATTTTTCTTTCTTTGGTTTTTACTCCTTATTTCCCTTGAGTTTGACCATACTGAATTAGGTAGTTTTTTTGGGGGGTTTTTTTTTTTTTTTTTTTTTTTTTTTTTTTTTGCAGATTTTTTGGGGGAGGGGGGTCTGCTGCAGAGTGAGTGAGGTGGGTGAAGAATGGGTTGGTGGTAACGTGGAGGATCCGCCCTGCCCGGAGTATAAAAAACCCGGTCTTTTCGGACGCTCCTGGAATAAATGATTACAGAAAGTCAAAAAGGGTTGGAGAAATACAAATGTTTAATTATTTTAAAAATAAATACATTAAATTAAATCTGTTTTGAGATAAACTGCCCACGTGCCAGTCTTTTATTTTGGAAGTAGTCCATGTGTGTGTGGAAGCTGATTAAGGGAGAAAATCAAAAAGAACTGGTTTGAGGTTACCCTCCCACTCCAGGCCTTTTATTTAGTTGAGTAGCCAGGAAAGGTTTGGTGTCAATTTTTAATTTTAGTGGTGGAGATTTGAGGCAAAATAATGGAAAGCCACAAGTCTGCTAATAAGGTTTTCAGCTCCTGGACTTACTTTTTCCCACTGTTAGATATCCACATGAAGGCGATGTTTGGCCCTGAGAACTGTAAGGACCCGTCACTAACAAACATTAACCCACAATTACCTGTCGTATAAATAACTGCAATTAACGTTTAATTGTCATTTGGTCATTTTATGTAACCAGAGTGGCCAAATTAGCTGGTTGGTGATCTCGCTCAGTTGGTTCCCAATGGATTACTCTGCCCTATAAGGGTAACAGATCAAAATGTTACTCAGCACTACACTTGGATATTAGTAATTAGATTTTTTTAATGATGACAAATCACTGAGCTTTAGTGATTATTTCCTCTTCGTTTCCCGCATCCTTGCGATGTTCCAAGAATGTCTTTTCATGCCGTTTCGGAAACTTTAACTGCAATCCTACATAAAGCCCTCTAAAACCTACATGCTAAATGTGTGTTGCAACATATGATCGTTACTAAATTACATTGTCTCCTACCATTTCGTCCAACATGGCCTTGATGCCTATTGCCTATATTATTCTGTGGATGCTGGTCACATGTTTGCATTGATGAATGACCTGAACGTCATACATTTCAAAATAGAATTTTATAAAATTCAACATCCTGCCTGAATGTTATGCTGACTGCTGATGATTACTCTTCAGTTGGGGGTTCCGGAGAGAAGTAAGTAAAGTGCCTCAGGACTCGGGGTGAGTAATCCATGAGATCATTCCACACCCAACAACCAGTGTCTGAACCTGTTACTTTCCATAGTGGTAGTGGTTTCCAAGTCTATTGAAAACAGCTAATTGTTAGTGCACATCATCTTAAACCACTCACAATTATTATCCCTGGGGTAATTATAAAATGGTCCTCTGTGTGGCACATAGATCATACAATGTATAAAATACTGTGCAAGTCTTAGACTCCTGTGCAAATTGTGCAAAAAAAAAAAAAAAGCCCCTGAAATTTTGTGAGCTGGTGAGAACGCCGGTTCGGTTCCGGGTCCCTCCTCGGTTTCTCCAAATGTTTGGATTTGTGAAACTCCATCAGCAGCTCTTGATTTCATTTAATCAAGGCGTCACCGAGTCAAACCAGATTACTGATAGAAACTACAAGTAATACTGGACTTACAGTAACACACTGATATAATGTACAATGTACATAATCACTATTTACTGTGCAATGTTACATGTATTTATATTTCCTTTAGTAACATTTATGCTAAAATAAAACCCTCCCTGCTCATCAAAATATTTTTGCACAATACTGACATTCTTGTCATTAGCATGATCAGTGCAACAGAAGAATAAAAGATTATCAAGACTTTTTAAAAAGAGACAATAAGCAACCGTGCAACACAATTATTTTAACAAACGTAACTCACTAATTGCTGTGTCCGCAGATTAGTAGTACAAATGGCTATGAAAGTGACTTGCTGTTAATACAATAAGAATAATAATAAATGCAATAAACTAGCTGCAGATGAGGGGATGAGATGCACATTCAGTAACATTCACAGGTGACACAGGTGAGTTGTATTGAAGACATGAAGACTGAAAAGGGGGGGCTGTCCATGATGGGAGAAGCTTCTTCAGCTGTGTGTGTGTAAATATACATTATATATAAAACTGTGTATATGTATAAAACACTATATACATACAGTAACTGTATATGTATTATACAGGTTTTAATGGCTGCATTTCAGGGCTTCGACCACCAGGGGGCTCTACAAGTATGTCTTTACAGAAAATTTGTATCTACACTATTTTTTTTGCAGACAATTGTTTTTATATTACACCTAAAGGCACTTTTATGACTTGCATACACCCACACAGTGACATCCCCTATAGACATCCATCTTCCCACTATACCTGCTCGCTTTAGGAGGTGAGAATGTTTGTTTCTAGTGGGTGTGTTTGGGGCCTCTCATCACATGTAGGTGTGAACACTACACCTGAGCTGTAACAAAACAACATCAAACACAGGATGTCTTCACTGGTGAACTGTGGCCCCAACATAACAACTGGGACAAAGTGGCCAACCTTGGCTAAGAGACCTGCTATGTATACAATCAATGCTTGATATTAACCCATTTGTTGCTGATAAGTACATTTAGTATGATTTTTTTTAAATGCCCTAGAGGTTTTTCTAGTTTGTCTAAGGTTTTAAAACTGTGTGTGCCCATACTCATGATAAACATCTATTCATTCTTTTTTCAGTGGCAAACCGTAACCATTAGAGATAAACCATCAGTTCAGGCCTTAAATATCAAAACCTTTTCAAAACGCAGTACTGCACTAAACCACCGCCTGACAGAAAGGCACTTTTACCTTGCTGCTTATTTTCAGTCAGTGATGTATCTAGAACTTCCAGAAAGAGTAGAGCGAAGTTTAACCCTCATGAATTGGTCCCATCCATTATAAAGCAGAATGGGATTGGTTGATTCCTCTTCCTCATCGTGTTGGTGGTCATTCCAGCTCCTGAAGACCTAACCAATGGGAGTACTTGATATATCTACATACACAACACTGACAGAAGCATTCTGATTGGATAACTTTCTTTTTGGGTTTTTATTTATACCCTATTGTTTCTAAACAAAGAAAGTACTACAACAGTCTTTGCATTTTGTTATTGATGGATTTGAACAAAATCACTAGACCTTCTCTGGAGGATTCCCTGAGAACTCCCTTCTGATAATCTTCATACTTGCATACAAATTTAGATCTTGTATCATCTAGGTGAAAATCTGTCACGTATGTATTCAGTCACAGTACTGAATTGAAAGTAAGACTTTCATTAATTTGAAAGGTTTCTCAGAGTTGTGCTCAGCAGGCGTTTTCTGGACCCTGGACTCAGAAACCTGGAGTTTTAGCTTAATGAGAGAAAGGCAGACATTACTTTCAGATCCACCCACTGCTGCTCCTGAAATAAACCAGCAGTTTGCCACGCACACCTCTTTACTGTCTACCCTGCAAACAATGATCTCACCACACTGTTGTGTCACAGACCCCTCATTGTGTGAAGCAACTTCCGAAAGTTTTTAAAGCACAATAAAGCCCCCCCAGTTCTAAGAAACACTATGGTTCTCATAGGGTTGGCAAAAGTTTTCAGACCAGCTTGCCTCATTTAATGAATCATCCTTTGTGGAGTTCCTCAGGGAACCAAAATGGTTCTATAGTACTGCTACAAAGAACCCATTTTGGTTCCTTTTGCAATGTTGTTTTTTTAAAAGTGGATCCATGAGGATCTGCATTTGCCCATCCAGCCAGAAACATAGGGGTAGCCTAGTGGGTAGGGTACTTGTCTCTGGGCCCAGAGGTCATGGCTTTGATTCTTGCCTTCAGCATACCCCAACTGGGTTCCTGAGCAAGACCCTTTACCAAAAGTTGCTCCAGGGAGACTGCCCCCTGTAGTTAGGGAATGGAAATCGCTTTGGAAAAGCTGCTAAATGCCTTAAATGTAAACAGGACTACAGAAACTGGTGGCCACTAGCTGTGTTTTTGCTGGTGTACAGTTAGAGACTCTAGCAAAACCCCAGCAACACCACTGCATCGATACACGCCATCCCATCAGATCTCAGTGTTCATGCGAATGATTTGATATTTGGCAACTTCACCAGAGATGTTCTGCTGCTTTGTATGATAATCACCAAATTCATGTTGTCAATCTGTCAATTATTCTGTGTTTATAATAGTTTAATAGATGTTTATTAGGAATCTTGCAACTAGGCAAATACTCATAGGGTAAATCAAAAGTACACTTTGATTTCCATTTAAAAGGTGCAAACTTTTTACTAACCATTTTCCTGGTTTGTTTCCTGGTGTGTTCTCAGGTTGATGTTCACAGTGGTTTTATTTCATGCCAGCCAGGTATGAGTCTTGTGTGAAGAGATTATCTGAGCTGGAAGATGTGTTTGCGTGGGCTTGAATGTGACCCTAAAGATAGAAACTGTGGGATGAATTAGCATATAATTAGTGTTACCATGAAGACAAAAGAGCATGGGAGTATTTTGCTGTGAACAATACAGAAACAATGTTCCAGGATTGTCTACCACAACGTCTGTAGTCAATAAAGAGAATACGCCCACATTGCACTGGGCTTACACCTCAATTATACGGTAAACAAAACGGTAAAAATGACCAAAAGATGTGTGTCCAGAAGTGTGGCCTGCAAGAGGACATTTACAACTCGAATGAGTTTCCTGCTACTCTTCATGCTGCTCCTCTTTTGGCTACTACTG
>JBBPDC010000149.1:20131856-20144462 GCA_037974485.1 Hemigrammopetersius urotaenia | reverse complement strand
GACACACAGCAATCACAGGCAAAACAAAAGTCCCAAATAAAAACACGGTGGCCAATAACGGCCCTCAGCCGTGACAACAAGTCTGTCTGTTATTGTTGTTGACAGTAAACTGTGAGAGCAGTCCTTACTACAGTTTGTTCCAAAACTTTCCATCTTCTGGAATGAAATAAAAAAGTGTGTCTGCATTACAAGCTCCCACTAACACTAATGTACTTCTTTAAGTCTAATATTCCTGACTAGTTTTACTGCCATCATCATTCTCACTGTATTATAATGTTTTCATTGGATACAACTGTGACTGGCAGAGAGACATGTCAGTCATTTAACAGCAGAGATAAATCTACTGAATTTGTTTTGCTTCTTTGCTAGTTTGCGGTCTAAACTGCTGGAAAGACAGAACGATTGTGCCGACAGTGTTGTGCGCTGTGTGAGAGAGGCTCTGCAAGCCCTTCACGTCTGGAACCAATCACCACAACCTCCTACAGACTCAGCCACCGCTATGCAGGTTTGTGTGTGTTTTAAAAGCATAGCATTGTATCTGTTCTATAGTGCTGCCTTTATTACTAATAATAATTACGATTATGATTATAATCATTATCATCATCATCATCATATGAACAACAATAATAAAAATGTAATAATAAAAATTATGAAAATAATAATAATAATTTTATTTTCATCATTATAATAATAATAATAATAATAATAATAATAATGTTTTCTTTGTGGACTGCAGTGCACCCATATGTGTTGCTCTGGAGAAGAGCTGTAAATGTAAATCCAAATGTAAATGTAATAAGGTGCAAGTCAGTACAGTCTGTGTTATTCTTCCTCAGGCCAGAATAGATGAAGGTGAAGAACTACATGAGAGCCTTCAGGTGGCAGTGTCTCATAAACAACTGCTCAGGGACTGCCTGGGTCCAGAATTGACTGGAAAGCTGGAGAGAGATAGTGCCACTTCATTAAAGGATGCATGCACCCTCATTATTGACCTAAAACAGAAGCTGCAGGTGAGATTTTAAATTTTCTTAATGACTAGATCTAATGTGTATGTTTGCAAATCTCACAGTAAATGTGTCAAATCCCAAGTTTGTGATTTGATGGGTTATATTTTTCAGGATCTTGAAGAGAGAATTAAACAGGAAGCTTGTAGATTATCACTAGAAACCCAAAAGCTTCAGTTGGACTCACAGGTAAAACATAAGTAGGATTTGAAAGCACAGTACACCATACATTTGTAACTTTCCTGAACACCACTAGCTGCAGATCACTCATCATTTTATTGTTTTCTCAATCATACAATAAAATCTTTAAAGTGTGTTTAAATCTTGGCTATGTTATTTTTCCTTATACCAGGTTTCCATTGAACAGCACAGCCCCACAAGTACTGACACAAAGACTGAGCCTGACTGGTCAAAGCAACAAGATATCACTTCTGCTGCAACAAGCATAAACAGAGTGATTACGTCTTCTGCACCTCTGCGCAGAGAGGTTCCTTCGGTTGTTGAAGAAGCTCCAGGAAGGATAGACCCTTCCTCTACACAACATCAGCAAGATGATCTGGTTGATGTACCATTGGCTACTATACCTAAACAAGAAACAACAGGCAGTGAGACTGCAGTTCCTCTAAGTGTCCCTAGAGCAGAGTGTGAATTATGTGCTGTGGAGGATGAGACAAAGCTGGCTGAAAGGGAAAGCAGACAACTTGATTTGACCAAAGAGCTTCATGACTTAGATGAGAAGCCCAGGGAATTCACTGGATCTGAGGAAAGCGGGGATGGTGATGATGCTTATGTGTTAGAGAAAAAGGGTGAAGAGTTGACGGAGAACTTTCTACAATCAACCACCCCTGTCTCTTCTGCCACTGGAGTATCTAGTCAGCTCAGTAAGGAGAATGATGAAAGGACTGTGATTCAGGCTCCTGCTCCAACTACAGAGCAGCCTATTGCTACAGCCACAGTGGGAACTGCTGGTGAAGCAAATGATGCTTGGATTGAGAAGGAACAAATGCAGCCTCCCTTGACTGAACAACTTGACTCTGAGACATTAGAAGAAACAGTTGTAAAAATATTGGAGACAGAAAGTCTAACAACAGATATTTATGAGGAAACAGCCACAACAACACTTTCTGAAAGGACCGAGGGGGAAAAAACACCTGAAGAATTAGTAGAGCCATTTTCTACAACTACAGTTAGCGAGGAGAAGGAGAATAGTGCAATTCTGAGTTCTGAATTTGTGCACAGAGAGATTCTCCCTGAAAAACCTTCAGAAAAGACAGAATCTCCCATAGAAGAACATTCACTAGCTACATTAGAAATGTATGCTCAGCAAAGTAAACCTCTAACAACTGGCTTTCCAGCCACGGTCTTGTCAGTACCGTCAGAACTCATAACAGAATTTAGTGAATCTCCCATTCCACTCAGTGACTCTGCAACAGAAGAAGAAGAGATAAAGTTCCTTAAATCCGAAGGTCCAAAAACAGAGTCTGGGGTGAGCATTTTTGGCTTAAAATCTGCCTCAGAGATAATAGCTTCTGAGAAAACAGAGATGGAACACAAAGCTGAAGATGAACAGTGTACACCTGGTGCTGAAGAACACATGAAAATGCCAATAAAGAAAGTTGCTGCTCTTGTTCTTGATGTTGACACCATACACATCCATACTTCTGAGTTCCTGGACACATCTGACTTTAATGCTGAAAGAAGTGTTTTAAATGCAACCACTGCTCATGAACCAGTGGAAAGCTTGGAAGAATCACAGGGAGCACAAGAAGATGTTTCAAATGTTAGCAATATCTGCTTGGTTGAACAATACCAAGAAATTACTAATAATGTAATAACAGTCACTGAATTGCAACCCACTGAGCAAATTGTTGATGCAAATTCAGTATTTTCTACTGAAATATCTCAAGTCCAAGAGGCCACAGCTTCTGCAAGAGCTGTTGGAATACTGACTACTAACAATGGACCAAATACCACTCAACATGAGGGAAACCGGACAATAGACAATGGCC
Organism: Hemigrammopetersius urotaenia; assembly: GCA_037974485.1. Lineage (NCBI taxonomy): Eukaryota > Metazoa > Chordata > Actinopteri > Characiformes > Alestidae > Hemigrammopetersius > Hemigrammopetersius urotaenia. Next base: position 20,141,449 of record JBBPDC010000149.1, on the reverse strand, counting down.
CACAGGAAGGCCGTAGAGGATTGGAGCAGCTAGGTTTGGAGGAATGGACTGATAATGGCCCTCGAGAGATTCAAAGAAGGTATATTATTCTGGACCAAAGAGAAGGCATTCAGATACACCGAGAACCAGCTACAGAGACAACATCACTGGATACACCTGCGAGAGAGCCTGGTGACATAGATAATGAGGAATCTGAACCTGTAGTTCCAGATAAAGGGGAATCTGAGGAAGAATTGCTTGAAAATGAAGCCAACAGGAGAATGGCACCCAAAGCTGAGGAGCCAAAAGCAGCACAAGCACCACCACCTAGACAAAAACGAGATTCTGTCACCAGTGAAAAGTTCTCTCTCGACACAGAGGACAGGTCAGTGGAGGAAGTGTACAAAATGGGGGCAGGTGTTAGCGAGACAATCGGTACAGCACTAGGTGACAATTCCTCAAGAGTGGAGGCTCATATGAAACCTACTCCACCAACCAGGCAACAGAAGGAAGGTAACAGGGAATCACTCAGTTCAGAGAACCAATCAGAGGTTGCAAACATTCCTTCTATCATCTCGGGCCAGGATCCCAACTTCAAAATTCTTCCCACTCCACCAAACAGAAGGCGCAAGGACAAGTTAGGTGCTGAAAGATTTTCCCTTGACCTTGATTCTCAGCCAACTCCACCAGCAAGAAGACGAAAAGATAGGGAAGAGGACAGAAGATTCTCGCTTGATCTGGAGGCCTATCCGAACCCACCATCTAGAAGACAAAAGGATAAAGCAGATGAGAAGATGCTTCCTGGAACTAAACTAGAGAAAGCTGGGGAAGAAGTAACTTGTGAGGAGCCTCTTGTAAAACCAACCCCGCCAGTGAGACGAAAAGCAAGTCATGTTGAGATTGATGCTATTTCTGTGGTTTCAGACACCAAAGAAATGGACGCTCTGGTGAAACCCACACCTCCAACAAGAAGAAGAGACAGCAGAAATGTGAGTGATACAATGTCTCAAGAAATTGCAAGCCCAAATTCTGGATGCACTGATCAGGAGAAGATAAAGACTCAAGAGAGGGCATTTGAGGAGCCTCTTGTAAAGCCAACCCCACCGGTGAGACGAAAAGTGAGTCGAGCTGAAAGTGAAATTTCAATCATTTCCAAACTTGAAGAAACAGAGGAGGCATTGGTGAAACCCACGCCTCCATCAAGAAGGAGAAGTAGCAAAATTGAAAGTGACAAGTTCCAGCAACAAGAGAGTATCATTAAACCAACACCACCGTTAAGAAGAAAAGATAGCCGAGCTGAGGGTGAGAAAGTGTCTGCACCACCAGTTAGGCAGAAAAAAGATAAAGCTGATCTTGAAATTACTCCGGTGCCTGAAGAACCCCTGATCAAACCAAGTCCTCCAACCAGGAGCAAAGCAAAAAGTCAGGAGATTGAGGTTCAATTACTCAGAACACAAGAGGATGAAGAGAGTTTTGAAGAAAAGGTCGTCAGCAGTCAGGAAGAGTCTGAGAAATTGCTTTTCTCTGCTGATGTGGGAACCACAGAGAACTTGATGCAGCCTGAAAGCAGTAGCTTAGATCAGGTAACTGGCAGTTGTATGTATGTTGCTGGCTGTCTAGAACCATTACTACTGTTTTGCGTGTCTTCTGTAATACTTTTTACTTTAGGCACTATTCTAACATTATGTGCAGGGCCCTGCAGCCCCAAAGCCTGACATGACTGGTCCCCAGGACAAATAAGTTTGAGAAACGCTGCATTATTGCATACTATACTAAACACAAATGTATTCAATAGTATTAATTGGCAATCTATCACATCTTATGTAAATTGCTCTTGCACCAGGCTAAAAGACTGGATTGGGCAATCCCTTCTATGCATAGTTACTTCTTTAAATAATTACAGTACCAATACATAGCACTAGATGCTTTTTAGGATATCTCACTTATCCTGTTTTACTGGACATGTCACCTTCTCAGATTGCTGTAACATTGCCATCTCTTTTTTGCACAGAGATCACTTACAGAATACCACATTTCCCACCTCTGTACTAACAGCTATTGCTGCCTCTAGGCAAGAAATGGCCATGGCTGTCATTTGCTAGATGATACATTTTCAGAGCAAGGGCTTGTGTAGCATTTTCAGACACTACCTCAAGGCAATAGATGCCTCAGATTTCTGGTTAAACTTCAGTTGAGCCTTTTTATGTTTGGTGCTCAGTAATCACAATATGTTTCCCATATTGGACTATGTTTGATTTCTCTGGTTTTGTCATAGGCACTGGTGCAAGATGTAGATCAGCCCGAGGGCCTTGTTCAAGATATCCCAACTGCAAGGAATAATGAAAGGCAGACAGAGGTGTCAGAAGAGGAAGAGCCTATGGGTCCCACAATGATGGATATTTTCACTGAAATTAAAAAGATGTCCAAGATGGGACCAAATAGTGTCCTGATTGAGGTAATGCTGAGAATTACTTTACTTTAGTCAGCCAGATCAACAAGATGGTACTGTCGTTCTGTGAAACTGTTTTTGCACTTTAATCTTATTTAGTAATCAAAGCCATGCGTTTATATGAGAGAATCAGAATCACTCATTCATCTGGAGGAATAGACAAAAGGCTTATCTATTTTATCCATTCGTTTTTTTGTGACCACAGAGCAGGCCTCATGAAGACCCTTTGAATATTCTGGACACTTCTGTGACTGACATTGAGGCACAGTTAAACAGACTGGTGATCCGAATACTGAGTTGTCGCAACATCTCAGCAGTGCTCAACCCTACCGACATGGCCAAACAAGTGGAGGAGGCTGAGGTATGTTATCAGGGTGGCTTATCTTATAAAGAGTTTGCATTTTCTTCATGTTCTCTACACTGTTGCTTTTTAACCTTCTTCTATGGCTTGTTTTCAACTTGATTATTTTATGTGTTTATAGCATTGTAGACAGAGTGCCCAGAAGCAGGTCTCTTCAATCTCAAGGCAAGACCAAACTAATGGTGATTTTAGCATTGTTGCTAATGGCTCAGACTATGACCCTGAAGCTATGCAGCGATTGAGCTGCCAGTGGACGGCAGCATTATGGGATGCAGTTGGCACTGTTCACTCCAAGGAGGCAGAGTTGCAGCTGGTTATTGACTATGAAAGACAAACACAAAAAGTGAAAGCTACTTTTGAGAAATTATCAGCTGAGCTGGAGGCCTTGAGGATGTGAGTGTTGTAGATTTTGTGTTTTATATCTAAGTACTGAAGAGTGTTTTCCTTGTATTTAGCTGAAGTCCATGTTTATCATTCTATGTCTTTTTTCCATATCTAAAGATGTCCAGTTGAAAGCAGCTTTGTTGAGGAGCAGAGACTACGCTCCTTCCTGAGAACTATGGAACAGGAGAGAACAGTTCTAGGGGAACTCATTCAGACACATTCCCAGCTGTCGCCTTACCTCAGCCTTCCTGAGAGAGCTGCAGCACGAGCCCAAGTGAACATGATGCAGTGTGAATGGAGGGCAATGGAGAGATCTGTGGAAAAAACATTACATGAAGTCAGTGCATATACAAAAGAAAGTTTCACCCTTCTACAGGACATTGAGGCCTTAATGGAACATTTAGGAAACCTTCATAAAATCTTGGGACCATTTAGGATGTCTTCTGCTGTTTGGAACAGCAAGAGGGTTGAGGATATGATCGAACTTGGTGCTGACCTCATGGCTGCACAGCAAAGGTATTTCCATCTCCAACAAAGCTCTGACACCCTCTCTAGAGGATGTAATTTCAAAACAGAGACATGCCGTATAGAGCAAGGTCTTCAGAGTGTCAAAGATAAACTAGATTTAGTCAGTGAGAAGTTGGCCTCTTCAATCCCAACAAGCAGCAACCCAACCATGGGTAAAATTGTCAAAGTAATAACTGATGCCCTTGCTTGGGCCAAGCAGACCGAATGTGACATTGATGGTAGAAAAAGGAAAGTGTCCCTACTTCCAGAGAAGGTCCATCAGCAGATCAAGGACTTAAAGAAACTACAATCAGAGATGAGACTGAAGCAGACCCAGTTAGAAGTTCTGACTGAGGAAGTAGCAGAATTGATACCTGAGCTTGATGAAGCTGACATTTCTATGGTAGCTTCATTTTTGGAGGAATTGAAGGGTCTGTCCAAAACAACAGCAAAGAAACTAGACAATGCCATGGAAGAGATGGAGGCGAGTCTTCAAACCCGGGAGAAGATATCAGAGCACATAGCAGATGTGGCTTCCTGGATTCTGGGGCACCTCCAGATGGAGGCTCTGAGAAGGGAGGATTTCCAAAGCTTGAGTGCTGCCGATCTTGATCGGAGGTTAAAGCAGAGTCAGGATATTATTGGTGAGGCAGAAAAGCAATCTGCAGTCACAGAGGCGTTGCTAATGAAGAGTAAAGACATTGCTTCAGAGCTTAGCATTTCAGAAAATGTGTGGCTGAATGGGATTCTCACAAAGCTTCAAGAAGACATAAAGGAAATGATCAATTACGAGAAAGCTGGCATCCAGGAGATAACAAATCTCTTGCAGAACCAGGATCACTGTCAGAAGAAGATAACTTCTATAGAGAAGAACCTGAGACAAATAATGGTGGATGTGAAAGGGTATACATTCCCAATTACTAAGGACTCACTGGCAGCTCTTGAGCCTTTCAAACACACGATTGTAGAGCAGAAGTGCCAGGTGGAGTTTGTAAATCCATGTACAGAAGACAAGAGGAGACAGCTGTTATGTGTTGCATCTGAACTGCACTATAAAATGAAGGCCTTGGATATTAAAGCTAAAAGACATGAAAGGTTCCTCAGCCTCAGACAACATGTGGAGGATCTGCGAGAAAATATAGAGGCCCAAGTTCCAAAGACCAGAGATGAAAGCATTGACAAAGAGGAGCGCTATAAAATGTGTCAAGCTCTTCATACCCAGATCCTTTTCATCAAACCTCTGTACAAGGAAGCATCAGATGAGCTCGAGAACATCTCCCCAGACCTGAACCCATCACAGCTAACTGATGAACGAAAGAGACTCAAACAAAACCTTGATATTCTTAACACTTGCGAGATAGCTGTTCAAAATAACCTTCAAATTGTGGAATGGGATATTCTCAAAGGTGCACATTATCCCTCAGAACAAAGAGTAGTGGAAGATTTCCTCAAAGAGGCAAATCAGGTACTGGAGAAGCCTTGTAAGGTGGAGCCTACGCAAGGAGCCATTGACAAAGAACTTAGAAAACAAATTAATCTTAGGAAGAACATTGAGGCTAGAATGCGGGTTTTAGAGGTTCTGGAAAATAAACAAAGAGACGGACACAAACAAACCTCTCAGGCCTCAAAACATCTTGCAGACTTGGTCAACACTGTCTTAGACAACTGTGACCAAAGAATGGTAAGTAAAACCTGTTTAGCACAATGCCAAATACCAAACCAATCTCTTAAAGCATATGCACTGTGTTATTTTCTTACCATATCACAATAGAAATGTTGATAAAGAAACCAAGTCTGTCTTTTAATGGATTTGACATGCTTTACTCTTCCTAGCACAATCTATCAGAAGCAAAGAAGCTTTCGAAAAATTATTCCACTGAGGTCACCAGTACCATCCAATTCCTCCAGGAAGCTGAGTCAGTTCTCCTTCCATCTGTCTGCTCAGCCAGGAGCTGTTCAGAAAAGCTAAAGGACATCCAGCAGGCCTTATCAACGTTGGACACAACATTCCAGTCCCACATCAGCCAAATTCAGACTTTTGCCCCCTTTCACTCCATTTTCTCCAAACAGAAAACCGAACGCCTTCATGTTGAGATTCTAAGTCACCTGGTGGTGAGAGAGTCCACCCTTAAGGCCCAATCTCAGCTCATGCTAGAAGATTCACAGAGGTACACATTTTCAAATGACAAAATCTGTTTCTTCATGGGCAAGTTTATCAATATCCTTTAAAGAACTTTCGCATATTGTAATGGTATTACAAGGTTCTTTCTAGAGCTTATACAATTTGTAGTGAAATTGAATTTAACAAAATCGCTCTCCAATGAAAAATGTATTTTAAAAAATTTGGAAACGTCCTATAGGAATCATGTTTGAAAAAGAGATTTGTGACTGTGAAGAGCCTTTACATTCTTCCAGTATATTTGTTACCAGTTTGAGGGCCATAAAGAGCCATGGTTTAGAAAGAGATTTGAAAGAATGTATTTGTACAAGGCTATTGAAAAAAAGCACTTTCATTTTTATAAAGACTCCCTTTTGTCGCCTGTATTTTTAAGAGTGTAAGTAACATTTTTGTTTTTCTGCACTGTCACTCTCCTCCCACAGATGTGTTAACTGCCAGAGAACCATTCGTACACGTTATGAAGAGTTATGCCAGAGAGTCAGGGACTTAGAAACTACTCTGGCTGATGTCATTTCGAAAAAAATCACCTCTCAGAAGAACTGCGTTGTCCAACAGGAAAATATTAAGGTAAGGACGAAAACAACACTGCGTTCGAGCGAAGTCTGGAAGAAGCTAAGTCTAGAAGAAGACACAAGTTTTCTCTTGTTTTCTGTTCAGACACTGGTTGAGGATGTCGAGGCCTTGCCTGGCAGGCTGGAAGAGCTGAGAGAATGGTGTCTGGTGTCTGGTTGCCGTGCTAACAGAGAGGATGCTACGAGTGCTCTCTGGGGCCAAGTGGCTAAACTGCAGCGAAGCGCCAGAAATCTGCAAGCACACCTAGAGCACAAAGGAGAGGAATGGATAGGAATCACAACAAGTGTAGGTCACATTACATCACAGCTACTTGAAATATGTGAAATATAAATTTAAAAATCTATGTTACTATGTTTATATGTTTATATGTACCTGTGGACTGAGCTGTGGTTCACATAAAGGAACAGAAGATTGTACCCGAAACCCACTGTCTAGTGAACTAAAGTTTTTAGAGAAATTAGGGCTCTGATTTCTGTTGTTCTGTTGTGTGATTTCACCTGTGTTGCAGATGGAACAAGCATCCAAGATACTAGAGCAGATGGAGGCTGACTTGCCAGAGCTCAATAGAGGAAAGGCTACAGGGGAGGAGCTGCAGGAGCTGCTGCAGTTTTGGTCGCAATACCTGGACACCTTGGACTGCCAGCACCGATCATTATCCGCACTGGAGCTGCGAGTGGCAAGACTACTAGGTGTCCCCTCAGAATTGGAGCAAGCTCCACTCATTCCACTGTGCCAGGAGCTGCAAACCATGCAAAAGCGCTATTGCAGGTCAGAGGTCAACAAACAGCTCATCCCCGTATGTCTAGTGGACAGCATCTCTGCCTGTCTGAACTGCTTCCTTTTCTTCAGTTTTTCAGAATTTCTGTGCAATTACTTGATTGATATGTACATTTTCACCCTCACTGCCCCTAACAGACCTTATCTGACTATTTAGCTCTTTAAAAAACCCTCACTGGAGCTGCTGAGGGTGTGTACTAGAGGCACTAGAGGCACTGCACTGTCAGGAGCAAGTCTGGGAAACTGTTCTAGGGGATCAAAATTATTACCAGTGGTGGTAAATGGAATTAGATGTGTTTCTAAAAGCTAACTGACAGAAGGTCGAGGAGTTTTAGACCCATTGCCTAAAGTGGTTATAAATATGCTGCTTGATGCCTGGGTCAACATTAGCCATGAAATATTTACACGATCTCAGCTGACACACTGATATAATGTAGGATAAAGTACATGGAGAATGTAGAATTACTTGCTGTGTCTCGCCAATGTATTCCACATCATTTTTGCGCCTCACTGAACATGCAGGGAAAAGTGGGTCGACTCTGGACCAGCCCTCCCCAGTGTTACATTCCAGAGTGAGCAAACAAGCACATTCATAAAATAGTACAGTGCAGACTTGGTTGTGCTGAACTTTCTGATAGTTTAGTTTCTTATTTGCTTGTTTAAGCTTGTTTTAGACTTTTTCTGTTTTGATTGATATGGCAACTACACCACATTGCTTCTGAAATATTTGGGGGACCTGGAAAACTACTTTACCAGCACATAAATGCAAACTCCACTCGATTCCAGTAAAATCTAATTCAACTTTGACTTGTGCGTCCTGTAGCCTGAAGGAGCGGAGTGTGCAGGGTCATAAGGCAACACAGGCGGAGATGAATGAAAGAGAGAAGGTGCGTGCGGAGCTGCAGGGGGTCAGGGAGTGGCTTGTGGCTGCTGTGACTTTGCTGTCAACTCTGGAACACACACCCAGCACTAAACAGCTCCAGGTGGGTCCAGTCTCCATTTGAAACCTTCTACATCTGCAGTGCTGCAGAAATGTGCATCATAATGTTTCATTTTTGGTTTGCAAACAAGTTGGAACAGATGAAATGGACCAGAAAACAGCAGGGTTGCATTTGAGAAAGGCTACATACAATGAGGTAGATTTACTAAAAAGTACTTTGAGGGGAGTAGTCTAGCCGTTACCTACTAAGAACCTCCATGCAACTCTGTAATCATATGGCCAGTGCTTTTTGCATAAAAGCAGAATAATGAAAGATCATTGCTGAATTTTAAACGTATTTATTGTGAAACAGGAACACTCAGTAAGAAAAAAAATGAAAAAATACAAAAATAAAAAACATCAATATAACATAATCATGTTTGACACAACTGCCAGAAAGCACCCTTTTCACCTGGTGGAATCTTCCATTATTTGCTAGACAGGCATCTCAAAGCAACAACATGTCAGCTTCATAAATAAGACATTCTTTTCACAAGTGTTCATAATGATACTGTCTTCCTGGTGTTTTCAGCTTTGAGCGGGAAACTGCATGCACAAAGAGCCAAACCCTCAAAACAACAAAGTACCCCTTTAATCTGGGGGCTCTTATGAGGCACTGCATTTGTAAGGTAAATTGTGAGTCATGTTTAATGCTAAAATAGGAGGGCCATGGGGGCTCACACTCTTACACACAATCACACCAAATTTGGTATCACCTGTTCATCTCATGTTCATGTCTTTGTGTGTAAAACCAGAGCTCTTTACCTGATAAAATTATAAGAAAATGTCATAATTTGCGAACATTCAATCTGATACTTTTTACCAAGCACTTAATGTAGTTACTGTACACTGGTTGTTTACAGGTGCTGTGTAATTGGTATTCCAGTCTTCCATTGGTCTATAATTTGAGCCAATACAAAAAAAGTTCCTATTATGTAACATTGTAGTAGAGTTTTTATTATGTCATTTCGGCTAGTTAAGAGGCTAATTAATCCTATTAGCTTTTAGTAGTAAATAAAGTGTTCTGAGAATTTCTAAGTTATTGTGTTTGGTGCACTGTGCTCTTTTCTGCACTGCTGCTTTTGGCGTAATTACAATTTAAATTTTTGGTTAATCTGGTAAATAGAGAAGACATTTTTGCTTTGCCGATACCAATACAGAACTGAACTCATGCCTGTTCTATAAAAACGTTAAGTCATTTAATAGGTCACTCATTATAGTTCCTTCCCTCATTTGTCCACGTTCACCCCTTTCAGGGTTGCTAGGGGTGATGGTGCTAACGAGAGAGTGGAGAGAGTGGAGGCTGGTTGTGTGTGTGTGCACATGTGTGGTTGCGTGTGTGTGTGTGTGTGTGTGTGTGTGTGTGTGTGTGTGTGTGTGTGTGTGTGTGTGTGTGTGTGTGTGT
>JBBPDC010000149.1:20108540-20131756 GCA_037974485.1 Hemigrammopetersius urotaenia | reverse complement strand
GTGTGTGTGTGTGTGTGTGTGTGTGTGTGTGTGTGTGTGTGTGTGTGTGTGTGTGTGTGTGTGTGTGTGTGTGGGGGTGTGTGTGTATTTGTGTGTGTGTGTGTCCAGATGTATATAAGCAGAACAAATTCTCTCGGCTCAGATAAGAGGATTGGGTTTGAGTCCAAAGTGCATTGTCTTTAATCCTCCATGCAGAAATGAGCTGAATGGAGATGGAGGTGCTGACCTGATGTGAAGGCAGACCGTGGAAGGGGCTTAGCATGGAAAAGAATTGAGCTCCTCACAGCGCTGGCACGTGCTTTCAGTGTTGCTGGCACACATTGTGCTACTACTGTCATGCAGTTAAATTACAACATTAGTATCAGTTTGGTTACCATTACTTTAAAAATCAGAGGAGAAAGAAAATCTGCAATGATCGAACAACACACATCCCTTTTTTGTCACATAGTGGTTACTTTCATGTATAATAGTATCAAATATTGTAGCAGTTATTCTGACCATTCATTTATTGTCACTATCATATTCCTATATTTCACAACAGCAAACATTTCACTTCAAATACATAAAATGTGTCGATGCAAACATGCCTACATTTCTGAGATCCTGTTGGAGTGGGTTTCCTTCCTCTCAGTGCCTCACAAAAGAAATGTCAGTGCTTATAGCCCCCCTTTTTGGAGGCATAATCTGCTAAATGTTTTTTTTATTATTATTGTTTTGGTTACCTAGGTTTTGTTTACATATACCTAACATAATGAGTTATAGAATAATAGTAATGCATATTTAATTAATTTAATATTTAAATTATACCCATAAAGCTTTCTCACCTTAAAACTATTAGATGAGTTAGGAATAAATTTGTCCTGTAGAATATCATTTCTTATCAGACAGATGTTGCCCCACTAAGTTATTTCATTTGTAAAGATTAGTGTCCAGTGTTTGTTTTGGCCCGTGCTAATTCTTTTAGCTGTGCGTGATGTTACTTTGGTGACCTCAACTCCTGCCATGGGCCAGGTGTTTCTCTGGGCTGGATAATCTGGTAAAGTTTAGGTTTAATTAGCTTTAGCTCACTGAGCCTAAGCCGAATGACCTGTGTAGCAGCACCCAGCTGGACTGTCTACATACACCATCTCTTTCTCTCAAATAAACACACACTCATACATTTATATTTTGCTGTCTGACCCCAGACCTAACTGTAGTCTTAAACCCAGTAAGAAAATCACCAGAACTGCTGCACATTTTTAAAATTGATGCCTGCAGAGAGAGACAGAGAAAGAGAGCAAGAGGAGAGGGAGAGAGAGAGACAGAGAGAAAAGAGCTGTACAGAGAGAGAGTAGGGGGCAGCAGAGGAGGGGACGGTATGCCTGTGTATGAGTGTGTGTCTGACAGCGTGTGTTAACCGAAATGCTTGCGCTGGCGAGGGAAAACAGTGGAGTGGCTGCACCGGTCTGTGAGTGAGTACCACCTGCTGCCCTTTACAATGGACACTGAAGTCACTCGGCCAGTGTGTGCATGCATGCTGCTTGAGGAAATGGGCTGGACAGGGGGATGGGCAGTGCTTTTGTCTGGGTATCGTGCTGGATGGAGGGGCTACTGCAAGGCAGCTGTCAGTGGATTTAAGCGCACCAAGGCTAACCCTGGGCTAGCGTGCAGCTGTGGATGCAGAGGGGCTGATTTAGGATGCATGCTGTGATTCATACATGGGGCTGATGCTGCAGGACCGCAGTGTCTGCTGTGCAGGGTGTTGTGTTTCCACAGAGAATGCCTGCACACCAGTGCATTTCTCATGTCCTGTGATTTGTGGGCATTCTCATGATGACAGGTTGGATTTGTTCGTCACTGTGCCATTGCCTGGGTGGAAAAACTGATGGGCTTCGTAGCTTTTCATAGCTCTTAGTTAATGTGCAAAAAGCACTGATGGTGTGGGATTTTGCCGGCGGATTTGTGCAGGGGCCGCATGTGCAGGAGCTTCACAAGCGCATGAGCTTCGAACATGTCCTTGCTGCCACGTAACACAGTGGTTTGTTTTGGTTCCTCCTCCATCATGATCACATGACTGGGTATGCCGTGCTTATGTCACTGGGACTGCGTCATGAGTGGACAGAGTGTGGGTTCATTAGGGCTGGCCTGACTAGTGGAGAGAAGCAGAGAGGAGAGTTTGTCTCTTTGATCTGCAATAAAGAATGAAGAAGAAGAAAAGGATGCTGCTCAGTGAGGCTTGAATCATCTAATCCTAAAATCAAACCAGTTTTCCGAACATAACGAGAGAAGGGGGGGGGGGGTGAATGAGAAAAACACAAATGAAGAGACCATAGCAGAGAAAAAAATGAGAAGTGACAGGAAGAGAGAATTACAGAGAAGTGGGGAGGTAGAGGAGAGTCAAAGTGAACATTTGAGAAAGAAAGAAGGGCTGAAGGACAATATGTAAAAGACAGAGAGATGGAAGAAATAGAAGAAGAGAATTAGTGAGAAAGAGTGGGTGAGAGAGAGAGACAAAATGATGGAGAAGACTCCATAGATGCTGCTGAAAAAGTAAAGGAAGAAAGACATGCAAGGGCAAAAGAGAAATACAGAAAGGTGGAGAATGAGAGTATTCTGCAGAAAAGCATATAGAGAGAGGGGATTGAGAGAGAGTGAGAGGAAGGGAGAGAGAAAGGTAGAGACAGAGAGTGGGAAGAGGTATAGAGAGGCATAGACAACAGATTAGTAGTTGAGGCATTTTTATTACTGTAACCCCCATTTTGTCAATTTCATTAAGAGGGAAAAAGCTCAGAATGTATCAAGTCGGCCTTTTGTTTAAGTGCTTCATACAGAGCACAAAATAACTTTAGATTAGTAGTGGTGCTGGGCTATAGTGGTGCTGTTTGCTCTGCCGTTCAAGGTGCTGTTAAACAGGTGCTGCATTCACTCCAAATAGCATTCTTATGTTCTCAAAACAACCATAAGCACCTATAGTTGAAGTACTGGGGGCTGCAATCAGCTGCTGTCACCCAGCAACTCAGGTTAAACCAGTCACAAGGAGAACATGTTCTAACAGAGTACATTTTTTGTAGTCCCAGAATTTTGAGGTTAAGGCATCTAAAGGCAATGCAGTCAGAAACATATTCTTGCAATGTCACATGTCTAATTACTCAGCCTTAGTATTGTTATGGCTGCACCATAGATTGGCCTGCTCTATTATTCACTATGTGTGACACTCATTCAGCTGTTTAAAACTTCTTTAAGGAAAAGTTTGTCAAATGTGCTGATTTACCCCAGATGTAAAGTAGCAAAGTGTGTTCACAAAGTAATCACATTTATAAGGGCGCCCATCCTAATGAACATCAGGACGTGGTTTGAGCAAATTCAGGGCTGGCCAAACGTTTGCCTATTATAAAATGGTAAAATGAGGGCAGTCAGGTACCAGCATTCAGTCAGTTATAGATTCTGATAAGGACTGAAGGTTTATTGACTGCCATTTTCAGGAAGTGTGTAAAGAAGGAATTGATTTATTGTCTGATTGATGGTCAGGGTGAGGAAGCTGAAGGAGACGCTGGTGATGGTGCAGCAGTTGGATAAGAACATGAGTAACCTGCGGACGTGGCTGTCCCGGATCGAGGGGGAACTTTCCAAACCAGTCGTTTACAGCATCTGCCACGGCGACGAAATCCACCGTAAACTGGCTGAACAGCAGGTAACCAGCACAAACCCACCTGATTCTGATTTGGACCAAATGTGCAAACTGCAAAAGAAACCTGAGTTAAACCAGTGTCCCCAAAGTGTGATTGCACAGTGTCCAAAATACAGTATTGAGTGATCCTGTTTATAAATCATTGCATTTTGTTTATGGCAGGAACTGCAGAGGGACATTGAGCAGCACACAGAGGGCGTGGCCTCAGTGCTGACGCTGTGTGACGTGTTACTGCATGATGCTGATGCTTGTGGCAGTGATGTAGAGAACGACTCCATCCAGCAGACGACCCGCAGCCTGGACCGTCGCTGGAGGAACATCTGCGCCATGTCCATGGAGAGGAGGATGAGGTGAGAGACCAACACGCACATTTTGCTGGTATACAGTTAGAGCTCATAGGTTACACAATTTGTCCTCTAGACCATCAGGTGTCAGTTTCTGTCCAAGAGCCACACCTGGCTGGATATTTTTGGGGGCAAAATAGCAAACCCCAGGTGCCTGATACGCTCACTCTTTTGGAAGTCCATCTGGATAAATGTCTGTTAAATGCTATAAATATAAATATACCAGCACCACCCACAATATGATAGAATGGGGCTCCAGCAACAGATGGGCCATGGTTCACGAGTGTACACCCATATTACGGCGGTATAAGGTAGGTGGAGAAACCACAGGTATACGCTGATTATGTTCACTCAGTCACCCTCCTCTCTCTGCCGCCCTCTGTAGGATTGAGGAGACATGGCGCCTGTGGTGTAAGTTTCTGGAGGACTACTCTCGCTTTGAGGACTGGCTGACCACAGCAGAGCAGACAGCTGCTAACCCAGCCAGCACTGATGTCCTCTACACCTGCGCCAAAGAAGAACTTAAGAAGTTTGAGGTGAATTAGGCTTCATATCTAAACCATATATTTTTGCAGAGCAAAATGCGTGAGTACGAGCAGAAGCCACTGGTCAAAAGTCAAAAGGTTTTTGTTATTTTTTTAGTGTAAATAAGTACACTTCTGCCTGTTTTAAAACCCAATTTTTTTATATTATTTTTTTGTATCCAGACTTTTGCGATGATTAATCTCATACCTCACTATATTTAAATTTAGTTTTGATCTTTAAGGACACAGTTTAGTGCATCATGAAATTTTTTGCATAACGTGACTGATCAACATTAAGAACCATAAAAATAGCAAACATTTCCATGTACTTAAACTTGCTTTCAGTGGAATCCAATGGTAAAGTGTTTCTGCAAGTGTTTGTCAGTCCAGAGGTTTTCAGGCACCGATTTTAAATAACAGTTGTGATTGTCTTTTAACCCATATCCGCATATTCACACACACACACACATACACACACACACACACACACACAATCACACTACAGGCATTTCAGCGGCAGGTGCATGAGCGGCTGACACAGCTGGAGCTGGTGAATAAACAGTACCGCCGCCTGGCCCGAGAGAACCGCACAGACACTTCCAACAAACTGAAGACGATGGTGAATGAGGGGAACCAGCGGTGGGACGCCCTGCAGAGGAGGGTGGCTGCCATACTCCGCAGATTAAAGGTCCGAACAATGGATCTGATTTAGAGTGTGAACGTATGACTGAGGATATTTGATTCAAAACTATTATTTTTAAAATTGTTCGTTAGATTGACAAGTTGACCAGCCATCTGTGTCATATTAGTATTGTACAGCATCTGTATAGTAGTGTGTGAGGACACGATAGTATGAAAGTATTTTTGGGGCTTATTTTTTCATATTTTTTCCATTATGTTACACTCTGCCAAAAAAAGACTTGTATAACTCTTCTCTTCATCCCACAGCACTTCACGTCCCAGCGGGAGGACTTCGAAGGGACGCGAGAAGCCATTCTGGTGTGGCTGACTGAGATGGACCTGCAGCTCACTAACGTCGAGCACTTCTCTGAGAGTGACGTCCATGACAAGATGAGGCAGCTCAACGTCAGTATAAACCACTGTTCTCTTTTATGTCTTGTGCCCATGTATGTTTTGCAGCCTTCTCTTTCCGTTTGTCATGCTTATGTGCAGATGACATGCAGGATACATTATTGTTCACTTGATATTTGTCCCAGTGACAATGTAGTGAGTCCTTACTCAAGAAGGTCCTTTGCGGTTGCAATCAAATCTAGCCATAACATGACAACTATTAGAAGGTTATCGCTAACTTTCCCTTACAATATCCATGGCCATTTGTTTCTCACAGAGCAGCTTGATTTTACTGATAGAGCTTAATATATTTCATGTTGCTACATATTGTCATTGTAAGTTCGTAAGTCCAGTTTGTCGCTACTGCAGGCATTTCAGCAGGAGATCACTTTGAACACCAATAAGATCGATGCTCTGATCGTATTTGGGGAGAATTTGATCCAGAAGAGTTCTCCGCTGGACGCTGTTCTGATAGAAGACGAGCTGGAGGAGCTGCACTCTTACTGTCAGGAGGTGTTCGGCAGAGTGGCCCGATTTCATCATCGCCTCATCAACAGACGCCCGGTTAGTCCACACACAGACACAAAGGAAAACATGGGTTTGTACTGACGCTGAGCTGCTGCATTTTGTATATAATTATTGAACGCCGACAATTATTTAATTGCGCATTAACACTGATTAACGTCTCGGCTGGTTATGCGGAGGTCAGGGGTCCCATATAAAGCAACAGGGACATGACACTGCGTTCAGATACATAGACTTTCATATATAGTTGTCCCCCCTCTGAAGGTGCTATAATGTTTCTGCCCCTCCCAAGCTCTGGACACTGAGGGGAACTTTTTTTTCTATAACAAACTAAAATGTAAATGCCCTGCAGTGGCAAATAGCTTTGGTTTTATATTTGATTAATGTTTAAGGTGAAAGTGATCATTTGGTCATACGTGAACACACAGTGTGAACAGCACGAAATTCAACCTCTGCATTTCACCCATTCACCAAGTGAAGCAGGGGGCAGCCATGAACACGGCGCCCGGGGAGCAGTGCGTGGGGACAGTACCTTGCTCAGGGTACCTCAGAGGTGCCTAGCGGTCTTGGGAATCGAACTTGGACTTCCTGATCACAGGGCGAATGCCCTAACCACTAGGCCACCAGCTGCCCCAGCAGATTTACAAGAAATATTTTTACATTCGATTTACCTTTTTTATTGACAGATTCAGTAATTCTTCACTTTCTTTTGTTTCAAAGTGTTTCTTCTGGCAAATCATAATTGTAAACACAATCACCATCAAGTTCAAATCATAATAAAATATCCATTTCTATTTACAAACACACATATTAAATAATTCATGTAAAATGATACCATGCTTTCTTATCACCAGTGAATTCTAAAGGTTTATTTTCTGTCTTTCCCCTCTGTGCTGTTCTCTCTCAGGTTCTAGATGATGAGCACGATTTCTCAGACAGGGACACAGACGTGGAGGACTCGTTGGAGCTGGGGGCAGTGTGGGCTGAGGAAGAGGACATGCTGGACACTGGGATGTCCACACCCATCCAGCAGTCAATGCATCACATCCTCCAGCCTCCACAGGAGCCTTCTGGCCGAGAAACGCCAGTCAGCGTGGACTCCATACCGCTCGAGTGGGATCACACCGTGGACGTGGGTGGATCTTCGTCACCTGAAGATGAGGATGAGGAGGAGGCCACATACTACAGTGCACTCTCAGGTATCCAAGCAGTGATCTTAAAGGACCTGTTCAGCAAAAACCTATCTATAATCTATTATACTCATGGTCTATCAGCCAAGACATGTTCGACATTTGAAGTTTTTTTCTTTAGGTTTAGGTAAGTGGCTAATCAGTTAATGTCTGTATCATTGGGTAGAAAAACCCTGATATGCAATAAATTCTAACTCGTTTGACTCGACTTATTAACCTCCACCACACCTTTTAGTGAGTTTGTCACATTTGGTATCAACTGAATAAATTTGAAGCTGCGTCACTATTAGGCTGAGTAATAAAGGAATAGGGGATTTCAGATCCAGCATCATTACTACCAGGGTTTATATCCAAACCACTCTTGCGCACCAAACTTGATTTTTGGGGAGGGATTATTTTTTTATTTTAATAAAACAATATAGTTTGTCCTCTGCTTTGTCACATTTCTAAAAACGACTGAGACCGGGCTAAGGACATCCAAGCCATTTTTTTCACAGTGCAAAATCATCAGATTATGTTCGTTTAGTATAATAATAATTTGAACTGGGTTACAGATTTTATATTAAGAGGTAATTAATAGTCTGTAGAGTAATTATGAAAGTAACCCGACCAACCCTGCCTGCTGTGAAGGGCCAATAATAATGCCACTGCGTGTCGTTCGCCTGGCACTTTTTTCACTGAATGTTACTCTTTTCTTGCAGATGTACAGGTCACTGAGAGCTCTGAGTCTTTTATTAAAGCTACGGCTCAAGCTCTGAGTGCTGCAGCTGGTAGGCTTCTGCCTGCTGCATGTGATACACACTCAGTCTGCTGAGTGCTTCTGGCATGAACATACTATGATTGTCTCACATGCACTTTGCACCCTACTCACGTTACTGTATTGTGTGCTTTTAAGTTTGTGTGTGTCTTTTGTGTGTTTTCATTTATGTACTTTGCTTCATACTATTCATATTTAATATATAGTGTTTATTTGCTACGTTTTACTTTTGTGTTTATTTTTTCACAATTAAAAGAAGCAACAGAAAAAATACCATTTGCATCAGGATTGAGTATCGTTACCCAGCTCTAACTGTGCCTGGTGTCGACCCTTTGCATGATACAGTGTGAAAGCAGTTAAAATGCCCTGTTTGTCACATGCTGCGGATTATTCTTATAGTCATGTCTTTTTGGTCCTCAGTAGGGAGGTCGATAACGGAGCCTCCCAGCTGGCATTCGCCGCCCCCTCTGGAGCGGAAACGCATTATCCACAGCCTGAACTCATCGCCTGTACACAGCAGCATTTCCTATCATCCACAGGGCTATGTAAGTGTGAATACACACAAAAAACATATTGCCAATTGCGATGACCTTGACCGATAGGTGTGGCCCAGAATTGTAATATATTTTTACAAGCAAAAACCTCCTGTTATGTAACACACAAACACACACACGCATGCCTCATGTTATCCACCCTCATCAGTCATTTCCTTATCACTGTACAGTACATTCATGCAGATCATGCAAGTGCCAGGCTAAGCCGATGTGTTACTGTTTATGTGTGTGTTTGTGTGCAGGCTAAGCTAATGTCGGAGTGCACTGAGAGCATAGATAATGTGAAGAGAGTTAAACTAATCCTGAGTGATGACGAAGTGCTGGATGACCAGGGCCTGATCACACTGTCTTCTGCAGACAAACAGACAGGTGAGTGTGTGAGTGAATGGTGTGTGTGTGCGTGTGTGTGTTTGTGTGTGTGCCGTGCTCCACCCAGGGTAAGTCCCTGCCTCGCGCCCGTAGACCCTGGGATAGGTTCCGGGTGTCCGCGACCCTAGAAAGGAATAAGCGGTTGCAGAAAATAAATGAATGGATAATGATCTAATATTTTGCATCCCTTCATGCTGTGCTTCTTCTCCTCTTAACTCATTGTTTTTCTTAGTTACTGAGCTAATGAGGACCTTTAGCCATTGTAAACACTTCCTAACTCCTTCCTGTCCAGTGTGCTCATCCTAATCTAAAAGACATAAAGCAGCCGGTGTCATGCACAGACGTAATGAATGACATCTGACCTTGTGCTCCAGGAGTAATTGAGCGCTGGGAGCTGCTGCAGGCCCAGGAGTTCACTGACCTACAAAGGTGGCAAAAGCTGACCTCTGACCTCGGCAAGGTCACAACTTGGTTGGACATCGTGCTGCCCGAACTGGAGGCGCTGCAGAGAGCAGAATCATCCAGCAGCATCCGAGACATGGAGAACAACATCCACAAGCTGAAGGTAGAGGAGCGGGGGACTGAGACAAGAGCAAACCACTGGCAACCACTAATATATGATCACAGGGTTAAATCTCTATCCACCAATCACCAGCTGCCTCAGTATAATATAATATAACATTTGACAATGTTATACAGGGGATAAAGGTATTCTGCTGTATTTGTAATGCTGTAACCAACAACAGATGTGTATGATCAGGTACTATGTGTCCAAATATTTGAAGACTGCTCATCCAATGATGGTATTAATAGAGAGAGTTTCCTGCATTAACAACCTGTTGTGGGAAGACTAGATGTTGAAACATGTGATGATACAATCAGCAATTAGTAGGCCTGCTTGGACACTTTTGGACATTAGTGTATGTGTGTAGTGTATGTGTGGACATACGTTGTAAATTTGGCTTGGAACATGGCTTGGTCAATCAGATTAAATATCAGTCTCATAAATCCCTTGTTTTCTTTTATCACTCTCTGTCCAGGAGATGCAGAGGACATTCAACATCTACAAGGCTCTGATGATTGGAGTGAATCTCAGTGGGCAGGATGTTCAGCGAGGGAATAGTGTGGAGCTTCAGGAAATGAGAACCGCTCTGCAGGCAGCCAATCAGAAATGGACACACGCATGTGCCGCTCTGGACAGTTGGGAATACCACCTGCATCGTGCGCTTCTTCAGTGTCAGGTGGGGGAAGCAACCAGTCAGTTTATCAGTTTGTCCAACACAATATGACCACGGTACCCAGTTTAAACACACCTGATTGTAGGGATGGCCCCGGACTTTCTTAAAAGAATATTTTCTTTACAGCCATAATGACAAGTGACCATTTTTTGCCATATATTACTTCTACATTATGTCTATAAACAAATACTCTTTCAGGAAAATATTAACATATGTAAAGCAAAATAATAAAATAACATTGTTCACTGAAGAAATTGGTATTTTAAAACTTTAAAACAATCACTTGATAAATAACATGAATCATGTGTGTATGTATGTTTTTAGCGCAGCATACAGTTGCTGTTTATTTTTTGATTAACAATAGGCCCTGAGTAATCCACTGTAAATGGATGTAGCAGACACTGCCCTCAAAATCCCTCTGGAATTCAATATTGTGATTTGGACATGGAAAATGGGTGAAATAAGTAACTGTCCTAAAATGCAAATAGGAATCCATTTCAGTCACAGTCAGTGCTTCTGATTGAACTGCTGGTATTTTCTGACTATTTTGTGACCCCAGGAGTTCCACGAGACGCTGCATTCTCTGCTGCTTTGGTTAGCTCGGACCGAGAGTCAGCGCTACATGGTCAACATCCACGACCGCGCCATGGATGACAACATATTGCAGGAGCACAGAGATACACTCATGGTAGGAGTGTGTGTACATGTGTGTAGGTTTGAATGGAGCTCTTTTTGGGGCCCGAAAGATAGGAAAACTTAAGTGCAAGTGAGGACATTTTACTGGTCCTCACAAGTAAATGTGCTCAGAGCAAAAAGAGAATTTAGGTTACAAAGGTTACGTTTAGTCTAAACAATACAGCTACAGTATTACAGGTGTCAGTGGAAGTCCTCACAAATATCGCAATCTCAAACTCTGTCTGCGTTTGTGTGTTTGTGTAGGCTCTTCAGGAGGAGCTACAAGGCCGGGAGCAGCAGGTTCTCTCTTTGAGGGACATCTCCACTCACATCTTGCAGCTGGACCAAGGGGAGGATAGTTTGGAGGCTAAAGAGAAGGTGCACGTTATCAGCAACAAGCTGCACCTTCTCCTCAGACAGGTGGCCCATGACCTGAGCATGCTACAGGCAAGACTGGTATGTGAGATCGCAAGCACTTTCCATTGTAATTGTATACAGTAACCCTCCACTTATACGCGGATCAGCAGTCACGATTTCAGTCTCACACAGATATATAGTGTGTTGCAGTAGTCCAGCCTGGTGGAGACAGCTTCTCTGGATTAGCTTCTCTGCATCAGGCAGGGTCAGAGTGGAACGGAGTCTGGCAGTATTCCTGAGATGGTAGAAGGAGGTCTTGCAAAGATAAGGGATATGAGTTTCAGGTGTTAGTTGAGGATCAAATCGCATTCCAAGGTTGGTGACCGATGAAGAGAGGGGAATGTCATGACCAGAGATAGTGATGCTAGTTATGAAAGATGATCGGATCTGGTGGGGGTGCCAACCAAGATTGCCTCAGTTTTGGAGCTGTTTATAAGTAAATTATGATGCATCCACAACTTGATCTCTTCCAGACAGCCAGTCAATAATGATTGGTGAGATTGGTGCGGAGTGATGCTTGTCAGTTTTCATGTAGAGTTGTGTGTCGTCGGCGTAGCAATAAAAAGATAGCCCATAACGATTTATGATATGACCAAGGGGAAGCATGTACAAAATGAGAAGGAGGGGTCCGAGTACAGACCCCTGGGACACTCAGCAGGTCACCTTGTGTTCCCAAGACTTTACATTTCCAATGGAAATGTATTTTGTTCTGTCTGTAAGATTTAACCCCAGAATTTAACCCCTGTAATGATTTAAACCCAGAAAGGGCAGCGTCAGCAAAACCTATGGTGTGACGTAACCAGTTTAAACCACCACATAATGCAGTTTTTCACTATACGCAGGTGCTCTTGGAACGTAACCCCCACCAAAAGTGGGGGGTTACTGTGCAAAAGTCTGAACATGTCTCATAAGTGAACACAAGTGAATCCTCTACAAAGAACAATTTTATAGCATAAATCATCAATCTATCCACATATGCACAAACATTTAGTCTGTCCCCACAGTGTAGTGTCGCAACGTGTCTATGTCCCCGTTATATTCTTAAAATCAAATACACACACACACACACACACACACACAAATGGTCTTATTCAAAATGTATTTAGATTTGTCCTTTGTTGCAGGATTCTAAAGGTTCCTCAGTAGATGGTAATGACTGTACGGGCCCTGCAGGCTTTTCAACTCCACTGGACAAGGTACAGCCCAGCATGGTCCCGTAAACAGCAGCTTCCATTTCTCTTTTGTTAATGAGCGTCTGTTGTGTTCAGTGATTTGTGGTGCCAGAAAAAAAGAAAGCTGACTTATTCCCCTTTCATTTTCTTTAGGAGTTAAAGTCTGCTGAGAAGGAAGCTCCTGAAAGTGCTAAGTAAGTGTGTGTGTGTGTGTGTGTGTGTGTGTATATGTTTGTGTGTGTGCATGTGTGTTGTTTTGAACTTTACACACCCCCAGGAAACTCTGTACTGTGATAAAATCAGGATACTGGCTACCATTTAATGATGAAAATAAACTCACCTTTCCAGTTGCAAAGGGGCACTGATAAGCAAAGTTCTTGCATTGATTACACAACATTTTTTTATAATCACCTGAAACCACAACACGCTTTTCTAAACCAGTTTTTCATGCTGATTACTGATCTGCTTTCAGTTATTTTCAGTCACATCAACTTTTTAAATGATGAGTAATATTAGATGTGCAATCGACTTGCATGCATTTTTATTAAACTGCAGACACCAATCAAGTAACTGTTTCAATATTTTCAGTGTGAAGTCAGAAAGGCGAACACTGTGGCATAGATATAATGTCAGTCCGCTACCACTGTTTCTTCAAAAACGCTCAGCATATGATTATTATATGCAAATTATACTATATCTAATATGTTTTCCTTCTTGTCCATCCCTCATCCAGGATAAAGAATACAGTGTCCCCCAGCAGGCCTTTCCTGTACCGGGTGCTGCGGGCAGCGTTCCCCCTGCACCTGCTCTTCCTCCTGGTGCTGGTGCTGGCCTGCCTGGTGCCTCTCTCCGAGGACGACTACAGTTGTGCTCTGGCCAACAACTTTGCCCGCTCCTTCTACCCGATGCTGCGCTACACCAACGGGCCTCCTCCTACATGAGAACCTAACTGCCACCCTTTGTTGTGACCATGCATCAGTACTGGTGGTGGAAAAACCAGGAAACTAAAAGAGGCAGGAGGAGCTTGAGTCTTCTCACTTGTGTCATCATCTACCAAATTACTCAAGCACCGGAATCTTCTGCTGGTTTGTGATTTGGTTTTATTGGGAGCTTCCAACTGGGACAGTCTTCAAATCTTTGCAAATTGTTGTTTTTTGATGAGCAACAATGCTACAAGAGAAGATGTCTAGTTTTACACTACTGCTAAATCATGGGTGAACCTAAGGTGGAGAACCTGCTACATTTTAACTTCATCAAACCAGCACTCTCTTGGAACACATCACTGTCTATGGCCATTTTTGAAGTCATATCTACTTTACTGGACTCTGGAAAGCTAGACGGCCCATTTTTGTACATGTTGACCGCCAGCATTTTGTTTGATCTAACAGTTTGTACACTGTGTGCAATTAGTTGTTTTGTTTTGTTTTTTAATCTGTAGCCATTTTAAACTGCCATATGCCTGGAAAAAAACACGGCAATAGGAGGAGACGTGATCTGAAGATGCTCATCTGTCCCTTCATTTGTTCAGGGTGTTATATTTTCACGGTATGATTTTAAATCAAAAACTACTGATTGGTGCAAGATTAAGTTCTATAAGCGGTAATGTGCTGTCCGTCGGTCCTTATTAAAAAATTCATTCTTACAGGACCTGTAACTGGACCGAGCTGCGGAATCTACATTATCTTGTAGTGTACCTGCAGAATATTATGAAGGATGTAAATCAGAAGCCATTTTTTCACCGGTCATTATCAAGAAATCACTGCAAAGGAACTTTTTACTGCATTCTGGTGAACCGTCTTATAAGAATTATTAATTACTATTTTTAAGAAATGGTATGATGTTTGTTGTATTTGGTGTTTTTTGTTCCTCTGCTGGCTTCTTTTCTCTTTGTTCTCATTTGGATTTCCTGCAACCAGCTCTGACTGGATGTTGAACGATGCTTTGCTTCTTACAGCTAGTTCTGCATGAATGTACTTGGGTGTATATATACATATATATGCCAAAAAAAAAAGAATGTACGCAATACTGGCAGGACCCTAAACTAAATTTTAATCAATGTCATTGTGATTAAGTAATGCAGCCAGAACAATGCTAATGGGTGAGATATGAACTCACCCATTACTTCAAACAATTAAGAAGCAACCATTATTACCAGAATTTGGGTCAATTTATTTAATTTATTTTGATAAACTATTCTTTTAAACTTTTACGACAAAGACCTGGATGTCAATTGCCACCGGCAAAACGAAAGGTAGTAAAGTTAAAGCAAGGTTGATACGACCTTAACAAATATATATATATATATATACTATTTATTTATTTATTATCCCAGCCTTTCACTGGTCACAAAGCAGCGTTTGAGCGAAATGTGCACTGCCAACTAGAGCCATAGTACAGACAGCGAGCATGAAGAATAAGAATGTGTACAGTTTGTGGTTTTATTTTTGTGTATTTATGGGATGATGTATAGTGTAAAGCTCATTTTTACTTATAAAGAAATAAAGCTGTTTGCCAAGAACACTGCTGAACATTTAAAAATTTTATTCTTTAGCTGTTTTTTTTTTTTTGGTCTAACAGTCTGAAGAGATTGTAGGATTTGTTAAATGCAGCACTGATAGCAAAAGAAACACACAGCTTCTTTCTGAAAATCATACTTAGTGCATTTTCTGCCTATAATTACAATGCATTATGGACATCAGCGTTTACAGCTTCTCTTGAGTAGATTTGTCCTCATTTTAGCTGTATGGAGACAGAATTCACATTAATACAACCCACACAACATTTTTTACAGAACATTATGGCCTGGATACACTCAGAAACACCTCAAATTCACCCGTATTCTTGAATCTAAGGATTTCAATCTAAGGTGTTCGTTCCTTATTGTGTTACGCTTTCTTTCTGGACACTGCTTTTGGTTGCAGCAACAACATGAATATCAATGATAAACTGTATCTGCCTGTTTAAGGCATGACCCATGTTGACCCATACTTGCCCACAAATGGGTTCTTTCATAGCAACTGTAGCTAAGCTTGGCAAAAATCCCAACAATCTGATTTAGAGTGCTTTAGGTACAATGATCACACTGTTGTTACGTCAGATGCAGGTTTTGTGGTTTATTCCCTGTAGTGATGGTCAGTTTCCCCACCCGATGGTCAGTTACCCCCGCCGCACCCCTCACACATTTAGGTGAAGGCTAACACAAATGTACTCTGAGTCAGGTGAAGCTCCACAAGCTCCAAAGATCAAGCAATGTCCTTGGCCTCAACACGCTAGGAGGAGAACACCAATTGCCAATTCTGTTACATCAGCTAGCAGATGCCAAAACTTGCTAGCAGCACACCGAGTGATGGGGGAGAGGGGGATAGACTGTATCCAGGCCTCAAACATTTTAAGACATGAGCTTACAAAAACAGCCACTAGAAAGTCTTTCACAAAAACTGTACAAAATACAAAAACAATGAAACAAATTCACACCTTTTCTTTTTCTCTTTACCTCACTGCATGAACTAATTGGACAATAAAATCACTATTTACAGTCAAACGAATACACAAAAAAACAGACAAAAGAAAACACAGTTGCATTGTGAACAATTATTCATTTGGTATTGAGATTTTGCGTATCTTGGCTTTCCCATTTCTTGTTGCTTATCAGATTCTCACAAAAAATGATCCTCTTGTAATGTAACTTTTGTTACATTGAGTACACTGTTACATAGAGACGAGCAATGATGCACTCAACTTAAAAACGTGTAGCACCTAAGGCACACGGTGGGCGCTTACAGAAGGAGAATGCGCTTGTAGTGCAATTTTCTACTGAGACACAGTTGGACTTTACAGTTTCTGACCATGTAAGACATACAGTACAAGTCAAAGGTTGGGACACACCCAAATCAGAGTTTCGAGTAGTATTTCAACATTCAAATTCAAATTAATTGTTGAATTTGTGAAGTAAATTCATATGTATGTAGTGAAATTGAAAAAAATAGGGATAGTAAATAGTTCAGTGACAAAATTAGGATTAGTAGATGTGACGAAACATTTGACTAGTACTGTAATACTGCTTGTTTTGTTTGAAGTTCCTTTAGAATGATGCCTGTGAAAAACCTAAGCCATGTGTGATGCCATAGTAAACTTAGAGCTGCAATCCATTCTGTGCAGTGCGAATACAAGAAATTCTTGAAATTTCTGAATTCTGCATGTGAAACTGCATTTTCTGCATTTGAATTTTAGCACCACAATTTAGAACGAAGGCAAAAAGTTTTACAGAATTTTCAGGTTTCAACTTCGGCAAAATTCTTCTGCAAAATTTCACTACGATAAGAAATCCTGAAATTCTGAGCCATCTAATGTGTTTTTTATGAATACAGAAAAGTTTTTTACAGAAATTTCTGAGAGGTTAAAATGTTTCGCTGAATTTTTTGAATGTCTGACAGTAACTAGATAAGGGCAAACAAAAGTTTAGTGTTACTGAAATTGCTGGAATCCTCACAAATATGTGGACATCTCACAGATACATTCAGTCCTTCGTCTCTCAGATGGCTGAAGATTCGGTAGTTTTGCCACGACCCTTGGGCTGGAGATGGAGACTCCTCAGTCAAACAGAAGGGGTCAGATTGATGTGGATAATAAATGGGATGGAGTAGTGCAAAGCCAATTTATAACATGTTCTTTCTGAACCCTCACACAGAGATGTCCCTTCATGTCCGTACATGAAATTTTGTGTGTGCATATCACTCCTGTTCAGCTTTTTCTTCCACACACTGCGAGAGACGCTGGGCCACTGGACTCTGGCTGGGTTCACAGGCTGGGTTTGTGTTTTGTTCCACTGGAGGGGTGTTTTCAGGTTTAGTGGACTGGATTCCGGACAGACGGCTGCTCTGAGTTATATTTGCGTCCAGCATCTCCAGCAGCAGATCATACAATAGAACTACATTCTTTCTTTTCATGCTGGAAAGGTGCTCCATTCCTTTGTTGCTGCAAGAAAGGAAAGCAGTTTTCATAGACATGGGACCTATACATGATATGTTCTACACACATATGCACACATACATACTGTACTATACCTAAGGCACCTGCGTAAAAAAAATATTTAAAATCTGTGCAGGTGAGTGTTTTTTCACATTAACATTACTAACTGTACTATTCGTTCATTCAATTTCTGTAATCACTAAATCCTTCCTAGGGTTGTGGGTACCCAGAGCCTATCCCGGGTCTATGGGCATGAGGCAAGGACTCATCCTGGGTGGGTGCAAACTACAGCTTTATGTATACTGTGTCATTGTGTTCCTTGTGGAAGCCCAGTATTACTTGTAGCTTCCATCAGAAACCTGGTTTGTCTTAATCAGTCCTTCATTAAATTAAATCAGGAGCTGCTGATGGAATTTCACAAATCCACACAACGACTGGAGGAGAAATCTGGAAACCTCTTTACCAGATCAAAACATCAACTACTTTTACAAACAAAAATCTTGGTACATTTTACTGCTTTCTTGTTCATTTGTATTTATCTTAGCTTTGCTGGAAGAAAGACACTATGTACACACTCACACACACACACACACACACATACTCACTGCAGTACCTGAGATGCCGTATATGTGACAGTAGCATTAGGAGGTGTGCGAGGCGGGCAGACTGCTGCTGCATGGACAGGCCTGTTCTGGAGATGGCCCAGACCAGAGCGTCCGTCACCGCGTCCAGCAGCCGGAGCAGCTTTGACCTGCTCTCCAATTCCGCATCCAGTTCCAAGGATGTCATGTCTGAGGTAAACAAACACACACACACACACAGTCACACACATACACACAACTGATGGTACTGTAGCCATGTGCCATATGTCTGCAGAAAACTGTTTATATGTACCACTTTAATTAAAAAAAATTAGAGGGCAGACCTGGCAGGAGAGCATTCTGGAAAGATAACGGCTGATAAGGGCAACAACAAACGTATCTACTAGCCGCCTGTTTTACCACTTGATTTGTGCCATTAGTCATTCACAACATCCTGCAAACTCGAAGGACTCCAAGGACACCGTTAATCTCCCATCTATGCCATTAAAACGCTGGCCTCGCTGTCATATCTGGATGCTTTTTTATGTGTTACATTTCACCACGTATTTTTTTTCTGTTGTTTGTTTCTGATTTGTTTTTGTTCAAAACATTTTTACTTCTTATTTTCTGAAAATGTCTATTTTGGCACCCGAACAGACGCTGAGCATTGGTCATTAGTAATATACTGACTGTCGTTTACCAAGTCCTATTCATAAACCACCGCAGTAACTTTATGAATGGGACTTAATGAATGATCTTACCTACCAGTGGGTTTCATAAATATGTCTCAGGCACAAGAAGTGAAATTGAACATTAATTTTATTTCTCACACAAGATTCTCTACTAGGTGCAATAAATTACTCCAAACTACCATTTGTGTCGGTAGAATTTACTCAACAGTCAGCTGTACTCAGAGGCGGGAGATTTGAAAGTAGCCAATTTTTATCTCTCCTTACTCCTTAGCCGTTATTTATTTCTCCTTGCTGCTGATTGGCTGCTGCCCTTTGACGCATCTCTGGCTGCTGCAGTTCTCGTGTTTTTCGTTTTTGTTCTTCTTAAAGCCATGTAATTTTATTACTGTAAATTAAATTGATTTATTACTGTATTTACCTGCTTATACCAAAGAAAATGGCATTGCGTACTAAAGAGAACTTGCTGCATGAATTACAGTGCAGTCTGTGCAGTGGTAATATCAATATTTACATTCCAGCACTGCAGGAGTTCAGTGTAAACTGTACAGTACGGTTTATCTTTACATTTTCGTTAAGGGTAATGTATTAAACTGAGTTTAAAATAAAATGAAAGTGTTTGGGGAACATATTTAGGGGCATATTTAAGGTTTACACTATAAACTTTTTTAGACACAGCACATGCTCAGAAAGAGGTAAAAAGAAACAGAGACAGAGAAAAGAGTCGCCACAGAGAAAACCTGTTTCATGTATATTAAAAATATACATACAATCAGAGATTGGATCTTTTTGTCAAATTGAGATGGGTACTTTGAATGGTTCTGATTGAACTAACTGGCCATTTGAATGTATGTTATTGTTTTAAAGTTATTTGTTTAGATTTAACATAAATTAATGTATTTCAAGTTATTTTTTATTTTATTTAGCTGTGTATTACTGCATGTTCTCTTGCTTCAAAAGGAAAGACAAATAAAGAATGGATTTGTAGCGTTTTGACAAAATATAATTAACTTTGGATTTATAATCAACAAAGTTGTCAGATTTGACAATTATTGTTGTACAGACTAAGCCAACAAACTATTTTAACATGATCAATTAAATATTTGCAAAAAGTGTGGCTCTCCGTAAATAAATGTCATTTTTCTAAAAACTATTTGAATGCATTGATAGTTTTGGAAAATAGCTCTTCATTTATACCCAGCATTTCTGTATTTAGCATATTGTATTTTCAAATTTGGTTTTTTTTTTTCCAGATTTTTTGTTTAGATTTTATTTACATTTTACTGACGACTTAACTGTAATTAGTAGAGTGTTTATAATGCTTACACACACACACACACACACACACACACACACACACACACACACACACACACAATCGCACTAAGACATACTGGAGTTGAGAAGGATAAGAGCTTTGAGGCAGACGTATTCTTCCTTCTGCAGTTTCAGCTCTCTGAACCTGGAGGAGCCGGCTAGCAGCATGTCAAAAATCTCCAGAATTCCCTCCACACAGCTCCCCTCATCCCTGAGAGAGAGAGAGAGAGAGAGGGAGAGAATAAGACAGAGACAAAGAGAAAGAGCACATTTCTTGAAATGCTGTTGCTCAGTTTTAGGTTGGCTTACACTAGGCAAATGATTTTAAAGGGCCCACGTCCTACATTTATCTTTATCTATATTTCATCCACTTAGAACATTTGTTTGTTTTATGCAACAAAACAGTAATAATTAATTGTTACACCATTTTTAACACGCTGAAACACGCTGTTTTTAAAACTGCCCCTTTAGGAAAATGAGCTCTACTCTGCTTGGCTGGGAAAGAGGACGCAAGACCAAGGGGATCTCGGAGAACAGCGTTTTTAATCACAGTTCGAAAACAAAGATCAGATTTACAAACAGAACTATAATGCACAACCCAGAAACCCCTTGTTCCTCCAGAGAAAGTCACGTCTCAGTTAAGGTCCACTCTCCTTAAGGTCCACTATCCGGAAGCCCCGAATGTGACACTGCCCTGTATCTTACTTTATTTAAAAAGCAGTCCAGGCTGGAATACACACATTTCACAACTTCTGTAGGCTTAAACGGTTAACAGGCAATATATGTGAACTGACTTTGTTGATATACGTTGATTTTTGTGAAATCACAAAAGCTATATGTTTTTGTTTTTTTACAATTTAAGCATATACATAAAAGGATGAACTATTTTTTTTACATCAAAACGTGTATTGCACTATGTGTGAGCATATGCCAGTAATTTATTACGTGTGAGCACAGTAACTTGACTGAATAGTGGACGTTGATTTAAGTTCAGTAACCCCTGCGAAAAGTGTACGTTCCAAGAGCGCCCGTGTATAGTGAACAAATGCGTTGTTGTGGTTAAAAAAAATGCCCGAAGAACGTATAGTGTAAACGCTAAATATAACCCCAAATATGGGTTAGGGTTAGGGTTAGAGGCGCTCCATGGGGGGAATTCTGGACTGCCGCATCACAGGGCAGCAGCCAATCAGCAACAAGGAGAAATAAATAATGTTCTCAGATTGGCTACTTTCAAATCTCCCGTCTCTGAGTAAAGGTGACAGTGACGTCCTGGCCTCATTGCACATCCATCACCCCCCCCCCCACCCCCCCGGTCGTCCTGGTGCGGGTTGTTTATGTGTGGGGTGTCGCTGAGCAGGAGTTTCATTCCATTCCGGTGTCTGATTGCCTTGGTAACCTCTGTGTGGGACACAAGGCCTGGACATCACAGTCAGCTGTACTCAGAGGCCTGGGGTTCGAAAATCTGTGATGGACTGAAACCGCGACTACTGATCTGCATGAAAGTGGGGGGGGGGGTTACTGTATAGATTTACAGGTTTGAGATGTGGACTACTTGAGCACTGATGTACGTCGCTCTGAATAAGAGCATCAGCTAAATGCCGTAAATGTAAATAAAAATGTAAACACTCTCCACTTAACATCTCAGCTACCTGTGGATACTGAGGACTACGTACCCCCCAATCCTCACCATGTTCAACAGTGGGACTATAGAGAATTTTCCTCTATAGCTACATCATGGCTTCGTACAGGTATTGTTCCATTTTGGATTGCAAGAACCTACAGAGGATAGTGAGGACAACTGAGAAAATCTTCTGGGTGTCTCACCACTGTGTCCCAAACATTCACACCACAACATGCTCCATCCTCAAAACACTAAAGCTGTTCTGTCTCTAATCTTGGCACTGGGGTTTCTAGGTAAGAAGTCTGTATCAGCTGACCTTCAATTGTCATTGAAAAACCTAAAAAAACATGCACTCACATTCACAGAGTAAGGAAAAGTAAGCCCATGTTGTGGGAACATGCCAAGGTTACCTAAGACCTTAGTGATAGTCACTGTGGAAGCCTAATATTAAATTCCCTAACACACACACACACACACACACACACACATACACACACACACACACACACACACACACGCACGCATACTGGCTGTGCAACAAAAAAGACATGCATAAGCACACATATAAACATTTTTCAAACTGAATTTCCCTGAAAGCACAGATAAAACACACATTAGAATATTTAAACTCTCATCAGGGGTGTAAAACGTCAATAAGATTAATAACACTGATAATCAGAAGTACTGCACATGCACACACATTCAGCCAGCACAGGAAGGATTACTCTGAAGGCCGAACAATTGTTCTGAAGTGCTATTAGGTTCAGATATACATGACAGGCTGAGAGCATTGCCATAATGAGCTGAACACCTGTTAGTTGGAGCTGTGCTTGTTTTGTCAGTCAAGAGTATGTTCAAGGTCTCTTACTGAATCAATAGACCACTGAACTTCTGTAGTTGACCCTCTCTAGTCAACCTCATGCCCATATCAGGACCTCCGGGTCTTAGCTGGTTTTCTCTATGAGAAAGATTAAAGTTACCGAAAGTCACTGAGACCACACTCTGTGATGAACAAAATCGAGATGTTACGTATTCGGATTTTTTTTCTCAGAATTATGAATTTGTAAGGAGTACGACTTTTACTGCGAGTAACCAAACACTGCTGCGTGCTGAACTGACATCATAAGCCTGGCAATGTCATCAAAATACCACACACACACCAGTAGAGTTATCAAAGGTGCTGGTTAAACTCCTTTGCTGGTAGGAGGCGAAAGTTTGAGCAGGACTTCCCCAGCAGAGCGAGCACACACAGCAACGTACCTGTTGAGTTTTAGGTCTGGAGAGAAGATGAGTTTTCCTGGATGATCTACAGATCTCCACATGAGGCCCAGCATCAGCACCTCCAACCAGCAGCACTCCAGCATTTGCACCTGCAGAGGCAAGCTCAGCTCCAGAAAACCTGCAGACAGATAGTAAAGGTCAGTCACAAAGCTGTCAAACATGAAACATAACAAATACCCATAATTACAGTACATTATTTATAAGTTAATATCTTAATAAGAAAGGCATAACTATTTTTGCTGTAATTATATATATA
>JBBPDC010000149.1:20082145-20099755 GCA_037974485.1 Hemigrammopetersius urotaenia | reverse complement strand
CACACACACACACACACACACACACACACACACACACACACACACACACACACACACACACACACACACACGCTCACTGTAACTGACCGGCATGAGATTTAAACACAACATTCGGTTACACACCTCATTAAATTAAACATGCAACTTGCACATGCAGAGAGAGGCTGATATCTGAGAGGAGGTGCCACTGTTTAGTCCTGCTCTGCTGCATTAATCCTCTCTCTGTAACAGTCCATGCAACTGGTGCATGTTGGAATGTTAACACCTGCTGCATATGTTAAATGCATATATATCTGAGAAACACAAGCACAGACAAACACACACACACACACACACACACTGTACCTATCTGGCAGGTTTTCCCCGTCCACTGTAGAGGACACACACAGTCGAAGCCGTTCTCCAGATCAATGCAGGTGCCCCCGTGTGCACAGGGACTGGATTCGCATTCGTCTTTATCTGAAAGGAACACACAAGGTTGTGAAACATCACACACACACACACACACACACACACACACACACACACACACACACACACACACACACACCCTCATAGCCCACAGAAACCAAGCAAGAAAAAGACTATATTTACATACAGCATTGTTCAAAAGTCTTCGGCACATATGTGACTTTCTCCGAGTGTGATAGAGTCGTTCTGCTCAAGACAGCAGGAAAAAAAGTATCCAGATTTGTTTTGCTTGTAAAAGAAGTTGATATTCTGTGAGCTGGTGAGAGGAACACAGGATCAGTTCTAGATTTCTCCTCAATGCCCGCAGCTGTTGTTTTATTTCATCAACAGCTCCTGGCTTAATTTAATGAAGGACCGATTCCACAGGGAACTTCCAAGCAATTTCAAGCAAAAGGTTTCTGATTCTGAACCCAGATATATATTGCCCATAAAATATTTGTATTTACTTGTTTTTGTTTTATTTACAATATTTAGTAATACGAGGGCAGCTGATGCCAACAGGCTGAATAGGCTTATCAGAAAGGCTGGTTCTGTCTTGGGTGTCAGACTGGAGACCCTGGTGGAGGTGTCTGAGAAAGGAATGCTGAAGAAGTTTCTCTGCATCATGGACAACCCCTCCGACCCCATGCACACCTCCTTGATGGACCATCAGAACACATGCAGAAAAAGACTTGTCATTTTTTTATATTGCATGTCTTCTCTTCCTACTTCTTTTTGCACTGAGCATTCTCATGACAAAAGAATTTCTCTCGGGAAAAATAAAGTTCTTTCTTATCTTATCTCAGTAATGATAATGTGAAAAAACACTCACTGCTAATCTAAACAGTTTTTAAATACTATTTTTGCAGACATTTGCACTGAACTGAACAATATACAGCAAAAACTGTTATGTGTAACTAATCATATCTTTTTAAAGGGCTGCATAAACCAGTCAGCTAACAATTCTGTATTGGGGATTGTGGGCAGCATTTGGCCAGTCAAGGATAGGGCAGTACAGCAGTAATAGTAATGAACATGCAGGAGCACAAAGAAATTTGTCGTATTCTGCTGAAAACAAAACCCAAACTACATTATTAGAGCAGAAATGCAACCCAGGATGAAACCTATACATTTGTAAGACTGAGCTAAACTACAGCCTTGTAAGCCAGATCGAGTTTTGAGAACATGCAAACAATACATTATAAAACATTTAGAAACAACAAACTTGTTTTTAAAAAAGTGGAGTATCAGTCTCACGACAGCTTGCAGCCTAATATAAAATTCAGACCAAAGAGTTTCCATTTAAAAGCAGTGCTGTTGTGACGTATGAGTGTAATGTCAGTTGAGTGAATGCCGTCCCAGCATTCATCAGTGACATTCAGTAAGAGCAACAATGGATGCATGTTCCACCTAATCAGTCAATCTATCATATATATCACACACACAGCTCTGCAATTCTAGCCTCTCGTTCATACAACTCCTGGCTTCTTGTTACAGGGGAGGCTCTCAGAGGGAACTGGAGCTTTCTATTTCACTGCACACCCATAATAATTACATATTAATATTTATTTAATGTAAAGTAGATGTATAACATTTGATACAGACTAATATTTATAAAGGTTGATTATCAGGACCTCACTGAGAAAAATGGAAATATAAATGTGTTGTGTCCTCTGACCTTTAGAACAGGTAGGCCCTTCCCAGCCTGGGGGACAGTGACACTCAAATCTCGACCCCACCTCATGACACGTCCCGCTGTTGGCACATGGGTTAGACATGCACGCGTGTTCCGCTGCACACATGAACACACATAGTCACAAACACACAGATATAGATGAATAAATCTCTCAGTGACCAATTAAGAAACAATACATCACAATTTTTTTAGATTCAGTTTGATTGTATTATTATGATTAAGTTATGAATCACAATTATAATATTATTAATTGATATTATTATTATTATTGCTTTTTTTGTTGTCATTATTATTTGCAATTGTTTGTTTTTGACTCCCACATCATATGAAGCTACCAAGCTGGGAGGTTGAAGGCTAGCAGATGCTTCCTTCCTCTACCTGAAGCTCTTATGGCTGTGACATCACTAGGGTTTACACTTATGATATCCTAATTAAAGGGCCATGTCTTTGGCCAGAGCTTCCCCTGGGGGGGTGTCAAGGTCCAGAGGGGGCGTGAGGATGTGTAGCCTGATAGACAGTTACCCAATCCACACCTTTGTGATATGGATCTTATTACGTTCTTATTTTCAGTTAAAAATGTAAAGTGTTAAATACATTATGCTGTAGTTCTGAAATAATTCCTCACCTATCTCACAGTTCTTGCCCAAGTAGCCCTCAGGGCACATGCAGTGGTACTCATCAGGCTCCGTGTTCAAGCACGTCCCTCCATTCACACATGGCCGATGGCTTCCACAGTAATTGAGGTCTGTGAAATCAGTCCAAATGAATGACGGGGGAAAACGGAATTCAATAAATCAACACTAATTTCCTTGTGAGATCAGACATAGTCACAGATCATATGTTTAAATATGTGCTGTGTGTAAATGTGATAACGTGAGAATGTTTTTTATCTGGTGTGTTGATCACCTTTATTACACAGCAGCCCGCCCCAGTTCTTCTCACAGATGCAGTCCCATTTCTTCACACAGGTGCCATGAACACACCCTGGATATGTCAGACACTCATCACACAGAGGACCCTGCCAGCCATAACTACACCTGAAATGAAGAGCACACTGTCAGAGCAAGTGGTAGGAAAGATTTGATACCAGTTTTAAAAGAGTTGAACATTCTAATATTAGCCCATCATTTTTAGTCACAAGTTGAATAGAAGTCAAGTAGAAGTTTAAGGTAAAGTCATTTATCTGAGTAGTATATTGTAACTGAGTGGGGTATACAATAAACAGATACAATAAATAATGCATCAAGATTTTAAAGATTTGGAACATCTGTTTCAAAAACAAAACAGTTATTAACAGTATAAAGGAGAGGTCTCACTCGAAAATTACATTCACAATTTTATTATTATGTATTGTATACATTTACATTTACAGCATTTATCAGACGCTTTTATCCAAAGCGACTTCCATTCCCTACCTACAGGGGGCAGTCTCCCTGGAGCAACTTGGGGTTAAGGGTCTTGCTCAGGGACCCAGTGGTGGTTTTGCTGAAGGCACGATTCGAACCCATGACCTCTTGGTCTGGAGGCAAGTATCCTACCCACTGAGCTACCTCCACCCCATATATATATATATATATTGTGGGGCTTACATTCCAAGAGCACCCGCGTAAAGTGAAAAAATACATTGTGTTGTGGGAAAAAATAAGCCAAAAATGCCTATTGTTATATAGTGTAAACCCTACATATGCCCCCAAATATGCTCCCTAAACACTTTAATTTCATTTAAACTCAGTTTACTCTCAAGGAAAATGTAATGATAAACCCATATCTCTACTGTACAGTTTACACTGAACACCTGCAGTGCTAGAATGTAAATACCAATATTACGGCTGTACAGACTCCACTGTAATTCATGCGTTTTCTTTTGTATGAGTAGTGTAAATCCAGTAATAATTGAATGTATTTTTAGTATTAAAATTAGAGGTAGAGGTGGGCATAGATAAAAAATTTTAACGCCGTTAATCTCATTGGAATCTTGGCGTTAACGGCGATAACTCCCACCCCCCCTGTTTTTTTCAATAATTTACTGTTTATCAATAATTTACGTCTTATTCAGGCGCTTCAGGAGTGGTATTGTAGAGTCTCCTCAGGACAGTACTACTACAAATAGTGCTTAATGAATATTCTACAGTTCTACAGCAAACTTATAAATAGGCTTCTTAAGGAAGACAGTAGAATTCTATGGGATCCTGACTGTGATAACAGTGGAATCCCCGCTGAACACGGGCGAAGTGTAAGGGAGTAGATGTGGCTGGTCATTTCAGACCCCAGTTCTTTGTAACGGGTTTTATTGTAAGGGGTCATTGTTATGAGCTGCAAAAATCATGATATATCACCACTGTCATAGCAAGTCTCCAGAACAGTCACTTTACCCCACTCAAGTTTAAATGTGAGTTAATGCAATGAGATTTTATTGGGCCTTTTCTATTGGCCCATCCATCACGAAATGTTCATATAGCCTGAGGGGCCAAAAATAAAACTGAAACCAAAAATGGCTCTGCAGGATCCATCCTGCTCCAAAACAATGCTTTTCTATTCTAAGGAGAGTAAACGTGCAACTGTGCAGAGTCAGGATCCAGTGGTAAAATCTACTGTAGACAACTGTTAATAGCAGGCCAGACAGGAGAGAGTTCTTCATCTGCAGCTGAGCCATCACTCCACATCCACAACCACAGACAGCTCAGCATTCCATGCTGACTGGGGGTCAAAGGCCGTGTACACCATGCATGCTATCCGGACCCCAGGGAAAAATGAGCTTCAGCACACACACACTTGTGTACACAATATTTTTATGTGTGTCATAAAGATACTTACATGGTAACACAGAGAAAACACACTGCTGGTGTTGCTCAGTGACTCCTTAATGAAATAAGTAGAGTGGTGTGACTCTCGGCTATTTTTAAACAAGACGCAAAGTTTTCTCTCTGAAAGCGGTGCTGTAATCGTTCTTGCACAGAACATTTTAGTGTACATTCTGCAGCCAGTTAGAAGCGCTGTGAAATCCAATCCAATCACAGCCATATAAGGACTCCATTTAAACTGCATTACACATTCACATTCCACAGCTTTCCTGCTCTTTCTTCTGAGGCCCAGCAGTTGCTGTTCTGCCCGGTCTTGCAAACTGTCGGTAAACTAAGTAAGCGCATGCATGAATCATGATAAGTGCCGGTCTGAGGGTTCTTTTACGACTAAACACACAATATAAAAGAGACTTATTGTTGGTTACAGAAAGGCTGACTTGATGAAGTTGATGTGGGCGATGGGACACAATTACTACACAGAATCATGAAGTGTGAACACATTTTCATGAGACACGATGCATATCATAATACTCAGTTACTCTAAAATGCCGAAGGTTGAATCAAAATCAACTAGCATTGTAATACAAATACCCAATCAGAAATTAAGAGTACAAACATGCAATCAGAAATTAAGAGTGCATCCTAACACCAATTAAGGGGGCATTCCACTCCATTCCTGTTTTTCAGACGTTCTGCATCATTCAGTGGTTGAAATGTAATCCAAGTCATTCAGAGTGGGGTTGGTGTGAAATGGGTCATTGCAGAGAAACTCTACTGAATTGGATTTCTCTATAATGGTGGTGAACGGATACAGGGATCGTGACAAATATATATAGCATTCTATCAACTTTCCAAAACCCGCAGTGAGCCTACACATGATGATCTAAAAACTTTTCTTCTTTGGGAATTCTTTTGCCTCACAATGTACCCCTTTCATGTACTCCTCCACCTTGAACTGATTTAACAAGTGCTTTATAGGCCAAAGCCTTATCAAAATGATAAAACATTGTATCAGGCATCAGGCAGAGTATTCATAACCACTTCATGTAATAACCTTCTGTGAGAGAGCTTCAAACATTTCAGACACCTGGTTCCTATCACAACCACTCTGAACAATTCTGACTGTGATTTACACCAATCACTCTAAATGACGGTGTTAACCATTTAATTTACCCAGTAATCTTATGGTATTCCCCTTCAAACAAGATAAAACGTGCTTAATATGTAACAAAAAATGCAGTTTTTATTTAATATTTAGTATATTTTGAGGTAATTTATCAGAATAATGCTAAATAGCCCAATACCATCCTGATAGCGTACCATGCTGCTGGTGTCTGAATAATTACTGAAAAACACACTTGTACACCCCCATTCTCTGAGACACGCACGCATACACACAGGGTGTAGGATTAGCTAATCAGTTGGTTTAGTATGATGTGGTGTTATTTCTGTGTCAGTGGCAACCTTGTTCCAGCTGTCTCCACATTTCATTCAGAACTATTTAAAGCCGCTACACTCTCCATAACGTCCAGCCCAACTGGCTCTCAGTCTCACACAGGCACACACACCTACCACTGACTGACCGCACCCTCTGACAGACAACAAGCTCACCCCAGCATAAACCTGCACCCCTCTGATCGCACCACCCTACCAGTCTGTAGGTAGAAAAAAGTGATACTGGAATCAGACCAGTAACATTATGTCCACTGAGAAAATGAAGTTTGCAAAAAAGGAAAAAAACCCACAAAAAATACAGCTACATGACTTTTACTTGGATTTTTATCAAATGTAACCTACCTCAGAAGTAGAGGAATTAAACAATTTGTAAAAAAAATTATGAATGAAAAATGATACTGTCATTCAACCTGTTACTGTGCTATTTCTAGACTCATTGTACACTGATCTGGATTCTCTACACATCTGTTGACAATGCATTTGTTTTGTAGCACTATTGCCTCAGTGAGAAGGTTCTGGGTTTAATTCCCAATCCAGGCTGAGGGTTCTTTATGTGTGGAGTTTATACGTCCTCCTGGTGTTTGTGTGGGTTTTCACACCCACAGTCCAACTACAGGACTGTAAGGCAAATTGAAGAAGCTAAACTGCCCCTAGGTGTGTGTTTGTGTGTCTGCTCTCTGCCTTTTGACCCACAGCCACTGGGATGGGCTCCAGGACTCTCTATGACCCTGGTTGAGGATAAGCAGTTCAGATAGGTGGATGGACGGATGGATAGAGTTTGTTTTGGTTTCCTGTCCCATTTTGGTCACTTTGTAGGTCCGTCAAACATCCCATTCCTGTCAAATTTGGCTGGTTCTTAGATACGGTAAACAACAAAATGCAATAAACCCTGCAATAAAACCTTAAAAATGTGAATGTGGACTTTCTCAGACATGTACATTTAATCCCTCCAGCAAACACAGTGTTATTCTATTCTTTCTGCTCAAGACAGTCGCCATATACTGTTTCTACTACTTCAACAGTTCTACTGTCTCCCAATACCATTTTTGAAACTCTGCTGCAAAGTTATGGTTGGTTTTAAAAGGTGAAGGAACTGGCCACTCTTACTTGTCAAACCTCAGTAAATCAAACAGAAAGAGTAATCAGCAGCACTTTTTAATTAGACATGGCACGATACCACTTTTTTATGTCCGATACCGATATTGTATTTGGATATCTGCCGATACGATACAAATCCGATTTTTAAAAAATGTCCGAATACAAACTGTGCTATAGTAATGGAGAAACATCGCACATAGTAAGATGGTATAGTAAGATGACCCCTATGGGGTGCCGTTTGTAAAAACAGCTTAACAAATTTAGAGGTATAATTTTTTCAGTGCGATTTTCACACATTTAGAGCTAAATGTGTTTTTTAAAAACTAAATGTTGCACTCTCAATCTAAATGTTGCACTTTCACAAATGGCAACTCTAAATGTGCGATTTTAATATAAC
Organism: Hemigrammopetersius urotaenia; assembly: GCA_037974485.1. Lineage (NCBI taxonomy): Eukaryota > Metazoa > Chordata > Actinopteri > Characiformes > Alestidae > Hemigrammopetersius > Hemigrammopetersius urotaenia. The sequence goes on along the minus strand of JBBPDC010000149.1, from coordinate 20,091,858 downwards.
ACTTTTACAAATGGCGAGAGCTGCTTATTGGCTACGCCCCGTGATTGCAATTGGCTGTTACTTAGCAGGGGGCTGGACTGCGTGCTGTAATATGCCCTCACCAACATGGAGGATTTGCCTTAAATGATCTTAAATCTAAATGTTAAATATATCTCGCACTCTAATTGTGAAACTTCACAGTTAGATAGGGCTCGGTGAGACCTTTCCAACAACCCCTTGTTTGCCAGGAGATCCGGAGTTGTACCGTTCATCTCGGACAAAAGTAATGGGACAACCAGGCAATGTGAACGACACCCAGGTGAGGTCCCAAAATATTCAGCAGTCTTGGCTTTTTCTTCTTTGAGTCTGAAGTAACTTCAAACTACTAACATGTTGACCAGTTTCACACAGAACAGAAACTTGCATTATGCCATGCGTGCTGTAATTATTTTCCATATTTTTAACGGATTGGATTACGTTTCTAATTCTTTCCCGATTTCTGTTCCAGTAATTTAGGCCAGGATCACACAGATACTGTCACGGTTCGGTCAGTGGCCGGTGATGGCCACTGCTTTTCAGTTGTGCTTGTTTTGATCTGTTTTTGCTCTGGCTTCTGTTCTGCGTTTTGGGGGGGCTTTCATTTTTATGGGTTTCACGTTCTGCCTGTGTCACGTGACTGTTGTTCTGTTGTTTACTCCTGTTGTAGTTTTGTTCTGTTGTCACGTGCTTTTGGGTTTCAGTTGTTTTCTGTTCATGTGTCATGTGATTTGAGTTTCCATCTGTTTCGTGTTGGCTTCTGATTTCTAGTTGTATTTAAGTTCTGTTAGTGTGACACTCCGGGAGGAGTCCATCGCCTCATTGATGCCTCTATTCCCTTTCTTTATGCCCTGTCGGAATCGCGTTCACGTTTTCTAGTGGTCCACGTTACAGTTTCTGTTTACCCTGTTTTTCGTTAGCAAAAGTATCAGCATGTATCTCTTGTCTGAGTCCTGGTCTGTACCCCGAGGCTATGCACGTCCAAGCCGGGGGATTAGCCTCCCCGGACGTGACAGATACCAATCCAGAATATCAGATCACAATCCTCTCTAAAATGCATAAATGCATGAAGCACATTTCACGGTTTTCCATGCACGTGGCCAATAAAAGGCACCGTTTATGGATGTGAGGCAGTTTTCTCTGTAAACGCAGGCAGAATGCATCTGATTTGAGGTTGGAAATGGTAGAAAAGGCTCAACGTGTAAGCAAACACAGCTTGATGACATTAATCTTCAGGCAGCTTCTAGGCCAACTACCACCATGCTTTTTCTTCGACATGCAAACAATAAAGCATGCCTGGGTAGAGGCCGGCTAACAACCCCAAAAAAGTTTAATGGTGACTGTGGTGAAGAATGAGGTGGAGGAGATGAATCATGTTTTTTTGTGAGGATTATTTTATTTGAGCTGAGAGACTGCCGAAGCCAATCCGTCTGCCACAGATCTGTATCTTAGCAAAGGCATCTCACAAGCACGTACATGGACATCACCGCAAACCTTCACAAACAAACAAGCCATGACTAGCCCTCTTTATTTGTGTAGAGCAAGTGTGTGGATGTGTGTGAGTAAGTGCAGAAACAGAGAAACACCACAGCATCTTCACAACACGTGTTCGGGTAAAAAATAGGGAAGGTTAATGGAAAACAGGTACAGGAGGTTTGGTTTGAAGACTTACGTGCACTGTCCAGGAACGGTACAGTTTCCGTGCAGCTCACTGCAGCCCTTCCTACAGATAGCTGCGAGAAAGAGAGGCTTAAGGTCACATCAATGCATCTCCAGGAAATGGTCAGTTTATTAGAAACACGTATATGATTGCAAATATTACAATTTACAAAATGTTCTGTTTTTTAACTATGGGAAAAAGTGAACTGGCCTACAGTCTCTAACCAGCTACACTGAAAGTTACTAGACCTCCCATTTGCCAGTGCTATAATGTAACTGGCTGAATGAAATCAAATCCTCAAAGCAATTTTTAATGTCTAGTGTAAAGCCTTCCCAGAAGAGTAGTCATCTTTGCACACACACACACACACACACACACACACACACACACACACACACCTTTCTTGCAGTCAGGTCCTGTCCAGCCTTCCAAGCACTGCAGGTTACCAAGGTGATCACAATTGTAGTGGCCGAAGTAGTCGTCCCGCGGACGGCACTGCTTGTTGCACTTGTTGCCGTAATAATAGCGATCACAGCGCACCCTCACGCTGTACGTTAATCTGGCCACCTGGCCGTTGTGCTCGATCTCCTGCCACTTTTCTCCGGGGTTCATCTCCCCGCGATACACACTCCGCTCGATCAGCAGATCCTCCTCTAAAGAAACACACACACAGTTGGAACAGCAGTTAGTCAGTGGTAAAATATAGAACACTCAGAAAAAGCTGAAGGAACATTATACAGTAACCCTCAGTTTTCGTTCCATAAGCACCCGCATATAGTAGAAAATGTGGTGTTGTGTTTTGGTAACAACAACAAAAAAAAACCAACTAAAAATACCTATTTTTATAGTGTAAACCCTAAATATGCCCCCAAATATGCTTCCATTAAACCCGTTTCACCTCTTTTAATTTCAATTCCCCACCGAGATATGCAACTCAAAAGTACTGGGACACTGTGGCAAGGTGAATGGTTTTTGGGGAATAACCCCTGATCTACTCAGGCTAAAAATATAAATGAGGGTTCATTGGAAAGGTTTCCTGAAGATCAGTCGAACTGTGGAGTTTGAAGTGTCTGAGTGCTTGCGCCGCGGAGAAATAGTGCTTGAAGCGCAGGGGCTCAACCCAGGTGTGGAATGCAAAAAAAAGTGCTTCCAGGTCGGCTACAGCCTGCCCTGTGTCCCCTTGTGTGAAAACATCCAGAAAAAATATATTTATTCCACCAAAAAAAGCAAAAAAAGGTAGAGGATATTTGCAGTTTCCACGTTATTGTGGGGATTTCCGCGGTTCTCAAAAAAAAAAAAACTCTATTACTATACTTACTATATTATACTATAATGTAGTATTATAGATTACTATAATTGACAAGTGCTTAGTCACGTTATATAGCAGAGGTCTCAAAAGTAGAGTTGCTAAAATGGAAACAGACTAAAGTGCTTAAATGACCAGATCTAACCTGTGAGGAGTACCTGTCTTACCACCTACCACTATTCAGCCATTCATTCAATTCCTGCAACTGCTTTTCTTACTAGGGTCATGGCGTACCCAGAGGCAGGGACTCACCCCGGGCAAGGTGCCAAACCACCACAGCCACCTACATAGAAACTTCGTTTGGTTCTGAAAGGCTTCCTCTCGGCCGTGCGGAAACAACACGCATGTTAGTAGCCCTAATACACAACAATTTCTTGTCAGAAAACACTGTACAGTGAAGAACACCATACCTGCAGTGAAGCATGGAAGATGTTACCACCCCTATGCTGAACTGTATTGTCTTTCAGTCAGATTTATCATTTGGTGTTGAGGCCACATAGCATAACAGCTATTTCCACTGTGCAGCAGGGACTTGGGCATTTGCACAAAACTTCTTCAGGAAAACCTGCTGACCTCTACCAGAAGATTGTCAATGGGAACAACGTTTTTCGTGTCTTTATTTCAGGCTGCAAAGCAACAAAATGTGAATATTTTGAAGCTGCCACAGACCTTTTGGTAACCTCTAATAAAAAAAAAAACTGGGGTTTTAAAATGGTGTCACATGCGGATGCCCATAAAGACCAAAAGTTTCTTTTAATTTAGGTCTTAGAAACACACAGAAAAAACACAAGATCTTAGAATCCAGGAGAGCTTTCAGAATAGTTTCCGCCCACAAGTGGGCGGGCATAACCGGCAGAGGGAGGGGGTCCAGAGAGCGGCAAAAGTATAGCAAATGGCAAACGTGTAGGAGAACAAATACAGGTTTTAGACTGATTTACACTGCTTTTATTTGTTGAAATCAGATTTTATTAATATACTCTGAGTTCTATGGGTTAAGGGGTGAAATTGTAGCAAACTGTTACTTTGTGTTCTGATGGCGGACAAATTCATTATATAAACACATGCATGTTTGTGACGTTCAGTAACATTGTTCTGTGTTATCGGGTCTGTCTCACGAGGCACAGAAGCCCCCCGAGATGCTTGTGAGCTAGTAAGGCCATTATTACCCCCCACCCACTACTTGTTGTGAATAGTTGTATGGTTGGACGTTGGCCAGCTCTACACCCATCCACAACAACAGAGTCCTCTAGGAAATGCTTCAATCGTTCCTAAGTGTTTATGGCTTCCCTTTAAGAGCACCGAGGGTGAGTCGAGGTCAAACGAGCGCCATGGTCCCGGACCAAGCAATGGCGGAGAATAGAAACGTGAAAGAACACAGACAGCGGCCTGCAAAAGCTCGATAACAGCACAGTCTGAGCGCTTTCCTGCTTTCCTCAAACCAGCGTGCTCACTCTGTCTCAGAGTCTCTCGCTCGCTCTCACTCTCTCTCTCAGGAAGCGAAGTCTCAGACTGCTTGGGAGCCAGAGAGGAAATAATAGGGGGAACTGATGAGGAAAGGCGACTGAGGAAAAGTTGCTCTCTGTCTTTTCGCCCTCCCGCATCTCTCACTCTGTCTCCCCCACTTTCCGTCTCTCTCTCTCTCTTTCACTCATTCTCTGCCTGTCCCTCACCTTATTTTTTCTCCCCACATTCACTTTCGCTCCTCACATTCGCTTTCTATCATTCTCTCTTCATCTTACACACTCGTTCTTCCTTACTCATTAGGTCTAACTCCCTCTCTCTCTCTCTCTCTCTCCCTCTCTTTCTTTCTATGTCTCTCACTTCCACTCATGCCTTCCAATTCACATTCATTCTCTTTCTCTGTCCCTCTCTCTCTTTTTCTGTTCCACTTTCACCCCTTCACCTCCTCTATCTCATTCTTTCTCTCTCTCTGTTCACCCCTTCACTCTCTCTTGCTTCCACTCATTCATTCTCTCTCTCTTTCCCTTTCTCCCTCCCTCCCTCCCCCCCTCTCTCTTCCTCTCTCTCTCCCCTTTTCTCTCTCTCTCTCCCTCTCTCTCCCTCCCTCTCTCTCCCTCTTCTCTCTCTCTCTCTCCCTCTCTCCCTCCCTCTCTCTCCCTCTTCTCTCTCTCTGTCTCTCCCCCTCTCTCTCTTTCTGTCGCCCCCCCCTCCCTCTCTCCCCCTTTCTCTCTATCTCTCTCCCTCTCTCTCTCTTTCTCCCTCTCTTTATAACCAGGGCACTGTGACCTTATTAAAAGCCAAAGTCGTGTTCGGGTGGGGTGTGGCCAATGATGCATTCAGTAAAACACTCAATGAAACAAACACACTGGTTGTGAAGCTCTCCCCAGTTTATTTAATCTACTTAAAGTGTAAATAAGCACAGGGGTGACCCATATTTTTTCACATAATGCCTTGGAGAAGGTCCCGAATTAACTGAACCCTTTAAAGTTCAGTTCATTATTAAACTATGACTATTTAGTTACTAGTACAACTGATTAGGTGACTACTGATTAAACAAATGGGGTCAAATGTCACAGTTTAAGTCAATGCATCACCTTCTTTCAAAGCAAACACCTTCAGAGTGTTCAGCTCTACAGTTTGTCCAAAAATGTCAAATAGTGTAAGCACCAGTCAGTGGGAAGTCATCTGCACTGGTAACGTGATCAGGACCGTTCCTTTAAAGAAGGATCCTACTGAACCTGCCAAAACGCCAGAAAAACTGCAGGGGACTGAGCTCCGATACCCTTCTGAAGAGGGCGAGAGCTGTTTGACCGTTAGCCAAGGTGCTCTAAAAATCTGCCCCCTCCTCCGTATCTGCTCCCTGAATACTCCATCAGGCCCCACACCCTGCAGCCTCTTCCATACATGGACATGGGATTCGGGAAATAGAACAAAACGCATTGACATACTGTCCTAATTTCGGCCTAAAAAAGAAGTTAACAGTGTGTTTCACGTCGAAATGTGTCATCCCCGGTTTTTACTCCCTCTCTACCTCATCTGCCACTCGAAAAAAAAAAGAGGAGCAGTAGCACTCGTCACCTAATTCATTTCCAGCAATTAGTTACAAAAATACACACCAATCATTCGCCCTCTCTAAACTGAAGGAGACAATTACAGCCTGTTACCGGGGAGAGTGACCGGGTAGGCCCCGCTCTTACACACGAGTGTGTTTCTGAAAGTGCAGCACTCTCTGTGGATGTGTGTGTTTGTACACTTTCACATCAAAACAGAGAAAAACACATCTGACCTGTAGAACCAGTAAACTGCTCCTGTAAAGTGCAGCAAATCACATTTTTCACTTTTAAAACATATATATCTTTACACACACACCCACACACACACACACACAGTTGGACTTAGAACGTTCTCAATGTTTGTTGTTTTTACTATTTCGTCCCTGACATGTTTTTTCATAAATGTGCCAATAGGAGTGTTCCCAATTAAAACAATACTTAATTAATACATATGGATGGGGCTTATTATTGCATATATAGATACACATCTATAAAAATACATATGTTAATAATAATATGTCAATAAGTAATAAATATAGACACTCACCTTAATGTGTGCACACACATTAATACGTACACATACAGACACAAACACAAACATATATAAGTGTTTGCGTAGGTACATTTTAAACCATGTAATCACAGTTTAATCACACACACACATAAACTCTCACACACACACTGAAATGATACCTAATAATGCAGCAGGTAAGGGTCAAGTGTTGGTTAATAGTCTGCAATGTAATTAACTCTCCACCTGCTCAGAGAGATGGACCTTCAAATGAACAGGACCTGCTTCACCAGACATTCATCATCACTTCTTCACCACAAATCTAGAGATATTACCATCGTTTGGCTGTATATTGCATTGACATTTCATCATTGTTTAAGGAACTGCATAAATAATTACATAATTAGTTATATTTACATTTACATTCAGTATCGACAGGTTCTGCTCTCACATTACAGCATGCTTTAGTTACTGAGGGAGTTATTGTGATGCTCTCATGTCTACCTCAGAAGAGCATTATTGGCTATAATAGCCAATGATTATTTGCTATAATTTGCTATAATAAGGGCTGAGAGAGTTGGTAAAATGTCTGATTGGGATTTTTCTGCACTTGCAAAAAAAAGAACTAGACCAACAAAGCCATTTTTCAGACTAGAAAGTACTGCACCGGATCTGTTTTATAATTAAAAAACTAAATCGGGGAAATATTATTGGGAAAATGTGTATACGTAGAATATTATTATTTCCCCAGTTTTCTGAGTAATCTAGGACACAACTAAAATTGCCCTCTTTCAAACTGAAGTTTTGATCTAAAAGTCACTAATTGATTGCTGAGGCCTGTGTGTACATTTTTTTTCCAGAGAAATATTGTTACAGTCCTGTGGAATGCTGTGATGGAAAAACACTTTTATTTGCACCATCTCTTCATTTCACACTTGTCTTGAAAGTGCCTTTTAAACCCTGAATCTCCAAGTTTGTGGTTAGTAGGTGATTCTGAGGAGAATTTTCTGAATGTCACTTTCAGGTTCTCACAATCACAATAAAAGAATCTTGGATAGAATTTGTGCTTCCTCCAGCTTTGTCAGATTTTTCTAGTGATTACAAATCTAGAAAAAAATGCATATCAAATATTAGTTTGGGGGTTATTAGTCTCTCCACCACTCAATTAGAGTAGCCTGGTCTTGTGTGATTGGAAATCACTGCCTAGCGGAACTGCTGAAATTGCCATTCATGTTCGGCCCGACCCCATTTTGTGTTTCATGCTTTTAGACACATCCGGTATGAAGATTTATTTCCAATGTTTTGCTGACTGCTCTCTACACTTTAAATAAGGGGAATACTAGGGAAATATTATTGGGAGCAGTGTGTGGGCACAGTATCTTGCTCAAGGGTAACTCAGTGATGACACCAGCAGTGCTAGGATTCAAACCCACAACCTTCTGATTGCAGGGGCAACACCCTAATCACCAGACCACCAGCTGCCCCATATATGGAGAAAGTATTATCACTGAGAACTACAATTCCCCAATTTTATAAGTAACATAGGATACATATTAAAACTACCCTCAAATTGAAGTTTTGATATAAAAGTGATTAATTCTTCAGGCCTGTGTGTAGCCTTTAAAGGCTCTCAGACTTCTTTACAATGGTGGTGAATGGAACCAGATGTCACACAACACAAGCTTCTCAAAACTTCGGGCAGTGAATGCATCACAATTTCATGCAATAAATCTCTATGAGGGAGCTTCTCTAGAATGGAGCATTTGATTTCAAACCAACATTTTTAAAAGTGAGAGGAATTCCCCTTTAAAAATGAGAACTCTTTCACAATGCGGACAGACCAATAAAAGATTACATCCAGCTTGTGATACACAGCATTGGGAGTTACAGCAGACAGCTCCCACGGAACGCGACCGTTTCTGCATTTAACGAGCTAACCAGCTCATGTCAGAGGCTCGTCGGCTGATAATGAATTAGACTATATGTGTATGGACACACACACACCACTGTGTGTGTAGGTGTTTGTGTGCGTGCGTGTGTGGCATGCGGTAGCATTGCAGCTGTCCACGGAGTAATGAGCACACACACATCAGTGGAAAATAACGAGAGGCCGACTGTAATTAATGGCTTAACAAGGCGATGCTCTCATGGCTTTATATAGACAGACAGACTGACACACACATACACACAAGCGCGCACACACACAATTCTCTTTAACAGAATAAAGCATCTGCCTGCGTACCCTCAGTAGCTGTTAAGGGCACTAATTTAGAGTTGGGAAGGAAGCCCGATGCATGAACCAAGAATACACTTACTTTAGAGTATACAGTAAAGCTGCTATAAGATGCGTATAACAGCAGACAGGAGATTTCCTATTTACACACGCACAAGGTAAAACTGAGGAAACTTCCATGGCCCACATTTGAATATTATATCTGTTTGTGCTGAATCAAATGTCCAGAAGGCCACCTGACTTAGTCCTTAAAGGGTTAATTTAATCAGACCATATTTTTTTATTGGTGCAATCCTAATGCATACCCCACCCCACACACACAAACACACCTGCACACCTACAATGAGGTCAGTCTGAACCTGAATCCAACTTCAGTCTCAAGGTTCCATTCTCAGCCAAAAAAAGGTGAAAAAAAAACAAGGTAACGGTACACACACACACACACACACAATTACGCACACACACAGACACATACAAACACACACATACACAACCCCCACCCCCCCCCACACACATACCAAACGCACCACAAGCTCAGAGCCAACCGTCATCACTTGCATTGAACAAATTCTTCAATTAACCTCATTTCCTGCTGGAGAAGAATCCGTAATAGTGCAAAGGCACCACAAGATTTGAGGAAAACAGGATACAGCTGGCCTGACCTCAAGCAAACACCCAAACAGCGAGCGACCTGTAATTACAACAACAATCCACAATGTCTCACACTTCGAAGCCATCATATCACGGCTTCAGAGGAGAGACAGCCGTTGTAACTCCACGGGGAGACAAAAAGGGGCAAAAAGGAAAGAAAAAAGGACGGAAAAATGACAAGCAATGTTTGTTCATGAGAACCAGAGGTGCCAGATGTCAACAATACTACTGAAATGTTTAATCAATGTTTCACACACACACACACACACACACACACACACACACACACACACACACACACACACACACACCACACACTACAC
>JBBPDC010000149.1:20049328-20067415 GCA_037974485.1 Hemigrammopetersius urotaenia | reverse complement strand
GGATTCTGGTTGAAGGTATTTTGGACCATTCTTCTTTACAAAACATCTCCAGTTCAGTCAGGTTTGATGGTTTCCGAGCATGGACAGTCACACAGATTTTCAATAATATTCAGGTCTGGGGACTCAGATGGCCGTTTCAGAACGTTGTACTTGTTCCTCTGCATGGATGCCTTAGTAGATTTTGAGCAGTGTTGAGGGTCATTGCTGAAATATCCAGGCGCAACTTCAACTTTGTCACTGATTCTTGAACATTGTTCTCAAGAATCTGCTGATATTGAGTGGAATCCATGCGACCCTCAGCTTTAACAACATTCCCAGTACCTGCACTGGCCCCACGGCCCCACAGCATGATGAAACTGCCACCGAATTTTACTGTGGGTAGCAAGTGTTTGTCTTGAAATGCTGTGTTCTTTTTCTGCCTCTTGTTACGTCCAAATAACTCAATTTTAGTTTCATCAGTCCACAGCACCTTATTCCAAAATGAAGCTGGCTTGTCCAAATGTGCTTTAGCTCCTCAAGCGACTCTGTTTGTGGCCTGTGCACAGAAAAGGCTTTTTCTGCATTACTCTCCCAAACAGCATCTCCTTGTGCAAAGTGCGCTGAATAGAACGATGCACAGTGACACCATCTGCAGCAATGTGATGCTGTAGGTCTTTGGAGCTGGTCTGTGGGTTGACTATGACTGTTCTCACCATCCTTCGTCTCTGCGTATCTAAGATTTTTCTTGACCTTCCACTTCAGGCCTTAACTAGAACTGTGCCTGTGGTCTTCCATTTCCTCATTATGTTCCTCACAGTGGACACTGACAGCTGAAATCTCTAAGATAGCTTTTTGTATCCTTCCCCTAAACCATGATGTTGAACAATCAGTGTTTTCAGGTCATTTTGAGTTGTTTTCAGGCTCCCATGTTGCCACTCTTCAGAGAAGATGCAAAGAGGAGAAAAACTTTCAATTGGCCACCTAAAATACCCTTTCTAATGGATTCACCTGTGTATGTAGGTCAAAGCTTAATGAGCTTCCCAAACATATTTTGTGTTCCTACAATTAGTGCTAAAGGTATTCAAATCCATGAAACGACAAGGGTGCCCAAATTTATGCACCTGCCTAATTTTGTTTAAGTAACTATTGCACACTTTCTGTAAATCCTATAAACGTCATTTCACTTCTCAAATATCACTGTGTTTGTCTGCTATATGATATATTTAACTGAAATTACTGATCCAAACAACCAATGATTTATAAAGAAGAATCATGATAATTATCAGGGGTGCCCAAACTTTTGCACAACCACTGTTGTGCATATTAAAATGTAAATTCCTCGCTGTACCTCGAACCTCGTCGATTTTCTTAGAAAGCTCCTCCTCTATCTGTAGGAAAGTCAGAAAAAAGGAGCATATCATGTAAGGATGGGGCATGATTTTCAATCTTTGAAGAATAGTCAAATAGTTCTCAGTGAACATCAGTATTTTTGTTTAAAATTCACCATCCCTAATATCAAAACATATCAGCAGATAGCAAAATCAAAACTGCTTTTTCAACAAGGGTACTGATAATGAAACCTTGGTATTATCTGTATCCTGTGCAAATCCAGTTTCGAACCAAATTCTATTTTAAAATGGGCTGCTCTTTTTGTTAATAACTTGGCATTTTATTTTAGTTTACCTGTTCCTCCAGACTAGCGCACAGTTGGAACAGCTGTGTGTTCTAAGCACTGATGGAGCTATATTAGTCTCTGCAATCATTCAGGGATTTGACAGACCGCCGATACTTTAATCCCTCGTGTCTACGTTCCATTGTGTTCCTTACCTGTTAATATTAACACTCTGTACATTTCTCTCAGCTGCTAGTTAATCATACTTAACTCTTTTCAGATAACTTCTGTTAGAGGTCTAACAATAATGTGTTAGTGCTATCAGAATAGCTTGCCCTTCTGGGTCTTAGCTTGTCCTTCTGGGTCGTTTTCTTCTTTTTAGGGAGATCTCAAATTAAATGACAGAATCTACTGGCAAAAGTAAAAACAAACGATTCATGTTAAATATGTCACCTTTTTGAGTCTTATCTTTCTCTGCCCATCTTTGAAAGAAGGAGGGTCACACTCCTCGTTCAGATCCACCTTCATGAATTCTTCAATGGTCAACCCACTGGTAGGTGTGTCCTCGAATTCATTCAACCTGTCAATCCGAGAAACAGAAGATGGATCAAGAAACACAGGACTGAAAAAAGTAGTCTGCTGGAGTTTGTTGGAGATTTAATTGCTGATTTTCTAAGAAAGAAAATTATTTGTGCCCATTAAACAGTTCTTTACTGATCCTTTCGTTACGTTTATCTTCAACACTCATTTCAATGTGTTTATTAAAGTGTGATGCTTAGTATGAATGGGTTTTAAATAACGATTGCAAATATGGTTTAAACAGAGGCATACAATGGGAACTATGTACACAGCTCTCTGTTTAATACGAAGTCATTGCAAAATATCAAAAAAAAAACCATGCTGTTGATTAGTGGGTCACAGGAAATGATTACAGGCCGGTAAGAGTCATTCTGTCAGAGCTGTGACATAATTAGCAAGCACACATGAGGCTGATGGCTGTGTGTGGCCTTTACATGGAAAATGAGATGAATTAATAATAAAGACCAAGGGGGAAGAAAACAAGAAACATATCTAGAACAAAGCCAAAGTTACCCCAATGCAAAACGCAAACAGTATCAGGGTAAGACTGAGAGCACAAAGTGGCAGATTGCACAGACAGGGGCTGAATTTATAGGGTCCACATCATGGAAAACCAAATTATCCTTGGGTTTTTGTAATTTAATAGTAAACATTAAAGTTTCAAATGTCCTGGTCACCCGCTAGGCTTTATGGTCCACATATGCATAATAAGCTGCAAGAGGCAAACCATTTTGAACAACAACTGCTTACTTCTAAATGATTAAGAGAAGCTGTAAAATCTTCATGTAAAATGAACTGAAACTGTTTTTGATACAAAACAAACACCCAGACTTTAAAGGGGACACATCCATCATTTTTCTTATATTTTGGGGGGTTTTTTATGTACACTTGTGACATTGACTTTATTTTACATACCAAAAACGATCATGATTTATTTGTTCATGGCCATTTTCCGACAGCAAAGTTGGATTTTCAGTGATCTGGGTTGTTTAGTATACATTAGAGGATTAGAAAAATGGTCCTTCGGTGTCTCACCTCTTCCTCAGCGTGGCTTCACACACTTTCACCACTCCGATCACGTCTTTGATCGTGCGACGGAACTCGTGCATGCGAGCAGCAACCAGCAGGGCTGTAGAACACACACACAAACACACACACACACACACACACGTGAACACTCCAACTGGGGATGAGCGAAAGAGGGACAGGTAGAGAGAGAGAGAGAGAGAGACAGAGGGATAGAAAGAGTAAGAAAAATACAAGTAATCCATGATAAAACATTAATGAACACTTCAATAAAACAGACCTTCTCTACCTGCTCCCTACTGCTGTGCATTCAGCATAAAAGAAGCAGCTCCAAAAGCACCTGCAGATATTGCCCCACTGCACGTTTCAATTAAATGCATTAAATAAAAATGAGCCGGAATGGAACAACAGGGGATTCCTAGATGCAGAGATGTCAGCAGCAAAGGGGCGACGGATTTGCAACCATGTGCGTTTGACTAACACGGGTGTCATGTCTAACTCAAATGATGGACATCAGCTGAGAAAGCTTTGATCTACAGTTTCACTAACCTCACATGCTGCTACACTACTCGCATATGATTACATAACTCATTATACTATATGAATTTCATGTAAATCCTATTTAAATTCATTATCAAAGGGTTCGACTCTGTGTCCAAGTGTTTTTTCTTTACATACTACAATAAAAACACTGTCAGGATTACAGAATCTGCACATCTGCACACATTTTCTCTGCTTGTTTCGACGAGTTACAAGTCAGGAATGACTTTTATTAAGGTTTTAATCTCTTGTGACAACTCAAAGACTTAAGCTGTGGTCTCTGAGGTATAAGCCAGGTGAAGCTACGAGATCAAACACGAGGAGCAAAACAAGAGGTGAGAAAACATTTTACACGCTGACACAACTCTAATTACAAGCTGCCCCTAAGCAACACGTTAATTACCAGGTGTGAGTGTCACCTGAAACTGTGGACAAATAAGACTTTAACTAGGAGGTCTTCTAAAGGAATAGATTCAGAAAATAAAATGACTCCCTTCCCCAAATGTAGTCAATCAGGCAAGACATGTTTGATGTTTTTGCACTGCAGTTAGGAGGCTAATTGAACTAACAAGTACTTGAAGTTCATACCTCAATTATTAAACTAATATTTACATGGGGGAACAACTTGCACCCACTTTTGTGAGCGTCAGTGAATAAGCGGAAACCCACACCAGCAGGATCTCACTAATGCACCCACAGTCGTACGCCAAAGTTTACTTGAGCAAATTATTTTTATTCTTAAAATGATTCATTGGTTTTCTGTGTAGAAACAGGTTAACATACAGGGCTCATACCCTACATTTTTCCTGCATTATATTTTTTCAATGTTTGTGTTTTAATGGCTCAGAAACTCCTTTCCAATCTCTTTATCCCTTGAAATTAAAGACAGGTTTGGTACTATGCTTTTAGGACTAATATACATAAATTACCTCTGTTTTATTTGGATTCCTTGTTTTGTGGGTTGAAACGCTCCTTAAAAATGGGTGGAGCTAACCTGCAGTAATCTGTGTGGATGAATCTATGTAAAAGGGGTTGGTGTTTGCATTCAAAGACTGTTTTTGTCAAGCAGCAACATGTTTTTTGCTAACATGCTACATTAAATTCTCTTATTTAACAGCAATGAAACGGGATAAACTGAGTAGTACAACCACCAATTGCAGGCCTGAGAGTCAGGAATGGACGTATACAAACAAAAGAAATGAAGCTGATCAGTCAAAACATATCTTGGGTTCACACTGCATTAAATTAGCATTTTCCATACCATTCCAATCTTTTTTCTGATTTTTCTGATTCATATGCAAAGAATGTGAAAGATTCCTATACAAATAAAAAGTAAGCATTTAAAATACTGCATAAAAACATAAAACAAAAAAATAAATATACACAAGGCATGAAAGATCACTTGGTCAGTTTAAAGTGTGCATTATCAGGACATCTGCAGATGTCTGCACATTTTTTTTATGCATATCAGGTCCTTCTGATGCCATTTGATTCATCTTTAATGCTTCTCTGAGCATTAGCCTTGTAGATCCAGAGCAAAATTAAGCAAACTGCAGACACCAGACATTTCTTGGTTGATTGACTACATTTGTGTTAAATTGTGTGAAATAACCCCCCCCAAACCATTGCTTGAAGGTGCACTTGGCTGGGTGCACTGAATAGTCCGCTGTGACCTGCACAGATTACTTCAGAACCTGGTGTTTGTTTTCCACATGGGTTTCATTCTTCATGACGTCTTCGCCATGAACTCTGCCATATTTACCCAAGGCCATCTTCGTTACAGAGGAGTTTAGAAAGTGCAGCGACTTTAGAAAGTGCATCATTATCCAACCGTAACCACAGAGCTTTGGGAGTTATGCAACCGCACTTACAAAACGGCCCCTGTGATCCGACTCCGGGATGTGCACAAAGTCAATGCCAATACGGACCAAGACACATGAGTGACAGTGCCAGCGTCTTCATCATCTCGCTCTCTCTTTGTTTCTCTCGCTCGCTCACTCATTCACTTACTCTCACTCTCACTTTGGTCTCACGCTGTGAAACAAACTCCTCTAAACTCCCTCTTCCCATCTCCGAGCTACTGAAAGATTAATATCTGATGAATTATTCAGGTTCGGCAGAAGACAAGGGACATGGAGTGATGAGAGGAGAGAGAGAGAGAGAAAGAGACAGAGATCAAAAAGTGAGAGGAAAAGGCGGGGTTAGTTATTCTAATTAGGGCTCCGGAGCTGCGGCTCAAAGGGAGTGGATGCGAGAGATAAGAAAAGTGCCAATATTCATTCAGGTGTAGTAGCTTTTGGAGCCTGGAGTAGATTTTGGCCTGAAGTAAAATAAATAAGCAAAAGGACCAATTACAGAGAGCAGGTAAACAACAAACAAACGTATAGTAACTGCACACAAGGCACAATAACAAACCGTTTGGATGTCGGTCCAATATGCCATTATCGTGTTTTACCAGTTATTTGATTTGTTTCTCCCGCTTCTTCTTAAATCGTTTATTACTGCAGAAGGAATCCGTGTCACTGATATGAAGCACCACTCTTACAACGCAGCTGACTAAAATGGTGGCCACTCGCAGACAGTTTTTGGCCTGCTAAACAAGAGACCGAGATCTAAAACCATTACTGTGTTCATCATTCAGTCTTTTTGCTGGAGTTCCAAATTTTCGCAAAACCTCGAAAGAAATGACAAGACTTTCCCTGCATTGTGAAAATGTCTTCAAGCACCAAAATACCATGTTTTATCTCTATTCACCTGTATTTCACACAGTTTCATGACAGCTACTAAATAATTACTTACTATGTCTGCTCTAAAGGAGCAATGTAATCAGATAAGGGCAATAAGTGAGAGCATCCCTGTATTAGGTAAGAGAAGTGATGACAAATTGAAATGAAAAAATATTATTAAATATTATTCAATAACAGGTGCTGTAATTCCTCTTAAAACAATGGACTATTATGGGGCATTAAGAAGTCTAGGAAGTCACAAGGTACCGTACATTTCCCAAGCTCTTCTGCGAGAGTTCCTATGTGCATTTCACGGTGGAAGGTTATGTAATCTATAATCTAGAGTTTTGAACAAGAACATATTGAGCTCATTTTGTGAGGCACCTAATAATTCAGAACAGTTCAGTTAAAAGCCATCACTCTGGATCCAATTCAAATGTCTTTTTTCATTTAAGAAAACGACCTCATTAAAAAGTATGCAGGACGTTCTGAGGAAAAAAAGGAAAATCCACTGTCATAAAACATGCATGGTATTAAAAAAAATACGAACCCCCTTTCCACAAAGATGTTTTACATTCAGGTTTCGGATGTATCATTTATTCCTCTCTCAGTACAGTGGCATAGCAACTGGAAGCAATTTCTGTCCATTAAGTTGTTTATTCAGCACATTAATGGCTGGTGGCAGAAAGCTCCTGCTAAAAAAGGCGTGAACTGGACCCCGGTGGGAGTACAGAAAAAGAGAAGTGTGTTCTAGATGGCTCAGATATGGGCTTTCACACTAGTTTTATGCCTTAATGCTGCTCTCTGTAAGTAATACCAACTGGGAGTGAAGAGTTCAATGAAATTAGCTGGAATGAGTCAGAGGAACGTGTGACATCTGAGACTCGGACTGGATGTACATCAATACGATCCAGAGAGAGTCTGTTTTTGAGCTGTCCTCATTAGTACAGCACCATCAAAAACCTAGAGCCAAACATTTTTTATGGTCTTTTTATTAAAACTGTATTATTTTATTATTTTATTGTGACTATTATTAAAATCTATCACTTTGATTGTAGAATGTTTATACTCACACATACACATATTTCCCTTAAATATTAATTCATTTCTTATTATTAATATCCACGAATGCGATTACAATCAAATCACTGTTGGAACACCCTCCACAGTGTGCTCAGGTGGATGAGATGTGTAGGTGTATGTTTACGTGCTTGCGATCGGCCTAGTCTTCACTGCCCACCATCATTAAAAAGGTCGTTGCCAATAAGTAGGGGGGGTGGTGGTGGTAGGGGCTGGTTGCCACGGTTACCTGCTCCGCAGAGCCCCGAGGGTCTTCGTCCCGTGTGCATCCAGTCCCTCTTCATCCTCTGCACTAACCTCAACGCTGTCATGGACACCTCATGACTCTTCTCTCCAAACTCCAGCATGTGTGCAAAACGTGGGATATACAGGCAGGGATCTGCAAACACGCACAAACAGCACTATTTTAACCGGATCACTACCTTTTTCACCCGGGACTGGGAACTAAATCAGGCACTATTGCATCATGAAATAATGATACTGATGTTTTATTTTGAAAGAAAACAGAGCACAACATAATCAGAGCTCAGTCAAACCAGAATATGAAGTACAGCACGATTATAAATGATCAGAAGGAATAGCTCTAGGAGCTATTTACTGACTGCATTTTCTATGGTGACCTGAATGACGAGGCATCAAATGGGATTAATCCCCAGATTTCAGACAGATCTCAGTTAATGCTCTTGCAAGAATGTGGTATTTGATCATTTTAAAGAATGTGCTCATTTGTAAATAGCATTACATACACCTGTTTAATTACAGTGTTTATTACAGTTTATGCAACAGCATGATTGGTTTAGAAGTATCTGATGACAACAACTGAACTTACACCGCAGCTAACTGCCAGTAATTTTCTACTTTAGCTTTATAAATATATTTAGATCACATTTCACCCTGCAGCCTATTTGGTCAGATTCGGAGGAACAGTGTGAGCACAAGCCTGAACTAAAGACCCGTTATCGCCCCTCATCAACTTTTCTATGTGCAGCTGCAATGCTGGAATGGCTAACTTAACGTTAAACAAACTTTTGGATGAAAAATCTTCAGGCTGCTGTAGTTTTTAGTAGATCCTATCTATAATAAAGATAGATCTTTTTTTTGAGGGAATTAATTGTTGATATTATTCCACAAAAAAGTAGACCCTTCTGAGTTATAGGTGTAAAACTAAAGCATTCTGGAGCTGAGCTGAGGTTGTTTTTAGAAGAAGAAGAAGAAGAAGAAGAAGAAGAAGACGAATCCCTGATATTGCAGGACATTTGATAAAAATTTGGGGCTTCTTTGCTTTTTCTTTTCTTTATTTAGAAAATCTGCTGCTTAAACACAGTTGAAAACTGGAGGTCCTGCAATATCTCCAATAATATCACAGCCGTAAGGGTCTTTTGCAACCAAATCACAGCTATTGATGTTTTTGGTGACTCCCTCTCATGTTTTACTGCTAAGATAAAACTTTAAGATTGGGCATCTTCACAGTGTAGAACTAAAGAAAGGAAGGCGATGATTTATGCTCCTGTGAGATTAAACTGCAAATGTGTGTGTGTGTGTGTGTGTGTGTGTGTGTGTGTGTGTGCGTTGCAGGTGTAAGCGTCAGCAGGCAGATGTTTGGGTCTTCATGCTCTTTGCCAAAGGGAAGGTTCCTTTAATGTTTGACGGCAGCCGCGCCGGAGCAGCGGATTGGTCGGAAAAAGTAAGGGGGCGCGGCTAAGAGGAGTTTCGATAAACAAAACGAAAAGGCTGGAGCGGCTCGAGCTCACAGAGCGTTTGTGCGGGAGAGGCGGGAGGAAGTGTCAATAAAACACGACACGGCTTGAAATTACTTAAAATGTGGAAAGGAGAGAAAAAAGAAGAAATGCGATGAGAAAGACGAGAGGGAAGACAATTTAAGCGGACAGTCCTTTTCTAAGAAAGCAGGGAGCAACAGTCACAGTTTTTGGGAGTTTATTTGAACACTTTGGGAAGTTCTGATGCCCTCGGCAGCAGTATGCAGGTCGCTCCATCATGGCCGGATCATGAAGTGTCTCGCTTTTCTGCTTCTGTTGCCGGATTCGTTAAAGAAGCCCCGCCACCCCGCCTGCAGCCGCACCGTTAAGCCGGAGAGGATGGAGCTCCGGCCGGCCGGCGGCAACGCGGAGCCTGGCCAGCACGAGAAAAAGCGCTCAGAGACGGCCACGAACAGCCGAGAGGGACCCGCCGAGACCACCGGTACCGAGCAAAACAACGACAACAGCATAAACAACAACAACGTAGTAAACAACAGCAGCTCCGTGCAGCCCACACTGAGGGAGAGGTGAAGAGACGTTTACATTCCGGAGGAGTTTTAATGACATATTCAGAGTGTTTTATATGTTTCCCTTTTAAAAATACGTTAAAATAGTGATGAAACGTATTACGGAAACTTAGCCAAGGAAAACAAAATATTCTATCACATTCCATGGCATTTTTTTCTTCTAAAGACTTAAAACCTTGAAAGTAATTGTTGTGTACATGGTTAGTACAGGTTTATGGCAGATTTCATGTGTAAATAGTACGTGTATATATAGGAATGAAAGTGTATACATACATATATATATATATATATATACACACACACACGAATTAAATGAATATGAATATATTCAACTCACATTCATCTCATAACAACAAAGAAGCTCTTAATGAACCAAAACAGTGCCAACTTATATTTATGTGATTGGCTTCATTTTTTAAATTATTTTGTAGTCTCTTTCTGTAATCTATGTAAAGTAATTTTGCCTGTATATTTTTGTTCAGGAACGCTCAGATGTTCAACAACGAGCACATGGCTGATGTTTACTTTATAGTTGGTCCTCCAGGATCATCCAAGAAGGTCCCAGCCCATAAGGTCAGTTCCCTTTTCTCACTAAACAAACTCATTAATTCACTCACTCATTAATTTGTCTGTTCACTCATTGATTTCCCTTCTCCCTCCCTCAGTATGTGCTGGCAGTGGGGAGCTCAGTTTTCTGTGCCATGTTTTATGGGGACCTCGCTGAAGGAGACACCGAAATCCACATACCAGATGTGGAGCCTACCGCTTTCTTAATCCTGCTGAAGTAAGACTCCCTAATCACCAGTGGGCAAAAATAACAGGCTTACTGCTGGTCTCTCAGAGGAGCTGCCGTTTTACTTCTGTGCTATGATAGAGAATTTACTGTTTTGAATTATCTGTGATTCTGCTTAACAAAAGGTAGTAAAAAGGTGGTTAAGTCAGCAGAAACAAGGCAGGGGGACCATTTCACTGCCTGCCTTCCGTCGTTAAACACTCCTTTAGATCCACTTTATGTTAATATGGACGAGTCAGTGTAGCTTTGTCTGTATCTTTTAAAGCTACAGTTCAGCAAAAATGTTGCATCTCAACTTTGCCCCTTTTTTCCCCAAATGTATTCTCAAAAATATTGAAAAGTTTGGAACTTCACATTTCAGGGTTGCTGCCTCAGCTGTTTTTAATCAGCCCGTTATAAAAATCATATTAGAAAAATCCCTTTAACATGGTTTAAGCAGAGTGTGTGGTGGTTTGGGCATGCAGTAGCTCCATAATAAAATGTAAAAACTGTCTGGCCAAATATGGACTAAAGGTGTAAATGGTGTGCCTATGATATTTGTTGAACTCTTTGTTGTTGAACCCCTCCACCTCCCAGGTACCTCTACAGTGATGAGATTGAGCTGGAGGCTGACACAGTCCTGCCCACGCTTTATGCTGCTAAGAAGTACCTGGTGTCTCCTTTGGCACTGGCGTGTGTGCATTTCCTGGAGACGGGCCTAGAGGCCCGAAACGCCTGCGTGCTGCTATGGCAGAGCCGGTTATTTGACGAGCCCAAACTGACTCGCAGGTGCTGGGAAGTGATCGATGCGCAGGCTGAAGTGGCACTGCGTTCTGAAGGATTCTGCCAGATCGACCTGCCCACTCTAGAGAGCATCCTGCGTCGGGACACACTAAACATCAGG
The DNA here is from genome assembly GCA_037974485.1 of Hemigrammopetersius urotaenia. Lineage (NCBI taxonomy): Eukaryota > Metazoa > Chordata > Actinopteri > Characiformes > Alestidae > Hemigrammopetersius > Hemigrammopetersius urotaenia. The sequence goes on along the minus strand of JBBPDC010000149.1, from coordinate 20,055,913 downwards.
GAGGCTTCAGTGCTGCGGGCAGTGCTGAACTGGGCAGAGTCAGAGTGCAGGAGACGAGGCTTGAACCCCACGCCCCAAAGCAAACGCTTCGTTCTGGGCAAGACGCTTTACCTCCTGCACCTTCCGGCCATGAGCCTAGAGGAGTTCGCTAATGGCCCGGCACAGTCTGAAATACTGACTCTGGAGGAGACGCGGGACATCTTTCTCTGGTTTACGGCGGCCAAAAAACCAACACTGAACTTCCCCCTGACTGCCAGGACGGGGCTCCGCCCACAGCGCTGCCGCCGCTTCCAGTCAGCTGCCTACCGCAGCAACCAGTGGCGCTACAGAGGCCGCTGCGACAGCGTTCAGTTTGCGACAGACAGGCGAGTGTTTCTAGCGGGGATCGGCCTTTACGGCTCCAGCGGCAACCGAGCTGAATATGGTGTCCGCATTGAGCTGAAGAGGCAGGGGGTACTGCTGGCCCAGAGGACCAACACCTTCGCCTCAGATGGATCAAGCTCGACATTCCCTGTGTGGTTTGAGCACCCTGTGCAGGTTGAGCCGGACACCTTCTACACGGTCAGCGCCGTGCTGGACGGCAGCGAGCTGAGCTACTTTGGACAGGAGGGCATGACAGAGGTACAGTGTGGAAAAGTCACATTCCAGTTTCAGTGCTCATCAGACAGCACCAATGGGACGGGGGTACAGGGGGGACAGATTCCAGAACTGATATTCTATGCATGAAGATTCAGGAATAATACACTTCAAAGGAATATCTGGTCACGCTTCTAACATTGATGCTGGAAAAGCTCTACAGAACAGGACATTAAGATGATTCTGGAAAAAAAGACCACCAAACAGTACACTGCTGCTTTGTATGGACTGAACATCTCACACTTTAAAAGCTCTGCAATCTTATTTATTACCCTAAGTTAATTTTAAAACGTATACTTTAATTTATTTTATTGTTTATTATTTACACAAACTATGATGTAGGGGCGTATTGCACTGGGAACTGGCAGCTCTTACTAATTTGTTTTGTTTTCATCTCTAATTTCATGTTAAAATGTTGCTAGCCCACACTACAGGCTGCAGAATGGTGAGGATTCCCAGTTACAGTTAACCAATTGGCTTAAAAATAAAATTAAAAAGTTCAATGAGATGTGAATGATCCAACCGTTGTTTTTCATAATGCATTTTAAAATCAAAGTACTCATAACGGCAGTGACACAGCGCCCTCTAGGTACAAATGAGAGTATTGTTTTTACAAAGAAACCAATTTTACCAGAAATATATATCACACCCACAGCAATGGCTTATAAGAGGTTATAAATGTATGAAAAGCTTACCTATGGCTGGAGCGTTGATGCATAGCTCTTTGGCTAATGCCAAGAAGGTTCTTCCTAGAATGTACACATTCACCTACAGACAGAATGGAAGCGTGGAGATCAGGAAGGGATGAATGAGGCAAAAAAAGAGAGCGCGAGCTAAGCTTAAAAAATGTCTCAAGATAGCTGTGGCTTGATAAGCTTAAAAAAATAACAATAGGCTTTTGTATCCCCATGCTCTCTGTTCTCTCTACTTTGTAGCCTTTAGGGTTCAGTGTGAGCCACATCTGATAAAAGAGAAAACCATGAAAAGCCTAAAGACAGACGGGTACAGCATGTCCCAGAGCAAATTTTCAAACAGCCTGAATATAACACATATTCTTAAGGCCTGTATTCTTATCAAGGAAAACCTCCTGTGCCGGCCAATATAGATATCAATAAGAGATCATTTAACACTGTAAAATATACTCAGACCTCCCATGTAATTTGTTAGTTGAGCGTTTTTTTAAGGTGCATCAATTGCTGACCCAGGTTGCGCACACACACACAAAGCTTAAATAATCACCATAGAAAAGTACTGGCCATTAAAATGGCAGAAGCACATTAGCCTAAGGTCACCATGCCCTAGAGGGGTATAAGGCCCCCAGCATTGGGCTGTGGAACAGAGAACTGTGCTCTCTGGGGTGTTGGAGCCCCATCAGGATGTGTTAGAGAGGCATTTGTGATCAAGAACTAATCATCCAGCATCAGTACCTGACCTCACCCTGATGTCCTCATGGCTGAATGAAACCCAATCCTTACCACAGTGTTCCAACACCCAGTCTCTCCAGAGGGGTAAAGACTGTTACTGCAGCAAAGGGGGGACAAATCTCTCTACTAATACATTACATTGTACTAATACAAACATTTGGGCATAGTGTAGCTACGCCAGACACGACAGTTATGGAGGTATTAAACATTAAATGACTTTTTAAATGTGATGCATGTACCTCTCCATCCTAGCTAGTAGCTTAGACAAAAACCTTTACAAAACTAGGGTAAAACAACACCTCGGGCATTAGGCAGCGCATTCATAACCATTTCATGTAATTACTTTCTGTGAGGGAGCTTTTTAGATGGTTACATTCACCACCACTTTGAAAAATTTCATTACAGCGAAAGATGGAATTCCTCTTTAAGATTCTTCCATGGAAATAACGTCTTTCTATATAAATTACACATTTTACAGTGAAGCCTCTGCTAGCTTTTTCCACTGAAAGCCAGATAACAATGCTGTAAACTCCTCCCACACACACATACACCCTACCATCTGGGCCCTGAGCCATTAAAGAGAATTCGCTTTGAGGAGTAGTTGGAGGTTATGACCTGTGTAAGATGGGGGGCCTCCATACACACGCCTGAAAAATGCCTCCACATACACACACACAAATGCCTGAAAAGAGCTGCTGTCTGGGGGAGACTGAGGGAATTTATGGGCTCTGTTCAGTAGTCCTCAGACAGCAGAGGAGCGTCAGGGTGTGTATCGGCAAAGGAGGCGCTTAACACGACAGCTGGGAGGGTAAAAATATATAACATTCACACCAGCTGTGAGCGAGTCTGAGAAAATACCCAACACACACACACACGCATCAGCCCTGAGGAAAATATCAATGACCTGGTGAATCACCCAGACTAAAACTGCAGACGTGCATGATACTAAATGCATCCCTCGAATCGCACAGTCTGCACACATACAGCACTTTTACCCAACACACATGATCCGATTATGTTTTTAAAAGGTAAAACGTTCAAATAAAAAAAATTTAAAAAAAGGAAATGCACAGCTCACCTGCAGCAGATCACTCAGGTCCAGCAGCATGTCTGAATGAGCTCAGTTAAGGAACCATTCACTCTGAGAACATGAACTCAACTGAATTTGTTCCCCACATAACTTGCTGATGAAAAAATAAGGGGGAAAATCCAAAATCCTCCATTGAATTAGCTTTAGTCTCATCTATTACTTTTTCCCCCCATTCAATTTTCTCCCTAGTTTAGATGTGTTATATTTCATCTATTAGCATTTTGGATTTTTTCACCAAATAAGATTCGTTTCGTAATGATGTAGGTGATTGTTGATGCTGATTAATCAATATTGGTAAAAATCCAAAATACTTATTTGAAATACATTCAGTCCCATCATTTTCCCTTTTTAATTTTCTCCACAATTCCGTAGGGTCCAATTCCACCTAGTGGTTAAGGTGTTCGCCCTGCAATCAGGAAGTCGTGGGTTCGATTCCAAAGACTGCAAACCACCCCTGAGCAAAGTACCATCCCAACACACTGCTCCCTGGGCACGGTGTTCCTGTATGGCACACTATTAGCTAGGACTCTTCCATTCCCACAATACCACCAACATTGAGAGGGTGAGGTCTGGCACGAGTCACATGAAGCACAACCACATCTTTTCAAACTGCAACTACGTGATGTCATTAAGATAGTTCAACATGCTTGAAGGAGAACACAAATTTATATTTGTTACAGATGCCCATGCAAGATTGTATTGAATGACTGGGAAGGCATTGGGGGTTCATTCTACCCTCACACCCAGAGAGAGTTAAGCCATTTGTCCTCCGTTGGAAATTTGGCTGTGGGTGCCTGTGGAATCACCAGAGATTGAACTTGCAATTTACTCAAGACAATCATATCATGATCTCAATGTAATGACATTTTTCTCTCAATCAATATGATTGTAACAGCAGGAAAACGCATCTATTGCTGCTTCGATTAACCATAAATTCCAGCAAAATCAGCTGAACATTTAAAGGGGCATTCTGCTCAAAAACTTATTTGTCTTGTACCGTATTCTGTAGCACAACATTACATCCCTCAGCATCAACAGTTTGACAGTTTTGTTCTCACTTTTCTCATCACAATGTCCAACATATTAAGCACTACATTGAATTTTCTTACATTTTCAGCCAGAGAACAGAGCAAGGTATGGTAAGGTATAGATACTTAGCTACTATAGATACTTAGCTACCCTCTGCAGTTTCAGTCCATCCTCTCCACTGTTAAGACTACAGTTAAACATCTGCAATAAAATGTTCAGCTTTCTAGTAGTAATGTTAGCTTTATGTCTTCCTTTTGCGTTGACAAGCTGATGACAAAAAAAATCTAATACAACCCCCAAACCCTCCACCCCAAAGCTTTCCCCACCTTCAAGATACATTAAAACAATTTTTTTGTCTTTAAACTACAAAGATTCCCTCTAGGGACACTGCAGCATTGCTGAAGGTTAAGTAGACAGGATTACAACAGATGTTGTAGTGGTTCCATTTTTCATTTTGTCTTGAGGCTCTAGTTAAACAAAACCCCTAGAATGATGCACATCATCACTGACTGCAGAACAGGTGAGAATAACGGAAATGTTTTCAACAACAACATTTATTTCTTATATTAAAAAAGAAACCAATAAAACACCAATTTGCTGCATGATGTGGACTGATTGTCCTTTGGATCAGCTGACTCACAGGATAGCCATTCAAATGAATGAATCCCCTGATTTAATTTAGCAATTTTAATATTAGACTTCAACTCAACCTGAACTAATCAAGCCGAGCCTCTGGGAGATGAACAAAACCGACTGACCCTCCGACCACACAGAAAGGGTAAAGCATTTCCATCTGTATTTTTAGCCCATTTTTGTCATCCTGAACAGAGCCGACTGAAACAGCAACCTCTTAAACCTGCTAATCATCTGTCTCCTGGCAACCAAGCACCCTAGGTGACCGTGTCCATGGAGACCAGCACACCTGTCCACTCAGGTCCAAATGGATTAATAACATCACATAAAAAAACACCATTATTGGATTAGTCACCATGGGAGAGAGATAATCCTGGACCAAGCTTGGAGATGAAACCACTGGCTGAAGAAATGGCTGTATTATGGGATTAGGACTGAGGTGTGCAGAAACTCATCATTATTTTATCCTGTAAACACACGTTTCGGGTCCAGTAACTGAACTGACCACGGGTAACATTTGAAGTCAGAGCAACTAAAATTAATTTTAAAAGAAATAGGAAGATAAGAATCTCTAATTCCATACTGCTTTTACTGTGGCCACCAGTTTGCTACAAGTTACCCAGGTGGTTGTGTTATTGCTAGCTGTCAAAATAATTGCACTTAAATCCCTGTACATAGCAAAGTGAATGTTTTGAAATAATAGGCTTATTTTAAGTATTATAATGGGATTTGTATTGTATTTACATATTTAAAGGACATTGTGTTAGCCTGTGATTACGACAACATTTTTGTGGGTCCCTTAGGTCATTTAACAAACATCACATCACTATTATAGTAGCTTAAGTAAAGTTTGTTAAATGATCTCTTGGAGACATGAGGGATCCACAAAAATGAAGACATAAGCAGCACAACTTGCCTGAGTTGCTATAGTAGGTTAATGGCTTTTATAATGGCATATAGAAATGATCCCAAATTCCCAAGAGCAAATTAAAAACAGTTCAGAGCTGCAATTATTGGTCATCAAGGCTGATTATTTGTTGATGTTGACAATAAAAATAGTTGTATTTAAGCATAAGGGCTTCAAAGTTCTTTTATGATACAATCTGACAAATTGCAATATTCCCTAGGAACTGTAGGGGGCGGAATGGCATACATATATTGCTGCTACATAACAAGAAATATCTTGTTGCAGAGTCAGAACTCGAAACAATAGTGGCACTTCAAAGTAAAAGAAAATCACATACGACATTTTGATTAGACATTTTGATTTAGATTTATGGAGAAATCAGTGAAAAATTTGAAGACAATCATCAGTTGCAGCCCTGGAACTGTTCATATTGCTTCTGATATTTACATCCAGAAACTGATGCTTAATTTTTAATCTCCTAACATAAGCACATTTTCATGATGCAAATTGGCAGAGTGGAATGAAACTGCTTAATGTATGAGTCATTCTGCTCCAAAAACATAATGCGTAATTTATTAGATCTTAAGTTGCAAAGCCTCCCCTGAAAGTGGGAGATGCCTCTAATTGGAAGTGAAGGTGCATCTCCTGCAGAGCTGAGCAGAATCAGGCTATTTTTAACCCTCCCATTGGGGATCCATAGCTACAAACACCAAGCTTTCCCCTAAAAACACACACTGTCTGACTCACTGAGAGACCTCGACATGCTCCACATAGACATTTCTACAGATTAGCAGGTACACACACACACACACACACACACACACACACACACACACACACACACACACACACACACACACACACAC
>JBBPDC010000149.1:20006686-20049228 GCA_037974485.1 Hemigrammopetersius urotaenia | reverse complement strand
GAGGAAGAATTTCGTGCTGTTCACACTGTGCGCTGTGGTGTGTTCACGTATGACAAATGGTCACTTTCACTTTAATAAAACTGGGCCAACCGTGCCGCAAAGGCTCATGGGTGCGTGGGGCATAGCAACCCAGCATGAGAGTAGGAGGGGCATGGCGGACGAGGGTATCTGCCTTTTCCGTGCATGTGTGGGGGATTCCGTGAAAAAATTGTCTGGTTCTCAGAAAAAATCCATGCGAGACTGAATCCAGGCGAGACCATGACTGCTGATCCACATAGAACTGAGGGATTTCTGTATACTATACATGATTTAGAAATGATCCATGCTAAGTGCTCTTCTGTTATGTGCTCTGTGAGAGATGGTGCAACAAAAACAACGGGTTCAATAAAGTACAAATAAATAAAGTATCTTTCACAGTTGTTTTTCAGCTAACAGCAAAGGCATCTGCATGCCTGAATTTTGTCCAGCTTTAAGCCATTTCCACATCTGCATGTTATCCAGAAACCACAATGAGGCACGTCCTGATTTAGACTAGCGGTTTGTAACTACAAATTGCTTCTATTTGCTACAAATGTGTTTATTAAACACATACTGGCTGACACATCACAGCCCATTAAATAAGAAAATTAACAATAACATGACATAGCGACAAGTTATAGTATCGTGAAGAATGTTTTCTCCCTTTGAAAATAGTTTTGCCTGCATTTGGAATAATGAGAATATATAAAGCTTATTTTTCACTCCTATTCATGCTTGTTTACATTTTTGTTAAGCTGCATTCCACCTCTGTATAAGCCTCATAGTTCATATTTGACTTTTCTCGGAACTATTTCTTCTGCTATACAAAGGTTTAAGCAATTTAATTGTAATGGCTAAGATCCAGTGCTTTTTCTAGACTCTTAAAGAGAGTGTGGGAAGTACAAGCAGCCTGACTAAAGACAGAAAACGCTTTCACTGGAGCCAGTCTGAACCTACTGCAACTGGCAGGCCGTTTTACCGAATGATTTAAGGGGGACTACCTTTTCAACTTTACTGCTTCATTTTATTCCCAGAAGACACTTTAATAAATAAAGTAATAAAGTGAGTGCCTCCTGTGGGGTTACTGGGGGACTTATTTGGTAACTCTAAAAGGAAAAGATTCATCCAGGTGGGATTCAGCTGGTTCTGAATGTCAGAATTACTTACAACAATTAAATAAATAATGTGCTTATTTATTTATGTATGTGTGTATTTACTTGTTTGTTTTTTTTGATTGACTGATTAATTGACTGATTGCCAAAACGAATGGTAATCAGCTTTATTTAAATTAAAGGGTCACACTGGGTTCAAATGCCCATGGCTGCAGTGTTCTGGTTTGTCATCTTCTTCACACTCACTCAATCTTCTTGAACTTCTCAAAGCCTGCAGCGACGTACTGCGACCCCTGTTGGAGGTGGTCCAGGTCAGGTACTCTGTGGCCATTCCGAGGGGTGTATATGTTTCTGATGGCGAGTGGAGCACCAATGCTGACAGTAACATCATTCAGGAACGCTTCCATGGTGGAGATCTGCCTTTGGTTCACAATGAACCGCCTCCCTAGAACAAGATCAGAGACACACAGAACAAATCAAGACAACTCAAGATTCATTCAGACATAAGATTGATTCATTGCAAGGTTCTGTAACAGTCAGTTAAACTGATTTCTATTTTAGGTTCACTCCCATTGAGTGATGTATTGTATAGGAATGGAATGCAAAGACTCCAACACACCTCCCACTCAGAAAAATATTTGGTTTGTGTTTTCTTTTCTTCAAGTCAGAAGTGGCTGGCACATCCAGTCCTGCAGGAAGCACCTTTTAACCAGGGGGTGATTTCTCAATACATAACAGGGTGCCCCAGTTCATATAGTTCTCTGTACACTTGCCTTCTTGTGTTTTCTGTGTATTTACAGCTCTGTATTTACAAATGCAATTTATTTTTAAATCAGCATCTCTGAGTTCCATTCCATGCCAGTGTCTGTTAAATTCCTACACAAGCACCTCATTCTGCTTTATGAGGAACTGATTAGTGATCACCTTAATCAAATAATATTTATTGAGGAAAAGCATAAAAACACTGCTGTAATCAACACCCTCCTCTTGCAATGAGACCAGTTGGATGGTAAAACACTACTAGAAGTCTCTTGTTTCTCTTATTTTGATGTATTGTAATTTCATTTAAATTATGCTTTAAAGAACAATCTTTTTATTTGTAAATTATGAGGAATGTATTCAGCAGTTCTTAAAAACTTAGGCAAAACTGTTCAGCTCAATACTTACGCCTATAAAAGATAAAACCTGAGAAACGGAACATGGCAGCAGTGGTCTTTTATTTTTTTCCAGAGCTGCATAAATGCACACTTTTTATACACATGGCTTGTAACTCACCCTTCATTTTCCAAAAATAGTGCGCTGTTGGCAGTCAGATGGTATCTGAGGTTTCATAAAAAGCAGAGTTTTGCATCACTTGTCCTTGTTTTAAATCAGCCTCACATAAATGCTGTATAAATAGGGCCTCAGTGGTTCCTGCTTGACTACCAGGTTGAGGCTGGACTGAACAAAATATTGCTGTAAGGATGCAATATGCAAATGAACTCTCTAACTAACACAGTTCTAGATGAGTGATCCTGTGGGTGTTTCAGTGAACTAATAGTCACACCAAGCAACCCTAACTAAATGGATGATATAATTTTGTGTTGTTGATGTGGTGTATTTTCAATATGAGCAGTGAATTTAGTCCTGGGACAATTTTCCTGGTCTAACATACTTAAACAATTAATTCATTAATTAACAACCCATTTTGTGTGAGTAGGTGTGACAGAGCATGAAACATTCAAATGTGAGGAACATGGAACCTACAGGACTTTAGATTTCGATTAAGGAATCTAAAGATTAAGGAAATCCAAAAAAACAACACTGGGAAAGTGTTCCACACTCTCGAACACGGTCCAAAAACACTGTTCTACATTATTCTTCACCACACTGGTACTTTTGATTTGTTAGAGTTCATTGTGGAACAGTGTAAACCCTAGAGCATGCTGTCCCAGCGCTTTAAATGCTGGATTAATGCCACAGCGGTATAATAAATGACAACAGTGAGAATCAAGGACATCACTCTTGAACAGTGTAAATGAAAGAAAAGGTCTTGTAGTAATGGAGATGGAACAGTTTGAAAGGAAAAGAAAGCTTTAAAAAGTACTAACATTGTGGGCATTATAGCACAGTTATAAAAGGAGAATATTCCTGAAAAAGTCTCCATTGAGAACATTCTTGAATGGTGGGAAGGGAAAGGACCATTCTAGAACACTGTAAATGGAGTCCAACATTCTAGAATAGTCAGAATGGAAAAGAACATTCTAGAACAGAGAGAATAAGGAAGGACATTCTAGAGCAGAAAAAATGGAAAAGAACTTTCAAGAACAGAGTTATTAAATAAAAACATTCTAGAAAAGGGAGACTGGAAAATAGCATTCTGTAACAGGGTGAGTGGGGAAAAGTATTCTAGAAAAGTGTGAAAACAATCTAAAGCAGCATGAATGAAGTACAACATTCTAAACAGTTGCTAGCACACTAGCCAGACGTTCGGTTTTGCTGGAAAACACAAGGCCGGTGTGTCCTGGATGTTAGTGGCCTAGTGGGTAAAACACTAAGACCACAAAGCCCCCACTTTCTACAATCATCTCCTTGAACCAAGACACTTAACCTTCAGCTGTTTCAGGGGGACTGTCCCTGTTACTAATGACTGTAAGTTGCTCTGGAAAAGAGCATCAACCAAATGCCCCTTTACTTAAAGCTGCTTGTTGACACTGGTGAGTATTGGTGGAATATTTTACGCGATTGTGTTTCACATTCACATAAATGCCTTGAGCCTGCTTCACTTTATATTGTATACTTCTCATATTACACTCTAGACTTTCAATCACACCAGCACTGTTTACTGCCACAACAGGCACACTGGTGCCCTGTTATTTGATTTGAATAGCTTATAATTTACACTCACTGAATGTAGCAGTGCCGCTGTCTCCAGTGCAAAATCATACTTATAATGCAATCATTCTGGAAGGTTCACACTATATTGTTACACAGCAGTATTGTCTATTAATTGTACCGTCACTGTCATACTTTTTTCAGTGCTGCAAACTGCCTTTTGTGCAATATCATGCTTATGGTGCACTATTAGTCATTCTGGAAGTTTTACATCCTATTACATTTATTGAATGTTGCTTTATTGAATGTTGCTATATGTTGCACCTCGTCTCATCACACCATGTATGCACGCACAGCTGCTGATGACACTAAAGTAACTGTGAACCTTATATAGAAATGACAAAACCATCACATACCTACAAAACATTACATGCTTGAGGGGTGACAGGGTTTCATATCTCAGATATAAATGGTGAAAATGAAAAGCTTCCAACAGACTCAGCTTTTATTAACCGACCTGCATAGAAAGGATCTCCATTTCTGTACACCACCACACTCTTCACAGGGGGCAGGAGAGCACTAACCCCGCTGGAGGCCATACTCTGACCAGGCAGAGCTGATTGTCCTCCTGTAACACACGGTGGTGTGGCATAATATATCAACAATGGTTCACTACAGCATGGTTAACTCTTTAGTACTTTCACCTTTGATACCCTCTGTTCTTTATTCAAACACACTAATGATATGGTTGTTGTCACATTTTGCCTACAGGTTAATCCAAGTGTACATGCTAGTTTGACTCGAAGGGCCTTAGCGAGTCTGAAACAGCTCCTGGAAACGGTCAACATAAGATATAGCCCATTTTCTATGTGTTTTGTGTTTAAGCTATACTGCCTCCTCTCCTCTAGGTTAGAGGAATTCCATTGATATTTCAAAATTCATGCCTTAACACAATGGATTAGATGTTAAAAGATAAAATAAGAAATATGTTATTCAGAGAGGGTTTGGTGTGTAATTCTTAATGGCATAAACATTCCATTTCTTTACTGAATTAACTGGTGGTGAAAGGAACCAGGGCTTATAATGTCTGCAACAAAATCATAGCTATTTAATTTACCATCAAAACCCTCTCATGAACCTACACATGCCTTCTGAGAGAGTATATGTAACGGTGATGATGTAAAATAATTGAAAATCTGAAAGAAAATGTTTTTGGGGGACTGTTTTGCTTCACAACATCCAAAAGATGGATTGAATGAATATATTTTAGGTCGAAATCTTCTGAAATCTTTAGCCCACAGTTGTCTCAGGAAACAGACAATATTCTTAACCATTAAAAAAATTCAGGAGTGACTCTACAATAGATCATTTCACCCCGAATTACTCTGAATCTGTTTAGACCTTAATAAATAAATGATGTAGAGAAAATCTCTTTCACAGCATGCTCAAAAAGTCCATGTTCAAATAACTGAGCTGCCCATGGATTTGTTTAACATTTAAAACATTTTAAAGGATGAATTTGTAAAAAACCGTATTAGTCAAAATTCTGGTATCATGACAACTCTAACACAGAGATGCACTTTCCTGACCCTAGAGTTTACACCCATGCACCGCCCACATTCTCTTGCATACACAGTCTGAACTGCAGTACTGTACTTACTGTATACAAGATATCTATAGAACACAGAAAATACTTCTCGCCGTTTTTTTTTCTGTTACATGCGATCCAACGACCTCATGCAGCATAAATACAGTTACCTCATTCAGTTTCTCTACCCACACTCACACTTATACTCACAGATGACCTTACCCAAGAACACCTCTACAAGCAGCTGTGTCTCACAGGAAAAGTGATGCTTGCCAGGCTGCGGTGGATTTCTCGTTTCTTATGGCGTCTGGTGAAGCAGCTCATGCATGTAGTGTCTCTCACGCACACACTGAAGTGTTTCCTGGTTGCTATGGCAGCACCGCCAGCGATCGGTGGCAACAACAAAAGAGGGGTGGGAGGAGGGAGTGAGGGGAGAGAGAACGAGAGAGAGACATACATATGTATACAGAGAGAGAGAAAGGTACAAAAGGACAATAAATCTGGTAAACTCGTCACCTTTCATCTCTTTCCCTCTAAAAACAACTTGCATCTGTAAAGTCGAATGAAATCAAATCCCGCAATCTTGACTTGTTGACTTTTACATTTTTATTATGCAGCATTTATTATACAACATTAGGGATGCACCATAATATAATAATATTGGTATCGGCAGTTGAGTAACTTCAAAAAGATTGTTGGCCTTGCACAAACTGATATTTGATGACAAGAAGATTCTGGACGATTGTGCTAAAATGCAGTTCTATGCAAAAGTTTTAAAGCCCTCACCCTCGACAAATTATGTTCAGCTGATATTCTAAGTGAGACTATGTTAATAGACACATCCTACAGAAAACAAATATAAATATGCAATTTTATGCACAATTTCTATTTATTTGTTGTTTAACATACTAGAAAATGACATCAAATGTGGAATGTGAGATAACGTGTGCAGTTTTTTCTCCTATATATTAACAAATAAACAGTAATTGTGCATTAAAATGTGCAGAAGTGCGTTAACTGCAAAGAGAGGACTTGACCAGGAGCGTTTAAACTTTTGCACATGACTATATTAACTTTTTATCAACTTTACTGTATGCCATAGAAATGAATGTTATGATTCTTTTCCATGCTTATCCAGGTATGTGTATATATCTATTTAAACGTTTACACATATACAAATAAAAATTCTCATCCTGATGCATCCCTAAACAACATCATATACACTCCAGCTCCCCAAAACAATAAAATCAACTTGTTGAATATTAGAAATTAGACATTTCAAAAGGATGTGATTAAGGCACTATTATCTTTTTCACTCAGTGAAATCTTCACAGAAGAAAACTTGTCATGTTTGGTATTAAAAAAATTGCAGGGTCCACCCTCTTTTCATTTATAGAAATGAAACAGGTCTATGTGGCCATGTCCAATTACAACCTTCACTTGGGACATCAACTAAGGATCCAACTGGCCATCAATTTGGTCCTCTGTTGCTAGGCTGCTTCCATCTTCTGTTTCAGTGATAGATACTGTCAAAGACAAAGAACAGCATTGAAGCACAATAATTAAATGCACTAAAGCACAAAATTAACACACTCTTTCTTTTTCTAACACTAAATTAACACAGATTTAATCTTAAACAGAGCTTTCCTTTCCTTTATTAAAGTAAAGTGGCCCCTTATAGTCATGTGCGAACACACCACAGCACACAGTGTGAACCATGTGAAACTCTATCTGCATTTAACCCATTCACTAAGTAAAGCAGTGGGCTGCCACCGGCAAGGGCAGTGTGTGTTGGGATTCAAACCCACAACCTTCTGATTGCAGGGGCAACTCCCTAACCACTAGGCCACCAGCGGCCCCAGCTGAATGAGTTATCATTTGTATCATTTGTATTCCAGGCATGCTGCTTATTCAACCCACAGTGTGGCAGATCATTTTATTCTAGGTTATTACCTAAACGCACAGTTATGCCTTCAAATCAAACTGTAGATATTACAGTTTTATTGTACATATAGCAGAGGTATAAAGTTTGTGCGCCCATTAGAATTATCTAAATTTCTACATCAATATGTCCTGAGGTCCTCAGAAATCCCCTTTATTCTTGCAATGAGGCACTTCCACAAACATGTGTTGTGAAAATTGGACTTTGATAGATCTGTGTTCTTTAAACTCACACTGTCATCCCACTGACTCCAATTTCACCTTTAAATTAGCTTTGTTCTTCTTATCTACTTTAAGGGAAAATTGGATCATATTTTGGAACATATTTATACCAAAATATAGAACAGTTCAAAGCATTTACAAACTTTCAGGCACCACTGTATTATACTGTATACATCAGCATACACTGCAAAAACATCTAAATATATATAATAACCTCCGAAAGCCATTAACACATACTGCTGCTTATTTAAAGTACTAATTCTGCATCATTTGTGTTATGTTGTTCAATAAATATGATTTAAAACAAGTGAAACTTATTAAAACCTGTTACATACTTTTACAATAATTTCAAAATGTGAAATATTAGATATTTAGACTTTAAGATATCACTTGTCAAGACCTTTTGCTACTTGCAAACTGTTCAAGAGAAATGGACCAAGACAGCACAGGCCAAATAAAATCTTCCATACTTTCTTTCTGCTAGCAATGGCCTGCTGGATCCACAGCAGCTCCATGGCCAGTGTTCGTCTGTACTGTCTCAGGGATTCAGGTGAGTTTGCTACATCTTTCAGAAGAGAGTGTGTCTGTTGGCCTATTAAAGAGAAAACACACACATAGCGGAATCAGTTTTTATCCCTTAGTGTTATGTTTGTGTGTTTCATGTTTGTATTAACATCACACACTCATACCCAGCACCATGAAAACATACCTTTTTCCAGAAAGCTGCAGTAGCCCATGCTGCTTGAATCTCCAGCTGTTTCAGTCTGAAGTTCCTCTGCCTCTCTATCGCCCTCTTGTGGTGTAGAGTTTTGCCTGGTGACCCTGTCGCTTGGTTCTTCATCTTTCTCAGCTACTAAGACAGCACAGTCCAGCTGAGATTTTTGACCTTCTTCGGTCCCTTCCTTCAGTTTCACTGGATCTTCAGGAGGATCCAGAGTTTGGATATGTGACTGAAGATATCTGAACAATGTGCTCACCTGATAACATAAACATCAGTAAACAGAGAGAACAGAGGTTACACTTCTCCTTGTGATCTAACTACCAGCAGATTCAAGCGTGAACCCTAATCTATTCTGCTTCAACTGATTCAGCAAACCAGTCTCCTCAGAAAACCTTTATTAGCTGGATCAGCTGGTGTAAAATCCGATTTAAAACTGAATCCTGCAAGAAGGGGTGGCCCAGAAATGGTGTAGAAGCACCTCTGAAAGTTACATTGACATCACACACAAAAATGTGCATCTGGATGAAATATTATCGGCAACAGTCCAACGATTCGATTTGGCCAATATTTTATTATGCATTTATTGCTTTATGGAAAAGCAGTGAATATGGATGATGCTGGTATATTGTGCTAAAATCCTTTCATTCAATTAGTTCACCTCACTGGTAAAACTATACAAAAAAATGTTAGATGTTTCTATTCCAAGCAGAAATTTGATAAATCTTTACATATCAGCACCCGCAGTTACATGTAAAATATGTGCTAATGTGGAAATGAATCAATTGTGTTATAGAAGGAAACACTGTGCAGGGCAGGTGGAAAAAACTCACTTGGTCTGTAAAGTAGGGTTTGGGTATGAACTGTCCCCTCCATGTCAGGTGCTCCAAAGAGCCCTCAAGATTTTTGACTATGTCCTCAAATTCAACCTGAACTGATTGTAGCTCTTTCCTGATCAGAAATCCACGACACTGAGCCTAAAACAAAGAAAAGGGCAGAGGAAAAATTAAATATGAATAAGAACAGAATCTGAAAATATCAAAACAAAACAAGACTGTTGACTAAAACAGCAAGTTTTGGTTAACAAACCCCAACCCCAACTCATCCCAATGGAGCTCAATCATTCCAGAAAAAGCAGCTTGCTTTCTTAAAAAACTAAATTACTGGTTTGCACAAAATCACTATGCTTGCAAGTTTGATGTTCTCAAGGCATTTGACTCCACCTACTATCAATTGCACTAGTTATGCTTCATATTTAGCTTTCTGACATGATGTTGGGTAAGAAAAGAAAGTCACATAGATTCACACGCTGTGATTTTAATTAAAAATATATATATATTTGATCCACTCACTTGGTCTGAATCAGCTGCCCACTTACTGGGAATAGGAGGGGGACCCATTCTTTATTACACAAATCCTAATGTCTATTCATCTCCCTCTTTTTCAGAATATATGTTTCAAGTCTGTCCTTAGCAGAAAGATAAACATAATGTATGTTTAGTGCCGAACTAATAGTGAGTCTTGGGTAAGCATATGGGTTAATGTTAGACGTTGGTGGGTGAAGTGGTCTTCACACAACTTGTGAGCAAACTAGTAAGTTACTAGTAATTTTCAAAAGTAAATAAAGCTAATTTCTTATGGATGGCACTTTGCACTTGGGTCCAAAAAATGAGGCCACTAAACATTAGTTAGTCCCTTTTGGACTCTTATTCATGATGGGTCGAGTTTCTAAAAACACCACAGTTTACCTTTACCTCAAATGACCGGCAACTAAAGGACAAAACTGCACACACTCAAAAATATAGTAATTTTACCTGAAAACAGATCATATTTTGTATCCATTCCTGCTCCTCCATTGAACCGGTTTGTTTCTCTTTCATGGCAACAAACACTTTCTCTTCTCCTCTTTTGCCCTCCGCATTCAAACTGAGTGGCGCCTCTAGCGTCGGTGATAGTTATTGCATTCCCACGGCCAAAGTATGCATTTGAATGCAATGTCATTAAAGTCTGTCAGTGTAATGATAAGCCGTCCCAATACTTTTGTCTATATAATGTTTGAGGGTCTAAGAGAAGCACTCTACTCTAAAAATAACTTAAGGCAAGGGATTGAGATCCTGCTGCATGCCCTTGACTTAGTAAGACATGGGAACCAGATTGTTCAGCCACCACCAAGGCTTGGGAAACAAATAAGCTGTGATGGTTAAACCATGGCCACAATATTTAAAAAGGCTTTTGAGCGAGATAAGCTGTAATAGTTAAGTTATAGGGAAGAGATACAGAGTTCCTGAATGATTCATGGCCACCAGCAGGACTACATTAAAATATTCAAATTTGCTCATGCATTTTGTACTGTATAGGCCGGAAAAATATCTTCATTCTTAGATGCTGGCCTACTGCGTAGGGGAATCAGAAGGCTGTCGGTTTGAATCCCAACACTGCTAGAGTCATCACTGATGTACACTTGAGCAAGGTACTGTCCCCACAGGGCAGCACATTGTTTCACTTGGTGAATGGGTGTTAATGCGGAGAAAGAACTTTATTGTTCACACTGTGTGCTGTGGTGTGTTTAAAGGTGACTATAAGGGGCCACTTTATAATTTTATAATACAATTTCAAATATTTCAGATACTGTTTTGTTTGTCATCATGTCAGTTTCACTATAGATTTAGTATAATTCCACAAGAACAGACTGCAGTGTACCCAAAACACACACTCTGGACATTTTTATGGCCCAAGAATCCAATGTTCCCCTTTTTAGACCAGATAAATGTCAGACAGCCCTAAGACCTTATGGATTTTCTTGGTAACATGCATGTTAATTCTGCAGGTCTGCGTTTAAGACTGCAAGTGCAAGGAAGGTTCAAGAGTTTTGCTTGGGATGAGTCCCAAGTTAGCAGTCAAACGTAAGTCACATTCACAACTGCATGTTGCCGACATCGACAAAGTGCAGAATTTAAAGGCTTAAACAGGCCAGTCAACATGGCACCCTGAGTCCCGAGGTCCTCCTCAACATTCACATGTTGGTAACATCAACGTGCAAACCTATAGGACAAGAAACCTTCAGGATGCTCAGTTTAAATGTGTGTGTGTGGGATAGTCCGATGTGATCTGCAGACAGTCAAGATTATTCTTTAAAATGAGCTAATAGGCATATTTACAGTGGCCCAGATACTGTGATCGCAGAAGGCCATACTAAGGTATAGCAGGTGACTATGAGAAACAAGACATCCTGTGGTGAACAATTTGGGACTGGGTACTGAAAAACCAATGAAGTGCAAATGGAGGTGGTTGACAATGGGCGTGTCATGTTATGGGCATGTCTTGTAATCAGCTGGTGATAAAACAAATGCAACCAAAATTGGTTTGTATTTATTTTTAATAGGTGTACCCAAAGCATACAAATACAAAACAAAAGACCATTAAACAGCAAAACATTTCTGAGAAGGCAGCAGGCCTGTGACAGCTGTTCAATCAGGAGGCTGCAAAGCTCAACCCTGGGCTACTTTCATGTCCATTTTCTGGTTGAGTAGAGACAAATTCTAGTGTGTATTTGTGCTCCATACTGAAGCTCAGCGAGAAAAGATTAGGTCCACATTGGAATCAGACAGTCTGGATATCTGTTTTTTTTTTCCAGATGCAGACTGTGCTGTGCTTTCCATGTGCTTTGGCTATAAAAAGCATCTCCGCTGAAATATGGCACTGATTCCAGGTGTCAGGTTTAACAGTAACATCTGGATCCAGCATTGTAGAATTGTAGAAATGAGCTGCCAGAACGTGGTGCACAATGGAAAAAACACTCTCCCTTTCCAAGTTAAGAAAGGACATGTCTGTATGATGGACAGGTCATCAACAGAGAACAAATTGGTACCAAGAATCTCACTCTGCGAGAATTTGATTAGAAAACACAGCATCAAGTACATTTGCCTCATCCACACACAGTAGTGTCGGGGGAGCTAAAAGCTACTCTCCACTGAAAGCAATTAAGCTGCAGCAACCTTCAAATAAAAACAAAGAGTTAGAGACACAAAATCAAATGATAGTAGCTAATCTATGGCAAACAGACATCATCTTATTGTTAGCGACAATAACAATCACTTCTCACTCACTTAAATGGAATGTGTGAACTTGCCCTTTTCATTTTTTGGCTTACTAATATTAATGTTAGATTTTTTAAATAACGTAACGCACCTGATTCAAAAGGAAATGTTATGTAGTCATTAGGTTACATCGCCTGACTTAAATTTCCTACATTTTGTCAGGCTACAACAGAATGGAGCTAAGCCACTGCTTAATAACCTGTAACTCAGCTCCTCCCACACACCAGTAAAACATGATTTTACAAGTTATAATAAATAAGTCATTCAAAAGTTCTCTTCAACATCTTGCCTAGCAGGTAACATTTCTCTACAAAAGATCTCTACATCTGTAGCACAGTGTTCAATGTCCAAACTTAATGGTACTCCACAAACACAAAAACAACACCAATAATTGAACATCCAAGAACGATTATCCATACGTGTGTATAAACCTCATTATGCGTTCCAGTTTAAGCCACAAGAGGCGTTCCCAAAGAGTTTCCACTAAAATATCCTCGTTTCTGCTACAAATTGAAGTGAGGCACCTTAAGGTCCAGTCGACTGTCCTGAGCAAGGCTACAGCTATTGTACCGCTCGTGATGGCGTAGCGTTTCAGAGTTCTAAATCAGATGAAGTGCATACTAAAGTTTCCACAATTAACTGACAAACACTACATTTAAACACATATAGCTAGTGTTTATGAACTCAACTTAAAGCTCAGGGGCCAGGTGCAGTGCACAGACAAGCATAATGTCTGTACTTTGAAAGTAGTTCCTTGCAGAATATATGATTCAATTAAATTTCAAATTTCATTGTTGTTGTTTTTCCCTCCAGTTTTTATAGTTTTTTTTTCCATATGGTAGCATGAATCAGCAAGTTAGCCAGTAGTAGGTACATGCATAGAAATTAGCAATTTTGCTTAGCAATGCAGTCTGCTTTGCAACTAGATTTCTGAAGTTGTGGCTCATTCTGTAGTTGCCATCTTGTCCATGACAAAAAATACTTATTTTTGAATTTATCTATTTTTAACATGAGAAAAATTAATTTATTTTTATCAGTGGGAAAAAAAAATCTTACCAGGAAAGATGTTACAGGCTACAAGTAAGCGAACACTTCAACTGTTCAATTTCAACATGGCCAAACACCAACTTTGGCAATTCTAGCCCACTACTGCCAAACAACGAGTTTACCAGCCTTATAAGATGTTGATCTTGTGTGCAGCATGGATGTAGCAATATTTGTATTTTAGCATCTTATTGACATTGTAATTAAGGGAACGCGGTGCCATACAGATAAAAATGTCTGTGAAGAAAAACATATCACCTTCAAGACATTTTTGTCTACAGCAGAGTATGACAGCAATGGACTTCACAATTTTTTACACAGAGAAAATTATATTAAACCAGCAGATGTTAATACAGACATGATGCCAATTTTAGAATAACATCACAACTTCAGAGGTCTATATTATGCATGTTTTAACAAGAATGTGCAATACCATGACAGGTCTTTCTAATCCTAACATTGTGCAGCATAAAGTTCTCTTATTAGCTACAATCCGTTCAGCAGTTAAGTACTGATGCAACTGACCCCAAAGCCATTGATGTGTAAAAAATAGCCTGTGTAGTGTAGTCCCTTGTAGTGGACAGCTGGCGAATGCCTGCTTAAAGCTGGTTAGAGTACTCCTGTGTAACTTGTACTGACGCCCCATGTATCCCACCAAAAGCCTAAAACCAGCTAAGGCTTGTGTACAACCAAAAGTGGGTAATGCAGCATTTTTGGCCTGTGGCGAAGAACTAAAGGGGTTTGTAATGGTATATATGAAAACAAGTCTTGAGACATCAGCCAGTGTTCTCTGTGCTGTTTGTGGTTTGTGCTCCTGGGTCAGTAAAGCAGCCACGGTTTTTAGCGTAGACAGTTAAGATGTAGCCATGGTAACAGCAGCTCCCGTCAGTCCGGTACGCAGCTGGTGTGTTTGCTTTGTGTTCCCTCTCAAGGGCCAGAGGTCTTGGGCAAGTCCTGATTCTCTGCCAGATGCAACTTTTGTCTGGAGAAACTGTGTTAAGGACCACCTAACGACTCTGTATGTTTATGCACTCTAACTGATAAAATTCATTTTTCTAAATTATGTTCAACAGTACTCAAATTTATTTATTTATTTATATAACAGAACATCCATAATGTTTTTGGTGTGCCAAGTGTATTAACATGTAATGGAAGTTTTTATTAGCATGATCCTGAATGCAAGTCTTTCTTCAAAGCGTGTGAATTTTAACTTCTGGGAATTTGATGGGAAGTTTCCTCACATGAACTGCTCAGAACTTTGACTTGACCATTCCAACTTTCTTAACTCTTTTTAACCATTCTTTGGTAGACAACTGGTGCACTTAGGGTTGTTGTTTTGCTGCATAATCAATTTTCGCTTGAAATTCAAGGGCATTTTTTTATTAGAATTTGCTGATATTCAGAATTCATTGTTCCATCAGTGATGGCAAGCTGTCCTGGCCCAAACTCTGACACTTCCACCACCATGTTTTACAGATGGGATAAGGTTCTCACAGTCTTAGGCAACTGTGAAAATAAATTTTTTTTCACATCATGATTAATAAATGAAAATAAAAGAATAAATACATTATATAGTAAAGCTGGTCTGACTCAGTCCGTACTTCAGATGAGCTGGTGATCCAAGCAACGGCTAAAGGAGAAACCTGGAACCGAAATGGTTTTCCTTACCAGCTCTACTACTACTTTTTCACAAACAAAAGAAATCTTGATACTTTTCACTGAAGTCCTTTTTGTTTGCATTTGTTCTTAATGCTATCAGAAAGACACATTATCATGCTGAGAAAGATCATGCTGAACAGTACTGTATGCTGTAATGCAATGCTTTCTCATGAACATTAACATTAGATTAACATTAGCCAGTGTTGTTTTGTGGTTACCCTGGGTTGCTCTGTGATCTAAAACACTATTACACACCCTGCTTTTGGAATGATCTTCATTGGTCAACAACCCCTGGGGAGGGTTACAATGGTCTTGAACTTCCTTCATTTGGACACATTCTGTCTGACTGTGTATTGGTGAAATCCAAACTCTTTAGAGAAGATTTTGTAAACTTTTCGAACTTTTCGAACTTTTCAAACTACAACAATTCTGAGAAATCTCCTTTGTCTCGAGCCATGATACACTTCCACAAAAACTTGAATGATGAATCCCTGTTTGTTAAATAACAGTACTCTCTCTTACATGATATTCATCCAATCGGTTGAAAATACCTGACTCTAATTGCACCTTCAGCTTAACTGCTAATCCTAGAGGTTCACATACTTTTGCCCCTCACATATGCTTAGATCATATTTACACAGATAAACAGAAAATTCTAAAAGGTTCCTTTTAAGCACCTTTCAAGCACCACTGTACACATTTGTCCATCTCGTACAAGTGAATCCAATGTGGAGGGCAGCATTTCGACTGACAGAAGACCCATGTAGATAACCTCTGTGATTAAATACTCAAGAAAGGATACATGGAACTGCTGAGTTCTTCCAGCTGTGAGGAGAGGGGAGAGGGGAGAGAGGAGCTTAGACCATTAATAAAAGCAAATGAAGCTTAAGGTGTCCAAACGGGCAATTGTGGGAAATTTTTAACAGTCAACAGAAAATCAGTTTGCTAAATTAGTTAATAAGCTTCTGAGGCTTTAATAAAGTTTGTATAAGGGACATTTGTTGCAATTATACAATAAAGTGGCGTTCTTTCATTTATTTTTACAAACTGTCAGATCAGAGGAAGGCAGAAAGTCTGAGACCTACATCTGTTCTGCTGTTGCCGTAGTGACCAAGTATCTCTGCTATTTTTGTCTTTAATAAGCTCAGAGGCTTTTCACACCATTGTGCAAGTCCAACACACACACACAAGTTTGTATTTCTGCCTGTGTGTGGTATTTCCATGGTGGTATTGTCCCCACAACTACAGAATGTTTATTTCCATCACTCTAAGAACATTTAGTGCCTACATGAGCAACTCTGCATGAGTCTGGAACCGACTGTTTTCTCAATATAAAATCTAGGTGCGTGAAATTATTTTAGTATGCTAATCCTGAGCTGTTTCATCACTTTCATGCACTAAAAGAAACCTGGAAAAAATAATGCATGTCAGATGGGTTTAGAATGATGAACAGAGCAGAAGATGACTGTAAAATGACTAAGAAAGCTGTAGAACATCAATAATGCTTTATAGGTGGGGATTAAAAACTTCAGTTAGTAACAAACTGCATTGTAAATAGATTACAGTATTTACACCATATAATAATTTAAACCTTGAGATACTGATATAAAAAACATTTAAAAATACATTTTGTTGTGGTTTTCATGGTTTAAATATGCACTACATAAGTTCGAAAACTATAAAAATGATTAAAGGTTTGAATGATCATAAGCACAAAAACTTCAAAAGGCCTTTCATTTTGCACTTGTCTATTCAATCCTAATTTTTTTAACTATTTTGAATAACAGAATAACAAGGCACTGAATTGCAGTTCATATTGCCATGTTTTCTTGCCTCTTTATTCAAATGCAATAGAGCCACTGGCAATTGCATTGCATGTTGGGGAGAAAAACTTAATTGACAATTCCCCATTGTCTTGTTATCAGCACTTGCCTTGCTTTTTTCAGAAGGTTTTCTTTTAGTACCTGATACATATCTGTCCATTTTTACCTTCTAAGGCTCTGACAGCAGTGAGTGAACAGGTTGCTAACTGCTGTGAATTCTTTGTTCCACCGTGAAAATGACTCTGATGTTAAACATTAGTTCTGTATGACATTCTCCCAGGTCTCTTGCTCCCCACACTTTGAGAATCACTGCTCTAAATGAACATATCACTCAGCTGAATGGATCCTGGTGAAGCCCTGGACAAGGAAGTGATGTCATTAGTGAAGGACCGCCTTGATGTGTATGGGAATTGTCAATTGAATAAAGAGACACAAAATGCATGGTAATGCAAAATGCAATTCACTAAATAGTATCCTATTTTTACACAAAATATTTTGAAATTAATCAAAGATTGCATCAGCACTTTGCACATTGAATTGCCAATTGCAAAATGTATTTTTAAATTACATGCTGAGATTGAATATTGGTTAGCCAATTGCAAAATGAAAGGTAATTTGAACTTTTGTGCTTATAATCATTCACATAAAGGATCTATGAAATACTGAATTATTAATTACAAGACTTTAATGTAGTATAAAACAGTGATGAAGAGGCAAATGTCATGCTTCAGCCTATATAATACATAAATGAATACTAAATGTAGGGCAGCCAATCATAATTTACATATCTCAGTCTTAAAGGCACAGTAACAAGACCGGATTGTTTCATCCTGAAAGATAAAAATTGGAAATTGTCGTTTAAAAATTATTTCTATTTTTGCTTCATAAGTAGGCCTGATGAAGACAAATAAAATACAAGAAAATGTAGAATATTATAAGCAATTTTAAATTTTTAAATGTTTTTCAATACAAAAACCTCTAGACAACAAAAGAAAGTTTGAAGCATAAGGGTTGGTTCACCTAACCTCCACAAGAACATCAAACCCACTGCTGCACGGGATAATGTGTGAGATAATGCAATAGACTTCCTTTATAATGCATTAGCTATGCATCATCGCCATTGGAGAGTCTTCCTGCTGTTACTAATGGTATACATCCAGCAGAATGGAATATTTGATGATATCCAGTGTCACTGAAAGCACCTAAGAGTGCAGGTGCGAGCCTACAGCAGCATGTTTATGACTGCTCCTAACGACTACGTATGTTAGTGTTTTTCCAACTTTCTAATGTGCAATTACTCCAAACCACTATTTATGTTAACTAGTAAAGTACTTCAACAGTAATTTTATTTATTTATCTATTTACTATTATTAATATCTATCTCTCTCCTATAAATATGTTGTACTAAATACATTGTGCTACTTACAAAAACTGCTGTGGTAAGTAATTAGTACTAGTTCGTGCAAATACCATAATGTGTTCAGTACAACACATTTTTAGGGTTTATATATATAAACTGTGTGTGTAGGTTCAGTTGAGCATAAGCAATTTCCTCTGAGATCAATCAATACATTTTTCTGATTCTGATTAGTTGTTTCCCTCAACAGAGGGACTGACTATAGCAGGTAGACTAAACCATTCATATCTGAGTGATCTTAAGTATCAGTTATCCAAAGTGTCTTATGTTGCTCAGCAAGTGTGTGTCCATGTGTGTGTATTCATGGTAGTCTTACGTTGCTGAGCAGGTGTTCCAGGTTGCGGTCTGAAGCACTTTTCCTCTGGTCTTCTGAGAGCTCCTCTACGTGGCTGTCCAAACTGAAGTGCAGCCGAGCCAGTTTCTCCTGCATCTCTCTCACATGCTCCAGTTGCTCAAATGAACACACCTTACCTAAAGGATCATTTACAAACTCACGTAACTCTTCCCTTATCCCAAAGATAGTCCATTAGCTGCATAAACAGTATGGGGGTGGGTTATAGATTACTTGGAGATGGTCACTAATGATACATTTCCAGGGCCATCATAATTATTGGATTAAAACGAATCAATTGGTTAAAAATTAATCAATTAAAATGTACACCATCCGTGATGCAGATCATGAAAGTGAAAATCGGGTCATACGTGAACACACTACAGCACACAGTGTGAACAGCACGAAATACTTCTTCTGCATTTAACCCATTCACCAAGTGAAGCAGGGGGCAGCTACGAACACAGCGCCCAGGGAGCAGTGTGTGGGGTACCTTGCTCAGGGTACCTCAGAGGTGCCTAGCTGTCTTGGGAATCAAACCTGGACCTTCTGATCACAGGGCGAATGCCTTAACCACTAGGCTACCAGCTGCCAGAGATATCATAGATATCTCTGAAGTGGAAATATAAGTCAGCGAACCCATGTTTTTTTTGTAAAGACCTGGTCAGCAGCCTGAACAAATTTTGTTTTTGTGTCACTGAAAGAGCAAATCCCACACCAGCAGGATCACATAAGTGTGTGTGTTTGTACCTTCCTGTTTGAAGTAAATCTAACTGTTTCTTGTGTGTATTTGATTTTGTGATATAGCATCCAAATAATAACTATATTACTCTGTAATCAGTAATGATGACCCATCTTTTTTTTGCTTCTTGGTTTTTTAAATATGTTTATTCCATTACTGTAAAGCACACAGAATGACCTTTGTGCATGGTAACAGGCTATATAAATAAATCGGACTGGATGACCACGATTTAAATATAGTATACTGATGTATTAATATATATATGATGTATATGCATAGAGCCTATTTTTGACTAGGGATGCTAAACAATTTTCCTGACTATGAAGTAAATTAAATAGTGTATATACTAAATAGTGTATATTTTGATTGTGTTTATAAGTGATTTAAAATAAGCTTATGAATGTTTATATACTTTCCCAGAGCTAGATGTCCAGCGCTTTTCACCTTTTAGCTTGACATGAAAGGAGCAGCACAGAGAAATGCAGTCACACTTCTAGCAATAAATAATAACAGTATACATGCACAACTTGTTTGGTGAACAGTATATATGCATAACTTGTTTGGTGAACTCAGCATAACAGTAGAAGTGTGTGCATCTCACCAAAAGCTTGTAGTTTTCCAGAGTGGAAATCATTGAGCAGGTTGAGGAGCCCACCCTCCATCTCTCTCACATCAGACACGTCAGTGAGGAAGGAGTGCTGAAGGGGGGAGGAGGACTGCGACATGCGGCTGGGGCCGGCTGGCTGTGGTGCTCGTGGTTTCTCCCTGTGGGGCCTGCTCTCTCAAAATAACCACAAAAACAATCAAGTGATTTTACTGTGGCACTTTGTAGTTATAAACAACATAATATATTTGATTTCAGTTGAATTGGTCGCACTACATTTAATGCATGGATAGTGCACAGGCTCAACATGGCTCAATTTTGCATGTTATTATTTCTACTGGCTCCTCAAACGCTATAAAAAAAACCTCTGGCTCTTAATAAATAATCAGGAGAGTGGTCTCAGCTTTAAACCTTATTTGGACCATGTGCAGTTAATTTCGCAGCTTCTATTCTATTAATAATATATAAACCCTTGCATTCAGGGAAAAGCGCCCCTTTTAATAATGCTACTCATACAAACCTTGTGACTTTAGGAGGGACCACAGGTACAGCCAAGACCTCTTTGGGTGCTCCCATGGCCCCCACGGACCTCTTGTACTTGCCCCTGGGTTTAGGGGAGGGTGGCTGGGGAAGACCCAGAGAGAACGTAGCGCTCTTGCTGGCCGGAAGGACAGAGAGCTTGCGGGGGTTGATGGGCGGTGGCGGAGGCTGGGGGAGCGACACTTTGGGACTCCGTTTCTTCCTCTTGTCCTCCATTGGGCTCTCTGTTTTCCTCTGTGGCTCAAAGTGACTTGACTGGAGGTGTCCACGTAATGTGTGTTGTCACTAAAATAAAACAAAAAAACCCCAAGAACATTAAAGTATAATTGTTTTTTGCTCTCCCCCCCCCCTTTCTTGTAGATATCTAATATGACTTTAGCTAATTAACTTTTTATATCTTTATACACATGTGTACTAACTTCAGACTCAGTCATACAATTACACTGGAGTAAACCTGTGAGTAAAAACTGAAGTTAAAATATATGTCTAAAATAAGACATAGCTGTAATCCAGCAGTGACCGTGACATCATCACCAGTGTTGTGTTAGATTGTCAGTGTGCAGCAACAGTTATCAACTACACCTAATATAAAGTGAGACCAGAAAGTGTGTAAAATTCCTTAAATTTAAGTGAAGTGGTATAAAAGAGGAATTCTTACCGGCAGTCCAGCAACCATTTATGTTCACGTTAAAAACGACGCCCTTACATCCAATAGCACAGCGCTCACACTGGCTGGGTTCAGTGCTGTAACCAGAACCTCTGTTTACTATTGATCTACTTGTGCATAAATGGAAATCCATTTTCAGTTACGTAAGCGGAAAGCATGAAGTCCAATTTTTTAACTTCAATTTCAACAGGAACAGGAGATCAGAATCTGCTGTCAACACTGGCCTCTAAAGAAAATGGATCCAATCCAATCTTACAACTATTAAGTGGTAGTGTGGCAAATAATCAAATATAAAGTTTTTTCTCTTATGACAAATGCATTTGATCCACTGAGATGTTGAGTGTTTTCCCACTTGGTTTTGTGCAACAGCTACAAGGCTAATGCAAAAATTAAGTAGAGGAAAACAACACAGAAGCAATCAGCTCAGTGCTAACATGCCTCTCCTCAAACTGTGATCTCAAACTGGCTTTTTCATGCAGTTTCTGATGCTGTACATCACAACTACAGACAGAAATAGAATCCACTGAAGTCTCAAACTTGTCCATGTTTTTGTTTTTATGTTAGACATCAAAAATGTCTTGTCTTATCAAACACAACTGTTTAAGCACAAAAAAATATGTAAATGCAATTTCATGCCAAACTACTGGATTAAGCAATGTAAAAATGCTGATAGTGTCACTGACTGAATTGTGCACATATGCTCTTGTTCAATTGCTTTTATTTTGATTTGTGCTCCAGAAACCCATCTTTTGTCTGCGTTTAAAGAGCCATTATACTCCTAATGTGAAATATTTTTAGAAGCCTTCCATCCCTCTGGGACTATAGGGTTTCTGAAATCACTCCCCTATAAATAGCAGTCCTCTCTCCCGGTACAGGCACTTACGATTCCCCCCATTGTCCTCCAAGCCACACTTGTTTACCTCCTCCAGTCTTGTTTTAGGGTTTAACAATGAAAAGCATGCATCTTTTATATAAAATAAGTTTTATCTCAAACACTCAGAGTTGAGCTGAGTAGCCTAAAGTCTCAAGCACATGTATTATCACTTTATTGAAAAAAATTCCTCCGTTAAAAGCACCTTTACAAAAAAAAAAAATCTGGTCAGTTAAAGACGTAGGCACTACATAACTGCAGTGGGCTCTGTTCTTCTCTATGTGGATCTGTTTGGTGTACAATAAAGCACAATAAAGTAGAACACTTTAATCAGGAAATTACACATTTATATAAAAAGCAGAACTACTCTGGAAAGCATAATATAATAAAATATATTTTGAAATTAATCTAAGAAAAAGCAAGGTCTAATTCAGAACTAATCGGGAAAGTATAAACTCTGAGTAACTGAATCAGTGTAACTAATCACTATATCCACCCGAGCAGAGGCTCCATAGTTCCATGTCACCTACATGAACAATAAGCAGTAAACCTAAACAGTAAACTCTAACTGGAATAACGAGTGAGCTGAGATCATACTAACATGGTTTGGTCAAAACAGCACACCATCATTACTTAAGTGTGTATAGTACAATCCTATGTGTGATTTGGGACACAGCCTCATTTTAAATCCGCTCTACCTGCACAGGACAGACTGTTTTTCTGCACCTGGGAAACAGTACTGGATTATCACGAAGACCTCCTGGAGCTCAGTCTGGTGCAGGACAAAGTACTGCAGATGGGAAAACAGGGACTATATTCCAATGATTCCCTGTTTGCAATGTATTTAATGACCTCAGTAACTGGGACACACAAAACTATGCCAAACGAAATCAGAGCTCAGATATTTGCTCGCTTGAACATATTTGTGAATAAACTAATTAAAATTTTGTTTACAGCATTTAAAACGACTTCATGGCTGGCTTTATTATTATAATCCCAGACGCTGCCTATGGACATACTGCAGGACATATCTAAAAGCATAATTGACGTTACACCGTAAATACACAGATCATGCTATAGAAGCAGATGATCATTTAGGAGCAGACGTGTTTTTCAGGGTTATGTTAAGCCCCTTACTTAATACTTCAGGATACCAATACACTCCGGACAATACCATGCTTCCAGCTTTGTGGACACAGTTTGGGGAAGAACATTTTCTACTCCATCATGACTGTGCCCCAGAGCACAAAGCAAGGTCCATGAAGACATGGTTGTTCAGTGTGGAAAAACTTGACTGGTCCGCACAGAGCTCTAACCATAGCCCCATCCAACAGCTTTGGGATGGACTGGAGCGGATACTGCGAGCCAGGCCTTCTCGTCCAACTCCATTTTAAAGTCTATGTATCTGAATGTAGTATCATGAAAGTCCCTGCTGGTGTTATGGTGAGGCGTCCCAATACTTTTGTCCGTGTAGTGTATCTGAAACTCGTAAAGGGCTGATGGAGATTCAAGTATATTGCGGTACACTCACCGGCTGCTGGCGAGCTTTTAGCTTAGCATCCTAACCGTCGGATTTTCTCCATGGCAAAGTTTCTGGTTCTCCTTGGATCCCGCAGAAAAGTCCTACGTGGGCTTAAATTCTTGCTCTCTGCGCGTTGGCGCTTCGTAACGGCGATAATAAAAGAGCCATGTCGCCATTTCCAGATTAGCATTTAAAGAGACAGTGCTCTGCTTCCAGCGGCCTCCTCTGCCTCCACAACGGGCTTGACAACCAAGCCACGCCCCTACCAACCATGGTGCGGAACATATACCGTATTGATCGCGGAGGAAATTTGCTTCTGTTATGACTGCACGGAATAACAGACTCTGGCATACTGAGACAAGAACAATTAAACATAAATATAGTGTAAATAAAATCCAATAAAAATATGTGGAAAAATTGATATGAACTACACTATGATATATACACAAACGCTGGGGAATAAAATCTTTAAATTAGCCCCTCATAGTCACAGGCGAACACACCACAGCACATAGTGGGAAATTCTTTCTCTGCATTTAACCCATTCAAGTGCAGTGGAGAACAGTGTGTGGCGACGGTTCCTTGCTCAAGAGTAACTTGAGTGTCCTGGGATTCGAACCAAAACCTTCTGGGCAACTTCCTAACCATTAGGCTACCAGATAAGTTACAGCACACGGTTATTGAATTATATCAGAGTTCGGCAGTACTATATAAGTCTTATTGACAGTGATATTGCACAATGATTACACTTAAGCACCCAATTACAAGACTGCACAATATTGCACACGGTAGAGCAGTTCTGATCCCCAAAACCAATTCCAAATGATAATTACACTACATTTGGATATTTATTAAATTGTAACAACTCTTGACCAGTACATTATTTCTCATTTACAGGAAAGTCTGGGCCAAGATGGGCGCAAGGTCCAGAGAGTAAAAATCCAGCTTAATTGATCTCTCTGAACTCGAGAAACCATGCCGTTTGAACAAAATTGTGGGAAGGATATAGCCTCACATCACTCATTTCTGTAGCAACAGCTTGTTTCCACTTTCCACAGTAGGCAAGGAATGCGTTGCAAATAAGTCAGAAAAATCAGTAACGACCAAATATCATGATTTAAAACACTGACAGTTTTGCCCACTTCCATTTTTGACTGCATATTTTATAGAACAATTCAACAAATCAGAGGTTGCAGCAACCTGAACACGGCTTCCTATTTCAGTAGGAATATTGGGCCCTAAGGAACTTGTTCATTTAGAACCACCTAATATTGCATAAGTGCCTCTTGTGCCACCACAACATCGCTGACCTGTTGAAACAGATTCTACAACATCTCTGAAGGTGTGCTGTGGTTTCTAGCACCAAAAGGTTTCCCAGCAGAACAAGGCTCAGAAAATCACACTTCCTGTTGTTTTGCCTTCCTCCTATGGTGCATCCTGATGCCACCTCTTCACTTAAATTACAGGCCATTATTGCTTTTAGTATAACAATGAAATTTAATGTATATAAATCACGGAGTAAGCAATTTTAAAGTTAACAGCACATATTCTTGTTGAGATGCTCTAACCATAGCCATACACCAATACTAAGGCCACCACCAAGATTTTAAGATGCATTAATAATGTTTAAATAAAGGCAGACAGTGTGGAATAGTGCAGCTAATCAGTTCTGCATTCAAAAAATCTAAAAGGAGAAAGGGTTGGATAGAACCTCTTTGGTCTATTGGTGAAAAGGATGAACACATAAATTATGGTAGTGCCACACGTTTTTGCTTAAACCTCATGGATTGATATTGGTAAAATCACAAAATCAGAAAATAGAGATCCAGACCTTTGAAGGAATACAAAAATATGTCTTTTTATTTTATGGCAGATCAGAACATAAACAGATTGACAAAAAATGCAGTTATAGAAAAAATAAAAAAGCTCTCATGCATGCTTTTTGCTCTTCTGTGATGCTCATCTGACAATAATTTAGCCTCTAGCTGACTTTGTGATCTGAGGATGCAGAGTATGAGTAGGCCTTTCCCAATACTATTCTGTCTCGGAGCAGTTTGAAAAAGGCATAGTAGTTGCTGAAGAGTATGAGCGCTAATGATATTGTCTGGTACCATTTTTCTGAACACATCAGTGAATATAGCTGATAGAATATCATTGCGCCCTCCAAGATGATGAGGATGTTCAATATTCGAAGTGGTTTGTTGAAGAAAAACTGCAGGGGAAAAAGTAAGGTTGATGGTCATCAGGAAAGAAAGTCTACTATGTATCCATGAAACTGTCACAGAGCCACATCCGTTTTTTCAGTTCCACTGAGAAGTTTGGTTTTGGGTAAAGCTAGTGTCTAAACAGAACATCACTTTAATTGGGATCTGCACTTTAAACAAAGCAGAGTTCATGGAAACTTCTCAAATATGTTGCTTAAAGGGGTTTGCTGGAAAATGAGCACTACCACCTTCGTCTTGATAGAAACTTAATAGATCGATGTTTTAAGATACATATCCATGATTATAGAAAGGTAAATAATCTGCCTAGAAATAGCCTCACCTACTATCTTAAAATGTCTTCAAATGTAAAGCATCCGCTGGACAATGAAGTAAACTTTTTATTTGTAGGAATGCACTGTGGGTACTCACATAGAAGCGATAATGGGAGACATCTGAGGGCACTGCTACATTGTAATGGCCCATAGCCTTATACACATTTTTATTGTGTTTTACCAGGACTCCCTGTGGCCACATGTATTCTTCTGTCCATCTGAAAATACAAGACACAAAGTCAGCAAGGAAAACAGCATATATACAATACAATACAGATGCTATTCACTAGTTTCAGAAGTTTTTAATCAAGGATTAAATAAAATCCTTATATAAAAAAAGATTCCGAAAAGATTCCCGGTCTTTAAATGAAAGAGCATTCAGCATTAGGGCCACGTCATTAGAGGCTACATTTGATTATAGTGTCAACAGTGTGACAAAAACTGTAACTGAACATGTCTACCATGCAACTGAACATGTCAAATGAATTTTAAATGGCTGGTTTACCTTATTTTTGACATTTATTTATTAACGTGCCATCCACTAGCACGTCTCTGTGCTTCCTCTGAAACAAGTGAAGCTTGTTTAAAACCACTGATAACACAATGTCATTTGACAGCTCAACATGATTGGAGGAGAAACTGACAATTCTATCAGAAAACAGGTTCCACAGCTGGCTCAGCTGGCAAAGTGGGAGGAAGATCCTACCCAATCAGAGAGAGCTAGGCAAATTATGCTTTCTTGTATTGCCAGCCATGAATGGTTTTGGTATCACCAGGGAAATCAAGCATATTTCTAAATTTTTACTGTCGGTGGCATTTCTTCGAATTTCTGACCTGGCTATGCAACCAGAGATGCCTACACCATGCTAACCCAAGCCCTAAAAGAATGTAAGGGAGACATACATGTGCTGGAGGACATTAGAGCAGAGCGAGGGGTCTACTTTCTGCCAGCAGCCCAAGTGAGCAGCCGCTTTGTGAAGCAGGTCGCAGTAACGTGGGGGTAAGAGGTGCCGCATCAGGATTACTGATGTACTGACAGATACTAGGATGAAGAGTTCACATGACCAGCGTTTATCCACATACTGAGTGCTCTACAAAAACATGGAGACAAAACAGGAATCAGAAAGTTTTTTTTTAATATGAGAGCTTGACAAGAAGACAATAAGGTAATTTGTCACAGAGGATTTTGTAAAGTTTTTGAGGACTCATGTCCTACTTCTAATTTGCAATATATATTTTTTTCTAACACCACTCATTTGTATGATTTTATGAATCAAAACCAGTCATAGTTCAACATTCCAAACTTTGGAATCACTTGTTATCATATCTGGCATAATAGCCTTTCCTTGAGGTCCACATATGATGTTAATATTTATTTTAAACCATATTTTAAGCCATTTTGTAAACAAAATGCCTCATTCAAAATGTACTCTAGGATAAAACACTCTGCAATGTCAGGTTATCCTATTTAAAAGAACAAATTTAAAACCACCTTCTTTCAGCTTAGTTGCCATGTACAGTATGAAGAGGGGAATGCTATGTTTAGAAACAGCATTTAAAAAAATAGGACAACTCAGTTTCTCGTTATATGGAAACTTTAAGCAGAGATTAACATCCAAACCTATTCTGCTCACCTTAACAAACCACACAGGTACGAAGGCCACATAATAAGCGCTGAGCATGGAGCTGACCAGCACCTCCTTCATCCTCCAGTTGAAGTCCATCTTAAGGTATTCCACCTCTTTGCGGATGAGGTCAGGGGACAGGCAGCAGGCATGGGTGGGCATTGGCTGGGCACTGTACAGCTGGCTTGTGTGCTGCTTCCACGTCTCCTTCAGAACTGACAAGTAGTCCTTCCCTCCACGTCCCAAAGAACCAGTGCTGCCTCCAACCTCCTTAGACGTGATAGTGGTGATGGGGGTAAGGGGCCCAACACGGCGCAGGTCACAGCTGGGCCTGAAGAAAGGGATGTACATTCCAAACCTGAGGGAGACAGAAACATGCTTTGGAGTTCAACAAATTTTAAGGGTCAATTTGTCAGAGGATGGCACAATGTAATGTAATTTGTATGTGGGTGTGAGTGTGTGTGATATCAGGGAAATATTCAATACTCTACTGACATTCTTACACACCATGTTTACATTATGTATAACAATACTACACTTTTGCCTATTTGAGGTAAATGTGTGATTTGACATTTGATCCATAATTGTAATCTGGTATGAACCTGAAGTGTGTCTAGTTTTTACAGTCTGACAGTATGACATGTGGAACGAATAATCTTCTGTAATTAACAGGTAATAATTGTCATTAGTTCATTCAGGGATAAACAGGAATAAATAAAAACAGATTAAAAAATGGACAAGAATGTGGAACTTGGGAATAGAAGACATGGTACTCACGGGTAGCAGAGGAAGAGAAGGCTGAGGAGTGAGTACGTCCTGAAGAGGTAAATGAGCGATCGGCATAAACTCCAGCCAGTGAGAGTCAGCACCGCAAACCTTGCCGTCACTAGGAAGATCGAATGAGGGAAGGACAACTTCCCGCTCTGAGACGCCTGCACAGAGGGAGGGGGGAGAGATATTTAGACATAGTGCGAGCAAGAAAAATGAACGAGAAAGCACACCGTGTGTGACTGGCACAGACAATGTTAATACATTTACTTAGCTACTGGTTAATAAAACCATTCGTTTAATAGAACAGCAGCTGCAGATACATTTGTGGGACACTTTGATGGGGTTTCTTTTCAGTAAAAGGAATTTAAGCGGTAAATGTGTACAATTGGTTCTTTCGGTGCCGGTACTAGTGCTGAGGAAGAATTTGTGGTACTCCGTTACCAGCCTAGCAATGTCAGCGGAGCTTTCCCAGGTTTTTCATACAACTCTGTACAAAAATAATATTTAGATGAGCAGTGAATGGTTTTTACACACCGATGTTACTAAACTAAATCTGGAAACAAACCTATGAACTACCTTTGTACATACTAAACTAATCTTGATTCTTTCTACTGCTTTCTTAGTTGTCTGCAATTATTCCAATGTTAACTTTGCTAACATAAAAACATCACAAGCTGAGAAAAATTAAACAGTTTGCACAGGTGACTAAGATTTTTGCACTGTACTGTGAGATTACAGTTACATTACTAAGTGCAGGTAGGTGTGACAGAAACAGTCATTTCTTTAAAGGAGCAAATATATCATGAATGTAGACATGTTCCAATAATATTATCTCAAATGCAATCTCTTGAACATCATTACCTCTTTCACTATAGCAGCTATCAGCCTGCGGGCCAGAACGATGATGGTAAACAACAGCATATTGTAGTCAATCAGGTGGAAGTTCTAGGAAGATACAATGAGTCATGTCATGACTTGAGCTCTATATCTGGTGGTGTGTGGTGTGAAGAAGAACTGGGGAAAATTATTTATTTTACACAAATAAAACTACCCACCCACACCACCACACATCCATTAGCAAATTATTCACTACCAGCTTCCCTGTGCAATGCCATATAAGAACCACTTTTATACTGAATAACTGTATTTCTTTCTTTTGCCTTTAAGTGAAGCTGTATAGCTCATTCTAAATACTACAGGGTAATGATGAAACACTGATTTTTTTTCATAATGCAATTTGCTTTGAAATACTGGGCAAGATTGAATAGGTTGCTGGCTGTGTTAGAGCAGCATTGTCTTAAAAGAGAAAACACCTTTCTGGTCAGCCTAGATAAAAACAAACTGCTGCATGGGACACGACTCACCAGTGATGTGTGTGATGGGGGGTGTGAGGGTGGATACCACCACACTGTCTTGTAGATGTTGACATAGTGCACAAAAAGTGCAATGAGATGGCAGAAGAAGAGGTGAAGCTCAAACAGGATGTTTCTGTCCATGGACAGCTCGGGAATCTTACAGTGCTTCAGTGGAACCACCGTCTGTGCGGCCAGAGGAGGGCTGGAAAGTCCTGTTCCTGAACCGTTCCTGCAGACCAAGCACAGAAGTAGACGAAAGACAAGATTTTGTGGGGGTAAACATTTTTCTTCATGAATATACTCAGTCAATACTTGCTAGTTTAGTTTTAGTCCAGAGAGACGAGGCTAATGTAACTAATAAGTAATGCAGGTTTATAGAACCAGTTAGCATTGTGCTAAGTGCATGCCTACACCATCACACACTGTTCGCAAATATGGTAAAATATGATAAGATAACCCTTTATTAGTCCCATTGGTGATCATTTGGCAATCCTGCAACAGCAAAGGACACAAGAGGAAAAAAAAGAGAAGAAGCATTAACTTTAGAACAACAGGGTGTACAGTACAGTTTTGTATTTTATAATTGCTTTCATCTGAAAGTAGAGCCTCTTTACCATATATTTTAATGGAATCATTCCTTTAAACTAGGAAATACAAATACACAGACCAACACTGTACTGATCAATGAGGACATTTAAAATAATACAAGTGTAGACCAATCTTTCACCTTTCACCACAATCAGCCCCACCCAGCCCTGAGTCAAGTCAAACATGATCATCTTCAGCTTGATTCTTACAAACTCAACAGAAGAGCAGCAACCGAGGGCCACTTGCAGGGCCTTTAATACGGCTGTGCATGAATGAAGTATATTGTTTGCTGCTTGCCAATTTCATAATGCATTACAAAGAGATTCTGTTCAGTTAACAGATACAGCTGTTGTGCTTTTAACTTCCAGCAAGCCTGGGATAGCGATTAAGTTAGTTAGACCAACTACAATGTACCAAATAGAACTGATTATGATTGGGCAGGTAAAACAAATAGAAGAGACTGAAAGAGAGAAGGACTAAAAACTGGTCACAACTTGCATCTTTGTAGGGCAGGTTGTTCTTCAAGCCCGAAGCGCAACACACAATAGTGGCATATTACATAGGACGACAGATAAAACACACAACGAGCACAGAATTTACAATACATATGCATGACAGTATCTACAAAAACAAGGGTATGGGTGGGTGTCAAAGAATGTGAAAAATATCTACAATAATCTCTTAATTTAAGAGTTTAAAGCGCACAGATTTTTAACCTTTAGAGCATACATAAAATCTGATAAAAAGGATGAAAACAGTCTTGGTTGGTTAGTTGTGTTATTATTGCAACATCTATTACTACTACTGTCCCTATAATAAAATAAATCTTTATTAGGGCTGGGTATTATTTACTTAAGTTAGTGTAAAGGCAATTTTCTTTAAAATCTTTTTTTATTTTGTAAGTTTGTTGCTTTCTTGTGTTTTCATACTTGTGGTGGCATGGCGCACGCTTTCGTTTCGGCTGGTGTTCATGGGAGTCAGGCGCCCCATTACTTTTGTATACATTATATGGACAAAAGTATTGGGTCAACTGACCATTACGCCAACAGGGACTTCAATGACTATATGGAGTCTGTGTATCTAGTATTATTACTGTATCAATCTATACTACTTTTGAATTAATTATTGAATTGTGCGTATAACAATGCAACTGATCAGGATTTATCACAGAAAACCATTTGATTAATCACAATTAAAAATTTTAATTGTTGCCCTGCATTAATCTTGATGATATGGGAATATGAAACTGCAATGACAGTATTCAAATGTCTCTTACTAGTAAAGACAAAATTACCACTCAAAATACAAATCAGATTTATCATCAGTTTCATGGACAAGACTGCATAATGGCCTTGCAGTGATCCAAGGAGTGACTTCATCAGCCCTAAATACTAGACAAACCTACAGGCTCCAGCTCAGAGACAAACATAAACATCTCACCTTGTCCGTGACCTCACCCCAGTCACAGGTGAGCTGGTGGAGTGGTTGCCGTTGTTGACCGTTCCTGTCTCGCCGCCCAATGGAGAACGACAGTATGTAGTTCTGTTTGCTCCTCTTCGTCCTCCTGCCATTCCAGATGCTTCTACGTCTCCTCTCGCCACAAATTGAACAGATCTCTGCTTTCTCAGTGGGGTTTGGCCCAGGGACCTGTACAGATACATACAGAAAAAGAAGGTTAAATATTGGGCTACATTATTTATTCTAAAGTTCTTCCTATAGTTGGACCACAAGAAAGTCTTGATTCCACCCATAGAACTCAATGGGAACATCTGATGTTCTCCATGATGCTCACAGAACTCGTTCTTTATTAAAAGCCTAATTTGCACAGCCTTCTGTGATATTGTAAAATATAGCAATAATACCGATTAACAAAGTGCAGAGAATTTCAACATTCCATTTAGATTTCTAAAAAAATTGTTTACATCTATTAAATATGCACAATTTTTACATGAAAACATTATTGCAATATGAAAAATAAATAAAAAAATACAAATCCTTGGATTAGAGTCAAAGCAAAAAAGAACAGGATCATGCAAACCACATCCTTATAACTGATCTGAATTAATGCTGTGTCATGGCTGCGTGATATTACTTTGTGGCTCACTTTTAAAGTTTTAACCTGTCTTACACTCACTGCCCTATTTATTGAAGTAGGAACTTTTTATGCTTATTGGAAACAAATAGATGTTCATTACTGGTTATCATATCAGACCAGAAATCCCAATATTGGTGCATCCCTACTTTAAATACTACTATGGTTATTATCAGAAATTATATGTAGGAAGATACTGGTTGATTAGATAACCCTGCACTTTATATATAACCACAGGTGGGGAAAGTCATACCAGCACATTTTAATATTTGATATTAGTCACCTGTAGATGTGTGAAGTCATTAATCAGTAGTCAGTAACCAGTAATAATCAGTAATTACTTTAGTTTAGTTTTAATTAAGGCCACAACTCATGGTCTTGTATTATGGTTCGCCATGAAACACTCTCTCATAGACAAATGACTTTACAAAAAACACACAAAACATATTTTCATACTTAATGTGAGGACTAGTCAAATGGAAGCATTAATCAATACTTTGAATAAACAGCATGAGGCAGCTATGTACAGTATTATGATAAAGTCTAAGGCTTTTGTCCAAAGTTTTTACAGACATTTATCTAAGTGAGGGGCTTCCTGGCAGCAAATACACACATAATCATTAGATTAAATGCAAACACACAAGAAAGCATTAAATATTGTATCAAGATTTGTTTTGTCTCACATGGATTTGTGAAACTCCATCAGCAGCTCCTCATTTAATCTAATAAAGTATTGACTGAGCTGAGCCAGGTATTTGAATAGAACTACAATGTACTACAAGTACCCAGACAGGCATAAAATCAGTGTAATAAGATTGTTGTTGTACATTCTAATATTACCTTAAAATCATGCACTGCTCAGCTACAGACTTGAAATATTATTTTCTCATACTAATACTTTTGCACAATACTCTTTGTATTCCACCTGCTCTTTTGAGGTTTTCGTGGCCAAACGGAGCTGCTTATTAAAGCCAGACTGAAGCTACAGAGCTGTTATTATGGTTAGCCTGGTTAGCAAGCTAGGCTAAGCTAAATGGCCTGCGCACATTTTGTATTTTCACTTTTGAAATGTGCAGGCTGAGTGATGCAGAGCAGGTTTTATGGATCAGTTGCAGTCTGCATGTACAAAAACCCAGTAATTAAACACAGCTGTGTGTGTTTTACACTCCTATACCTGTTCAAACACAGAAAGAGACCGGGGCCTAACTTAAACTCGACTCCGCTGCACTGAGGTTTAACTAAGCAGAAGCTTACCAGCGTTCAGGGGGTTTAATCCCAGAGGCCCGGGGGCACGACAATGTTACTCCCCTCTTTTAATGACAAGTTAGTAAGAGTGGGCTCGGAGGGAGCTGCATTTTTTTGCTCCTTCTGCTTCTGGAGATGCTGAATACGGGAGCGCCGAGCGCGTGCACGAGGGAGGCGGGGTGAAGCGTATGTGTTCACGCGCTTGTGTGTATGTGTGTGTGTGTGTGTGTTCCTGTTCCTTGAACATAAAATGGTTTTGAGAAGTAAGGCTGCAACATGTTCTATTGGTGTTTCTAAGAAACATACAAATTAATAAATGTGAACACTGTGAAATGTGCAATATAACTTAGTCATATATATTTCAACATAATTTATGTTTATAATTAATTTAAAAATGACTGATGAGATCATTCAGTCAAGTCGAATTCTAACTTATGTAACGAATCTTTTGTCATAAAATCAAATGACATAAGATTAATTTAACATTTTGGATAATAAAATCAACTTAAATCAGCCTGTGCACTAGATAGGGAGTATAGTGTATGGATCAGGAAGGAGGGGAAGGTTGCAGGGAGATTAAGGAGTATGGGAATAGAAGGTATGGAATTGGGGGTAGGGTGTTGAAGTAGGGAATAGGGTGCAGTTGTAGATGTAGGGAAAATAGGATTGGGTAGGGAATAGAGGGTAGGACTAGGGTAGGGAATAGGATGTATGGGGATAGAAGTAGGGCATGTGGGTCAAGGTAGGGAATAGGGGTTAGGGCTAGGTGTAGGGAAATGTGTTTAGGGGCACGGAATAGGATGTAAGTGGTAGGGAATAGGGGATAGAGTTGAGAATAGGGTAGGAAGCAAGGGATAGTTGTAGGAGTCTTTGTATTGCATTAAGGTGTAGGGAATAGGGGTTAGGGAGTAGGGAGTACAGAACCAAATCAGATTTTGAGGGCGGGTGCTGGGCGTTGATTGGCGCCGTCATCCCGGACGGAGAGTAGAGCGGTGGGGAGAAATGGCGTAGCGGAGCAGTGCGGGGTCGAGTCGGACCGGACCGGACCGGACCGGACCGAGGGGGGAAACCCGGACCCCCACGGCCGGCAG
This sequence comes from Hemigrammopetersius urotaenia, assembly GCA_037974485.1. Lineage (NCBI taxonomy): Eukaryota > Metazoa > Chordata > Actinopteri > Characiformes > Alestidae > Hemigrammopetersius > Hemigrammopetersius urotaenia. The sequence continues at coordinate 20,014,195 of JBBPDC010000149.1, read as the reverse complement.
AAACATACCGGACCATGGGGATACACACCGGAGGAGTCTTTATATCACACCAATGAAGGACAGAAGGGCGGCGGATGCAGGGTACGGCGGGTTTTTATCCTGAGTCGAGCTTCAGATCGCACGCTCTTTGTTTACCAGGTAAAGATTCCAGCACCTCGCAGCTTTAACTGCAGCCACAAAGACCATCTGCTTATTTTATTACCCTCACTCACTGAAGCGAGCAGGACAGCATTATTTAATACTAATAAAACTGCTTAGGCCCATATATCAAGAACGTTAGTATTTATTTTACCAATCAATTGCATGGCCTTACAATAATAAATTAGGACTTAATGTATCCCTTTTACGGATAGACATCTATAGGACCACACACTAGGATGAAAAGCATGTTTCCTTTTTTAATGCACTCTTGCAAAATCATACATTAGATTTATTATATATCATTATTATATATCATATCATATTTATTACTAGATAAAGAAACGGATCGACCGTCTTGGGCAGGTAGTATTTGTATTATGACCTGAAAAACGTACATATATTACATATTCATATATTATAGATATGTTTAGTGTTTATGACTACAACTATATCTATTTAGTGTTTATGACCATACATTGGTAAATAACCTTTATTTTACCCTCATTTCTTAACCAACGTATATATAAACTACAAATCACTGTTAAATTGCAGCTATAGGTAATAAGCTTGCACGTCATCAGCCATTGGCATGTAGAAAGGCTTATTTGCAATATTCAGTAACTGTTCTGTCTCTGCAGATTCTTTGTGTGCCCTGCCCTGGTGAAGGAACTGTCTCAGCACAAAGGAACCATCACCAAGTAAGTTAATAAAGAGACTATAATAAAGGGGGTCATGTCCTGAGAAGGCGTAGAAGAGCACCATTTGCAATCATTACCTGCCCAAAGACACACATTTGACCTAGTAAGAGGCTAATTGGTTATATCGGGTATGTTTGAGCAGTAAGCTTGTAACATATATTTTCTGGTTGGGATGTGATTTGCTATTCTAAGGTCAGTCTTTAAATTTTAATCTTTTAAAATTTAAAAGCCTGACCTTAGGGGAGCTTGTTTGTCTGAGGGTGTGGACATTGCATTGAGTCCTGTTTGGATGAGCCCAGATGCCTAATTCTCATCTGCAGAAAAGTTAGTAAATAAGTGGCACTCAGAAGAGATGGAGGAGCACAATTATAAATTGGTAACATAATTGAACTTTTCTGCACACTAATTTAAATTGACACTGTTCAGTATGGATTGAAATGATTGTACGCTTATTATGTAGGGAATCACTAAACTGATGGAATCTGGCCATCCAGTACTTTAGCTCTATAAACAGCCAGTAATGACACCCGATAAGGTCCGCTTAGTTCCACACCTCTGATTTCCATTAAACTTGAGAGAGAACTTCTGTTCAGACCATACAGACTGGGCAGTGAATTATATTTTGTATTTATAAGTGTTCACATCCTACATCAAGATCTTTTTGTTCAAAACAGTGAAAAGATTTAAATGGCCATTTTACGTGGCCTTTAGGCTGCAGTTTTGAACCTGCTGTGGAAAACCTCAATCTGTTCCTCCTCTGCAATTTTTTTAAGAGCACACCACTTTTTTGTGCATATAAGAAATTCTAAAGTCTGCTCTATACCCTCTTCCTTCAGGCATTCTCAGCTTCACTCCTGGACAGCATTTCATATCACGACCAACCTTCACAGTCGAGCAGTCATGGAGGTCACCTGCATCCATTTATCCACTGTTCTCGTCGTAGGGAATATCACAAAATCACATGCAAATAATCGCCTTCTCATCTGAAATGTAAACCATTCAAGGTCCCCCCGCCCCTTCACCTTCTTACTACAGACTGTTTTGTTTTACTCCAATATTGTTCTTCAAACTGTGTCTAGTCTTGTTACATTTTATTCATTTGATGTCCAGAATCAGGACTTCAAATGAATAAAATAGTTGTAGCAGACCTTAATTGGTTTCCAATGATCCATCACACAGGAACACTAAAATCCATAATTTTGAGTATTTTAAAATAAATCATTTTTTATTAATAGGCAGGTTGCTGAAAAAACTACACATAAGTCTACTCTTGTAGATTCTCCCTGACTTGAGCTTGATTAACACAACTATGGAAGAAACATACCTTCGACCTTAACCTCCATTACCCTGTTTAGAGTGCTTTGTGCTATAGCCTACATTATGAAATTAGTTTTTCAGTCAAAAACACTAATGTTGATAGCAGTGAAGAATAGCAAACAAGCACTAGTTAACGTTAAGTAAGTGACTATCGGTAGCTACTAGCTTCTGTTCATTGTTAGCCATGTTTGGCTCAGCTATTCCATCTATTTAGCTTTAACTACATTTTCCCCCCTTATATTTGAATGCCAGAGACAAATTCAGTGCTTTACACAATAAAAGCCAAATCGATATTTTTTTTATAAACCCACACATGTTCCATGCTAATACATGTTCCACAGCTTAACATTTGAAGGTTCAGTAGTGCAGGTGATTGGAAAGGATGTAATATGCTAGCAACAGGTCAAAAATAAATTATTTTATCTACATAGGAAGAGTGGACAGGAGTAAAGCTTTTTTGCTTTAATTTTTTTTACTTTGTGTGGACATGCTTGTGTGGACATGTTTCAGGGTGTGTTAATTTTAGTAAGGTCATAGAACAGAATCAGAACTACATTTTGGGAGTGTAAAAGCCATCAACTTGTTTGCGTTATAGTCTTTGTAAGATTTGTGACCATTTCCAAAGGGATTGGTGTAGGAGTTGTCTCATGCAACCCAGTTATAAAATACAACATTTTGACATTGTATGATGGTACCTGTAGCATTATACTACATTAGTTGCATATTGACAATGCGTAAATACATACACCATAGTTGAGGGAGCCCACCCTTATGTTTGTGCTCTTGCACATTTTCCACTATTAACAGCGTTTTTATCCAAAACCATCCATTTCCAGTTGCACAAAAACCAGCAAGATCTTGAACTTAATCCTTCGGAAAACATCCAGGGATGTGGGATATGTGCAATATGTGTGCCCTTCCCTTTTTTTGTCCCGTTTTGAGATTGTGTATATTGTACAAATGAGTGACGAGTTGTTCATGAAAAAACAACAAAATCACCAATGTCTTCCATTAAATGATGTATAGTTTCATCCGCTTACTTTGCTGTAGCGGGATTTGTTGTGCCAACATTATATGTGGCCATGCATGACTGAACGTGATGCTTGCAGAATAAAGTAGTTGTAGTAAAAACACAGTATATACTATAATGAATATTAGCAAAGTAGATAAGCGGATAAGGTTTAGACTAGCTACCAATGAGGATGGAGCATCCTTTCCTTGAGTAGGAACCACGGATAGCTTTGGGAGAATCACAAAACTTAGGAGAGGCCTCGGATTGTTAAGAGAAAGTCCTTTTTTTTGTTCATCATGTTGTTTGTGTTGTTTGAATAGGTAGCCAAAATAATTTCCCCTAAGTATCATCACCGTTTGGCTAAAGAACCTGTCACTAGTTTTACTAGCGTGAAAATAGGAAAGCCAAAATGCATGATATTGTCGTAATTCTGCTAGTTTGTTAACGCAAGGGTATTTTGTGTCAAACAAATGTTGACCAGCATCTCCCATCCTAATCTTACCCATGTAGAACTAGTCTCTGATCCTCAGAAGTCAAAATCAAAGTAAAAAATAGGACAAATCCAATGTTTGGCATTTATGATCAAGTAAAATGCCATAAACGTCAGTAAGTGGACGCTATGAACTGGGGCGGAAATTTGGTCCAGTTGTGAAATTACTTCATGCACATCAAGTCTAGGAAGCAGAAAGAAATTTTCTGTAATGTAGTGTTGTTTCACACATAGTTGAGGATGGCTCTCTGGCCATTAGGTGAACAGTTTCTTAGCTAGCTTACAAGTAGCACAAATTATAGCCTAGTTTTAGTTTACATGTAGGAAAACTAAACACATGCCCTAACAATCAAAATATTGTAATGTAGATAAATACCTCAAGGACTGGAATGCAAATATATTTTTTAGATTACACTTACACATATATGCAAGCCATAATACATCTTACATTAGTTACTTAGAAGCAATAATCTTATATGCATGAATTATAGTGCCAGAATGGTGTATCGTGGAATGGAAAACTGTAGCATACTTGTAGCTGTAGTGAGTATTGAGGCCCATCACATGGTGCATACCAACTGTCCATTGGTTAATATGTTGAAACATCCCAAGCTAATTGGCCAGTCGTTAGCAGTTGAACAAACTACTTTCATTGGTCACTAAAAACCAAAAAAAAAAAAAAAAGTGAATGTAGTACTTAAACTTGGCATTTTTGGCGGCGAGAAACATTTCAGTCGACCATGTACTGCATGTTTTGTTGTTAAAACCGTACAGCAGCAGAAACCGTAATCATAACGCACAGAATTTTCTATATGCAGTCAGCTGTAATCGAAAGCAATAGGAGCAACATGTTGGCTAGCTGTCGACAACACTCAAACTGTGTCTTCATAGGGAGATTCCAAGTCAAAAACCACAACAGACTTAAGTGGACGTTATTGTGCAATGGTTAATTGTAAGCCTAGTATTAATAGGTGTTTTTATATTGGAATGCAGGAAAAAAAATAGCTGCTGCATGGTAGAAGTGGGTAAGAAACGTGTTGTGCTGCATGCAATAATTAAGCTTTGCTTGGAAAAAAATGAATGCAGAAATGTGAAAACATCAAACGAGTGGTCACTTGTGATTTGTTTTTTTGGGTTAGATGTCAAGCCCCAAAGGTTTAACTTAGCGTTTCTTTATTTTTGAAACCTGTAAGTTAATATTTTCAATGGCATCTGTGCTGTTGATTTTTGGGACTTCTTAAATATCCTTTTAAGAAGAAAGGAAAAGTGCTAAATGAGTAAATGCACAGATATTGGAATTGCTGGCTGTTAATTTTCATGAAAATGCCAAGTCCAATAAACATGTAGAATGTAGAAAGTTGGACTAATTGGAGAAATTTCCTGATATACTGATATTTCAGGATAGTTGCCCAACATTCTCCTGTTCTAGGATCTAGAACAGGAGAATCAAATCAACTTGAAATATCTGACCAATGCTGCTAGTTTTTGTTTCAGCAGCCATCTGCTGATACAAGTTCAGTATTGTCATGCATCCATGGTTATAAATACATCACATTACATGAGAGTAGGCAGAGTGCAGTGAATACATAGGCTTACTGTAATCATAGTGTGTGTCCGAAACCGTGCACTTGCGCACTTTTAGGGCGTAGTGCGCTGACACTGAAAACCGAGCTAAAACTCAGTGCACTGAAAGTACCCGGATGTGGCCAGAAAACGCAGTGCAGAACAATGCACACTAAACGGGTGCCATTTTGACCACGTAGCAGAGGGGGCGGGACTTTCAACATGTTTTCGAGTTGGATAGTGGCAGCAAACAGTGAAATACAGCCCTAGCGGAGGCAGCTGGTTCGTATAAATGTAAGTAACGTTAATAAAGTTATTTTACTGACCTACACTGCGGGAAAACCGTCAGATATTTTAGCGGCTGGAGAATCACGAGCAAATGTTAGTCCGTCATTTCCGCTAAGTGCAAAACTTTAGTGTTCTGTTTAGGACAGCACTGACCCAAAGCAGTGCGCAGTACGCACTTAATCTCTGATGGTAGTGCGCAATTTCGGACACACCCATATAGTTTAAATTTACTGAGATCTTGCAAAAAGTGTGAAATGTTAAGCTGATTTGTTAGCTGCTGTACTTTACTTTTTTTTGACTGGTCCAACAAATTAAAGTTGTTGTTCCTGTTTAATGACCCTGCTGTAATTTGCATTGTTTGGCAGTGGATGGGAATATTGTATGTTTGGTTAAATCTATGCACTACAGATGCGCTGAGCATGCTAAGATGAACCTCTTTTTGATTTTGTAAAATAAAAAAAATCTGCATCAGAATTTTAGCAATAAAAACAGCATGGTGCCAATCCTACACTTGCCTGTTTTGTCTTTCCTTTTCTTCTTGAGTGACATTCTCAAATGAAAATAAGATTGCAGCATAATCCTCTTGTTTAAATGCTCCTTCTAAGAACTACTCACCCGCTATGAAGTTGCTGTCTCACAAAAAAGGACTACTTGAAACAATATGAACACTTTATTTACATAAACATACAGGTTTTTTTCTGAGAAGTAAGCAGCGTCTTTGCGACTGTCTTAAGACCTTTGGGTATAGATGTAAATATGTTAGTGATTTTCAACTAAAGCACTTGTAAATCTCAACAAAATTGTCAGCATTGTAATGAAAACCAACTTTATATAAACTCATCACCCTGCATTAGTGGGGAACACTTTTGGCATTTGGTTTGGCCACTCTGGGAATACTCAACTCTTCCAGCCTTTTCTTCAAAATATCCACTTGCTTCAATTGAGCTACCAAATCCTGTTGCAGCTGGTTGGACAATTCACATGGAAAGTAAAAGGTATTTGGAGAAGTTACACACTAATATTATGCATAAAGTATAAACACGTTTCCTATGGAATTAAAGTAATGGAAATTAATAAGATGCCCTTAACAAAGAAGTTATAGGAATGCTTACCTCAGTGATATTTCTTCCCAGTGGTCTCAATGCAAAACTAACTTTGGAGGCTTTCACATCTCCACAATTTAACACATAGCTGAATAAAACAACAGTAAATACAATTAACATCAACATTGTGACTTTACCTCTCATTTTGCCCTCATTCGGACACAGTGAAATGTGTATGGTTGGAAGCCAAAGTTGTCAGAGCAGGCAAAAGCACAATAATCTCACCAGTTTAGCGCATCTTTCCGCAACAAGAAGAGGTTCCGCAAGGAGGACAAATGTGGTGGGGTGGAGTGAAGAACAACACCAACAGAACGACGACAGCCGTTGCATTCAAGAACTTGGTAAGTGCTGGGTGATAAATATGAATGGGCAAAAATGATTTAAAAATGAACAATTTTTAAGATGATTTGAGCCATAGTAAAGGATGTAGTTGCCTTAGCCTACTTACCAGAAGGCCAAAACCCCATCTTTGAACAACTCAAACTTTCCTTTCACTTTCACATCAACAGTGACTTCTGCACAAACAGATTTAGGACAGAATACAGAAGTGGATTTAAATAAAATGACCATCTGCATGGTGAATTTTTTAAACCTTCACCACCACAGCAAAGAAAGTCTTGAAGTTTTTCTACGATTAACCATTTTCCACTAAACCTAATCTGAAGTACCTTGTGTGTATCTGTATGGATAAATTATATAGAAGCAAAGATTGGGGCAGTTGGGTGGCCTAGTGGTTAAGGCATCTGCCCTGCGACCAGAAAGTCCGGGTTCGATCACCAAGACCGCTAGGCACCGCTGAGGCACCCTGAGCAAGGTACCTTCCCCACACACTGCTCCTCGGGCGCCGTGTTCCTGGCTGCCCCCTGCTTCACTTGGTGAATGGGTTAAATGCAGAGG
>JBBPDC010000149.1:19970549-19998264 GCA_037974485.1 Hemigrammopetersius urotaenia | reverse complement strand
ATGGTCTCCAACACTAATATAGTGGAGGTGAACGGTCTCCAACACTAATATAGTGGAGGTGAATGGTCTCCAACACTGATATAGTGGAGGTGAATGGCCTCCAACACTGATATAGTGGAGGTGAAGGGTCTCCAACGCTAATATAGTGGAGGTGAATGGTCTCCAACACTAATGTTCTCTCTTTCTGTGAGAGAACTTTTGAAGGTAGACGCTTGGTTCCATTCCAAACTTCAATGACCAGTGACCAGTGATTTAGTGTTAGTGAGAGGAGAAAGAATTCACTTTATATTTACTCACTTCACTTTATATTGGTACAACCTTTTTACCAATATTTTGCTTGTGAAAACATAGTAACCACCTAGAAACCACTGCTGGCTAGCTGTAACAATACACCAAACCCACGATTCGCTTTGTATCATGATTTTTGATCCACAATTCGGTTCGTATCACGATTCTTTCATGGGGGTTGTGGTATTGCTTAGCGCAAGGAGTACCATTCAAGATGCTATTTTGTTTCGTTATGTTAGCAACAGATTTGCTTCAAATGCTTCAACACTGTACAGAACCGATTCTTCGGCTCAAAACACAGCTTTTACAAACAAACTCCCCAGCAGTTTATCAACTAGCCAGCTTAAACACACTTCGGGGCAGTTGGTAGCCTAGTGGTTAGGGCATTCGCCCTGTGACCAGAAAGTCCAGGTTCGATTCCCAAGACCACTAGGCACCTCTGAGGTACCCTGAGCAAGGTACCGTCCCCACACACTGCTCCCTGGGCGCTGTGTTCGTAGCTGCCCCCTGCTTCACTTGGTGAATGGGTTAAATGCAGAGGTGGTATTTCGTGCTGTTCACACTGTGTGCTATGGTGTGTTCACGTATGACAAATGGTCACTTTCACTTCATATTTGGGGACATAATTAGGGTTTATACTATAACTCATTTTTTAAACCAAAACAACACTATACGCGTGTGCTCTTGGAACGGAACCCCTGCAAAAAGTGGGGGATTACAGGGTGTCCGTGGGGTTGTAAAAAGTATTAAAGTGATGAATCAAAATTGCCAAATTTAAGGCCATTAAAAGTGTTAAATTTGGTTTTACCATTTTTTTTTAAAAGGTATTTTTCCAGACTGAGGTTTCCTATTTTAAGTGAAATTCTATCTGCTATGTTTGTGTTAGTTCGTTTAAACGTAGGCTTTAGCTTGTCGTGCACATAATCAAATATCCTCGTCTCAATCCTGAAGTCTCATACGGATTAAAGTTTTCTGTTGCTATGACGGATTTCCATCAACGTAGGCCGCTAAAGCTCAATTTTGAAATTGATGCAGATCAGAGAAAGAAAGTTTTGTTGGGGGGTAAACAAGCTTTGGCAGGCAAAGTTCTGGCAAGGCTGTCTTTTTCCTTGGTTAAATTACTATTTAGTTATTCTTCCTAAAAATAATAAACATGGTTTTGGCAGTTCGTGTAAATATTGATGGCTGTGGAGAAGCCTACAGGCTAAAAGCTGTTTCCCAACAGATTTTTTTTGCTTGAAAGCATGAGTCTCAACTGTACGCTATGTTAAATGCTGACGTCATATTCAGTGGTCATTCGACAACTGGGTAGTCAACTGGCTTATGTCCAGACAACCATCAGCGTTGTCATGGGTAAATGCAAGTTTTCTGACCGCTGGGTGAAAGACCCCGTGTTTAAGGACTGGCTCAAGCCTATAGTAGGGAATAGCTGGCAGCTTATTGTTTGGTATGTAAAAAAAAAACCCCAAAAAACCTAGATGTCAACTGGATGGGAGTTAACGCACTTCGGTCACATATACAATCCACTAAACATAAAAATGGAATGCGCGGTCGGCGAAAGCACTCAACTTTCTGTGCTGCTGTGCCAGTTTGTTGGAACTATGTCTTCATTGCACATTTTATGTGGTTTTATTTTTACTCATGAAGTGAAATAAATGTGCAGTATGTGGTCAACATCAGTGAGTCCGTAAATCTATTCTGTTGTACAGTGTTGTCAAAATCTGCGTAAACGTTAGAAAGGTCGTTGATTAACACTTGCAACTCTTGTCGTGATGGTTTTTTAAAAAAATCCAAAGGTAGTAAAAATGGTATTAAAAGGTATGAAATTTAACTTATGGATTGCTGTATATACCTTGGATTACTCTGTGTATATCTGTATGTGTAATCAAGCCCTGTAAACGTTTTCATTTGTATTAATAGGAAAACTGAAGCCTTTTGGTTCAACACAAGAAAACATATCCCTGAATAAGTCCCAGACAACTCCATCTCACCAGAAAAACTATAAACAGCACCAGGTACAGACGAGGTGAGTAAAGGAGCTAGTTGTCTTTGGAAAAACACTAGGTAATGGAAGAAAAACAGTTCTCTAAGTGCATGTTTTGAAGCCTGAGAATTTAACTTATTAAATGTTACTGTTCCGCAAAGTGCAAAACGTTAGTGTTCCATTTAGGACAATACTTACCCATGGCAGCGTGCACTACAGAAGAAAGTGCTATGCACTCATGTAAGTGTGTGATTTCAGACACACAAGTTATGAGTGACCGGAGTCAAAGTGACCTCCTTAAATGAAACCACTTTTGTACATGATTTTTAGCAGTATCATGTAAAAGTGCATTTATCCACCTCATTTCTCACAGAACAGTCATCATTTGGTCATTTTTAGGTTTGATGTGAAAATCTGCACATCTGTATTATATTCCCAATATTTGAGAGCAGTCTGTTTAAACTTTTGTTGAATGGGAACCATAACGTTTTTCTCTGTTGCAGAGAGGAGCGTCGCATCAAGTATGCAGAAGACAGGAAGCAGAAAAAAGAAAAAATGCTTGGTGCCAGACGTGGCCTGGCTGTGGCTTAATATTTAGTTTGCTTGTTTAGCTACCTGTACATTTTAACTTTTGTCTGTCCTTTTGTCAGTGTGTTTGACCCTTTTTAAACAAAAAAGTGTTATAAATGACCCATTTGTGTATATACACAGTACAAATTATAGATGTCGTTCATTTTTTATTTGCTATTAAATAAATGTACTGTTTTGTAAGCTGTTGTGTGTGGTAGTCAAAACTGCCACTCAAACTTCTGGGTTCCTCTTATACAGTTCATATGCAAACTCTTCAGTGTGAGCACGGTCATTACACAGAGCGATGAAGTCAATCTCCAGCTGGAATGGACCATCTGCTTTGTCCCCCAGGGTGAAGCCAATAGTGTTCACCTGCATGCAAGCCCATAAAAAGTTACACATACTGAGGCAGAGGCAAATGTCAACTTCTCTATTATTCACCATATAATATTTTCAATAAATACAGTTCACCCAACCTTGTCGAGCCATAGAACATGTTGGCTGTCTTGTATTCTGCCTCGACTTGAGAGAAAAAACTTTGAAAATGGAATCTGCAGAAAGGGGAAATAAGCATTAAACAATTTATGGTGGCATGTTGTACAGTCTTAAACTCTTTGGTTTTGGCAGCAGTAGCTATATCATGTTTTAACTAAACTACATTTTTCTCAATACCTTAGTTGGGCCCTCTAAATGGCTCGTTTTTTAAAGTATTGTTAAGAATAAACCTGGTGAGATTTTGTGCAAATAACTTCACAAACATATTTTGTATATCCCATAGACCTACTATAACTAAAGTGAGTTTTGCATAATATGTTCCCTTTAAGACCAATAAATATTTGATCACACTATACTACATACAAAGAACTGCACAAACCTTAACATCCTGCCAGTATGGACCCCCTTGAGTGTACAGGAAGTAACTGTAAATGTCATTTCTTTGGTGGGAGAAGTAGGTCTCTGCTGAAACGTTCACCATCCATGGCCTCCCATCTCCGCGTATACGCAGGTGCAATGTGTTGAAGCTTGACCAATCAAAATGCTTCTTCCGGTCAAATGAAGACTTTCAGGGGATTAAAAGATTAATTCAAAGTTACAAGCCAGAACGTTATTTGTTCTATACACACACCTTTTCATTCACTTTACTTTTCAGGACAGGACATAGACTAAGGAAACTAACTGCAGTGTTATTGTCAGTGCTGATTTAGTCTAGGTTCAGGCTAAGTCTGGGATGTGGAAACTGAAATCAAAGGTGGATAAACTCGTTACAGTCTTTATAGAGAGTCCAGTTTGTCCTATATGAATTGGTGTGTGAAATGTTAAAATCACAGTATTTATGTAGAATTACTTATACATTGCATCTGTTTTGCTTTATCAAATACCTGATCCAACTTATGAAATATAAAATAAAATATCCTGATAAGTACCATGTCTCATGAACCATGAAGACATCTTCAAATATCATAGATCGTCGCACCGCCCACCCCTGGGTCTGATTCCTGAATGGCAAACTACTTACCAGAGGCTGCTTGGAGCGCAGTGTGCAGTATCCACTGTATCTCGTCTCTCCGTCACGAGGTGGGACTGAACATAGAGTCCCATACAGCATGCAGGTGGTGTTATTTCTACCCAGTTTCATGTATGCTTCACTCCGGCCCCCGATCTCTCGGTCTGAAGACACCACCCACTGACTCAAAGACTCAGGTCCTCGGAACTCCCACTGTACCCTTGTCTGCTCCAGCATATGTTCCAACAGAGGCCGGCCCTCAGGCCCTGTCCATTGGCCCATGAACTCATCCTTCATCAGCCCAAAGTGCTTTCGTATCCCATCCAGACCCTTGGAAAAGTTGAAGTGGATCTTCTGCCACGGCCACCGAGTGTCTGGAGCCTGGCCTGGCCTCCTGTAATCTCTTTCATAAACTGTCCTGGTGCTCAGGACCACTGAATGTGAAAGCCAGGGCTTGAGAAGCTGTCGCTGAAATACTCCACACACTCCTGCTGGGGTCTGGAGAATCACCCTGGACATCCTGGACTGGACACAGCACTGACCTCTAGAATCACCAAAACCAGTCAAACTAGTTAAAAAATAACAGGACAACCAGATCTGGCCTACCAGACACAGGACTTCGATGCTAAAACGTCACAGTGGCTAACCTTCTATTAAATGTGCGGAAAAATATAAAAAGTCTTATAGGGAAATCCACAAAACAGAGTCAACTGTGGTACATACAATAGAAAAACAAAATGTTAACGAGGATAGAAATAATTACAGTCACACTGAGACTACTGAGAGGCCGTAAAACACATGATTACCTAAAAGAATATACAATGATAATCGAGTTTTTATCAAATATTTGCTCAAACTGCTCTCCCGTAACTCATCCTGCTTCCATCGCGTTCCGCCGCAAAAACAACACGTGCTGAAACTAACCGAGACTGCAAAAGTTCCGACGTTGTGAGACCTTTTGAGATAAAATGTATTCTTATTTTATTTATTAGTGACTGTATTAAATTGTTTCGCTTTGGTTCCAGCTCTGATATTGTCCGTGTTGCGTGCTAGATTTTGTGATCATCACATATAAAAATAAAATCACTGTAAAAAAAAAACAGTTGTTAAAAAACAAGTATAAAATTCCTGTTAAAAATGTTGGAACTTGCACAATATTAAACTAAAATAATTTAAGAAGAAGAAGAAGTAGAAGAAGAAGAAGAAGAAGAAGTAGAAGAAGAAGAAGAAGAATGTGGCGCAGCTTATTATGGTGCCTCTGAAATAAATATCAAATAACAGGATAGTATAGAAGGTGTAGCATGGTGTTATAGTATAGTTTGTTTAAATCCATAAGTCTGTGAGACTGGTCATAGAGAAAATTACTATACAGTGTGTGAGTGTGAGTGAGTTTGGGGAAGGTCTTTTTCTATTCTGGCATGACTGTGCCCCTGAACATCTCTATATTAAAATATTTGAATGCATTGACATTAAAGTCCCCGTTTGTGACATGGCCAGGCGTCCCAATAATGTTGTCCATATTGTGTATGTTTAACATACATCTCCAGGGTACGTTCCAGCGCAGCAGCGTCTCAAACGTCGCTAAGCGTTTCGGATCAGTGTTCTGTTGTCGCTCAGAAAGGCGCCCCCGGCCTCTCGGAGGACTTGCCGCTCGTTGGTGTCCGACAAACAAACGCAGGATCGGGCCAGGCAGGCTAACCATGGTGAACGTAAAGAAACGGAAAGGCCGGGTCGTTATCGACTCCGACTCAGAGGACAGCGCCAGCGACGATAATTTAGACCAGGTAAAATCATTATATTAAACATTTTAGCAACATGGTTTCTTAGACGTTTCCTAACTGCAGCATGAGCTATGCTAACAGCTAACTCAGGCTAAGCTAGCTTAGTTAGCGGTGAGAAAACAAAACAAACCCTGACCTGTCAACATTTGATATCGGTGTCATTATATAGCAACACGTTCAACACATTTTCCCGTTTTCTTTAATAAAACGACAGGTACGAATTTAAGGCCTTGTTTATGACCAACTAGCTAGCATTGGAGGCTAATTGGAACTGTAGCTGTGCTGCTTGTAAACACCAACGTGGAAAACAGACTGTTCGTGCTTGGATAAAAAGGATACTAGTATTTTGCTTTTTGGACATCACGTACATGGTGTTTCACACATGCTCAAATCCTTTTAGATTAAAATTTTGCATTAGTTTATAGTGAACAACCAGTACTCACTTAGTCTTTGTGTCTACAATAGCTTAAATTGTCTATTTTGCCACCCGCTATGGATCATTTTAAACGGTTTACATCTGGGTGAGAGGTCTTTAAATGTGGATAGCATTCTTCCATAGGCTCGGAGCACCGTGTGGTGTTTTTGTTGTGAGCTAATTTTAACCCTGGAGCTCAGAGTCTCTGCCATAAGCACCCAACAGTCATGGATTAACCGAAGTCTGTCCAATAAACCAGCAGTGAAATGACCTCCAGACTATGATCTCACTGTCTGGCCACCACCACAACCCCTCTAAACTTTGTAGACCTTCTAAAATCAAGGGTCTTAATGGGGGAGGTTTTCTCTCCTTTGCTGTAGTATCCGGGTAAAGCTAGATGTTTGTAGGGGTCAGATAATGATGCTACGTTATTAGTTCTGGATCACAAATGCTGCTCCAGCTCATCCCTAAGGAGTTCCATTACTCAGTTGCTGGGGTATTTATAAAGCTCTAATTGATGCTCTGCACTGGGCATTGTGACCTTGAAAGGCTGGTGTGCAGCTACTACAAAGCAAACTATTTTATTGTCAGTGCTTTTCTTTGGAGATTACTCAGACATTGATTGCTCCTAAATTGAGTGTCTGATTACTTTTGTCATGTTTTCTCAGTTTTTTGACTGACCAATATACAAAGATATTTTAGATTTTATTTCTATTGCGTTAGATCTACTTGGATTTTTGATTGCTGTTGTAAACTGTAGTCATCAAATCGCATGTGTCTGCTCCTTTAAACCCATTAGAAAGCTCATCCAACATGATGGACACATGTTTGTTACCCCTGAAATGCTGATTTTCCTTTCATCATCTTCAGGAGAATTTCACAGTGACTTAAATATAATAAACAGAGTAGCTAGCTGAAGGAGAGTGATATAAGTTGATTAAACAACCTGATCTGTCATGACAGGACATTTAGTTTTAAATCAGCCTGTGAATACAGTGTTAGAAATAGTGCACAGAGAACATCAAGATTGTTTAATGGAGAGTAGTGTTGCCGTGTATGCTTGAATATGCAGCATTTATTCGGAAAGTATTCAAAGATGTCTCTTCTGTGTGTTATTCCAGGAGCTGCTGACTCTAGCCAAGAGAAAGAGAGTAGACTCAGATGGACAGGAGGAGCCTGTTAGCAAACCTGCAGCATCTACAGACTCTGAGACTTCTGACAGTGATGATGAGGTACAGTACCCTAATCCACTCTAAGCCATCCATTTCTCCTCTTAACTGTTCATCAAGTTCATTACTATCACAAGGGTGGACAATATGGCAAAAATACAACACCTGGATACTTGGAGTCATTTTCACCATGTGGTTTTCAATGGTTTCCAAATGTTTTTGGAACAGAAGGAATAAGTTTCTGTTTTTTGTTTGTTTCATTGGACTGCATGATGATGACTAAAATCATAACAAATTATTTTGCTCAAAAATGATTATCCATCCAAGTTATTGATCCATTGTCTTTTAACAGCTTACTGGAAACATCATTAGACCAAATGTACCACTACAATAAGAGTGTAATTGTTTATAGCTCAGCTGCATTAAAAAAAAAATATATATATATTTTACACAAAGACATAAAATGTCTTTATGTGCAGTGTTTTTTGTTGGAAAAGTTATTCAATACAGTAAAACCTGTGGCTATCATGGGGATTAGGTTCCAAGAGCGCCCACGTATAGTGAAAAACCTAAAATGCCTATTTGTATTGTGTAAACCCCTTAATATGCTCCCTGAAAACTTTAATTTAATTTTAAACTCAGCTTAATGCTTTACCCTGTAAATGTAAAGGTAAACCTATATCTGTACTGTACAGTGTACACTGAACTGCTGTCTCAGTGCTAGAATGTAAATATCGATGTTGCTTCTGTATAGACTGTACTGTAATTCATGCAAGCGCGTTTTCTTTGGTATAAGCAGGGTAATTGCAGTAATTAATGTGATTTACAGTAATAAAAATACAGGGTTAAAGAAGAACAAAACAAAAAACAAGAACACTGGTGACGCTCCACTGGGGAAATTCGGGACTGCAGCGTCACATGGCAGTAGCCAATCAGCAGCAAGGAGAAATAAATAACTTTCTCGGATTGGGTACTTTCAAATCTCCCTCCTCTGAGTACAAGTGATTGTGACTTCTGGGCCATGTCCGACACACCCCCTCGTCCTCGTGCTGGTTATTTATTTTTGGGCGTCACGCTGAGCAGCGGAGGCTCATTCTGTTCAGGTGTGTCTGTTTGTCTTGCTAATCGCTGCCCCCACACATAAACAAGCCAGCACGAGGAGCATAGCGGACAAGGCCCGGGCGTCACAAAAGCAAAAACAAAATGCAGTTTCCTGCGGTTTCCGTGAACAATTATTAGTTTGGTTCTCAGAAAAAAGCAGTGAGAGACTGAAGTTGCGACCGCTGAGCCGCGATCAAGTGAAAATTAACAGTATTATATTTTAGTGCGTCGATAAAATCCATATCTTAGTTTGGTTTTGTTCATTGGTCTAGTTTTGGTTATGTTAATTTAATTTTTAAAGCCAAAAATTGTCTTTGTCTGTATTAGTGGACAGTTGGGGGCACTAAAGCCAAGAAGAAGGTGAAGCCTGGTAAAGGAGCAGAAAAGAAGAACGCTACGAAGAAGAGAGTGAACAAGGCAGCTTCATCAGGCAGCTCAGATGGAGACAGCTCAGCGGAGAGTTCTGCACCAGAAGAGGGTAAGAGAGTGCTGGGACCAGTCAGATTAGAGTTTAGAATGCATAAAATTCTAAAGGGTTCACAAAGCTTTAAGCACCTCTGTAAATGCGTCATGGCTACAAACTAACACACTGAATCACACAGGTGAAGTGTCAGACTCGGAGAGCAACAGCTCCTCCAGCTCTGATTCAGAGTCTTCCTCTGAGGACGAAGTGTTCCGGGATGGGTATGGCGACGATCTCATGGGAGACGAGGAAGACCGGGCACGCTTGGAACAGATGACAGAGAAAGAAAGAGAGCAGGAGCTCTTTAACCGTATAGAGAAAAGAGAAGTACTCAAACGAAGGTGAGGAAGAAGAGTTTCTTTAACTTGAATTCACCTGTATGATTAAATTCACCTAAATGTTTTGCTGGGAATGCCGTCAAGCGAAGTAAATTGGTTCCCTTAACATGGTATATATAAATGTGGTTTACAGTAACCCCCGTTCCAAGAGCACCCGGCCTATTTTTATAGTTTAAAAATAAATATGCCCTCAAATATGCTCCCAAAACACTTTTAATTATCCATAACCAAAATGTAAAGGTAAACCCGTATTCATACTATAAAAAACGATATTACCTCTGTATAGACTGCACTGTAATTCCTGCATGGGCGTTTTCTTTGGTGCTGTCATTTTATTTTGTATAAGATGGGTAAATACAGTAACAATTTAATGTATTTTTTTTTGTTATAAAAATACAGAAAATTGTACTATCACCAATCATTTTTACAATTCAATAATTTACTGGTCATCCCATGGCACGTCTTAATGTAGTGACCTGCCCATTAAAGCAGACACTGGACTGCGACTGAGTTCAACAGCCACTTTTAATTTAATTTACAGTAATAAAAATATAGGGATTTAAGGACAAAATGAATAACAAGATAAAAAACAAGCAGTAGTTAACCACCCCAAGGCTTTCTTTGTGTTCTCTGGACAGTACAAAAACATTTATACAGTTATATTTTATATGGAACTATAGCTGAATTTTCAGTAATTATGTTACAAAATTCGTAAATTATATCTTCATGTGGATGATATCTGTGGTTTCCACAAGTTTGCTGGGGTTTTCACCAACAATTAATTAGTTCAGTTCTGAGAAAAAATGACTGAATCCGGAACATTAACGAAAATGTAAAGGTAAACCCATGTACGGGGCGAACTGGCAATCTGTGCATTCTGCAAAAGACCAGAACGGTCGTCCGATGTGCAGTCATTGGGTCGAGATGCGCATTTTTAGCACTGCCACAAAAGCCGATATGATCCTCCTGATCAGGGCATCGTTCTTTATGTACCGTATGGAGTTCTCATTGATGCCATAATGGCATGCTACAGCGCAAAAACTTTCCTTTCCTGAGAATATCCAGTACTTCAACCTTCTCATGGAGTGTCTTACACGTTCTCTTGCGCTGAGGTGCATTGCCCGAAGGCACAGGGCGTTTGGGCTGTATCTTAGGGCTTTTAGAAGAACAAAACGAGAACAGGAGAGCAGCAACCAATAACTGGATATTTAGCTGAATTTATATTTGGATAACTACTTATGTTAATAAATTATATTTTCTTACTAATTTAGTACTAAATGCTAAACATACTGCCATGGGAAAAAAAGAGTTGCAGTTTCTGCATTATTGTGGGAATTTCCACATACAACTATCAGTTCGGTTCTCAGAAAAAATCTGTGTGAACTCCTGATCCGTGCAAAACCGGGGATTTTACTGTACTGACAAAAAAAAATCACATATACACCTTACAGCCAGGTATTTTCTTTGGTGTGCACAATTGGATGGATAATAATGTATCAGTGCATTTTTCCTCCCCAGGATGCCAGGAAAATCCTCTTTAAGAGAACACTTGTTCATCACACTTCTGTCCCCTCTCTGCTGTACAGGTTTGAAATCAAGCAGAAACTGAAGACTGCAAAGAAAAAAGAAAAAGAAGAGAAGAAGAAGAAACAGGAGGAGGAGCAGGAAAAGAAAAAGCTGTCTCAGGTCACAGATACTCAGGTGGTAAGTAGACCCTTAGGGTATAGTGCCCACATCACATTATTCGCTCATAGAGGCACATGATAGTCAGGTAAGTTTATTGTCATGGGCAGCTGGATGGCCTAGTTTGGGTGTTGGTCCTGCAATCAGAGGGTCGTGGGTTCAAATCCCAACTGCTAGTGCCACCACTGCAAGGCACCTTCCCCACACCCGGCTTCTTTTAGTGCAAGATACAGTGGCAGCACCCTGCTTTGCCTCACTTGGTGATGGGTTAAATGCAGAGAAAGAATTTCACATTGTTCACATTGTGCTGTGGTGTGTTCACTTGTGACTGTAAGGGTTAATACGTTAAAAATAATTTTAAACCATATACAGTGAAATGATATAACATTATGCATCACAAAAATAGAAACAAAAACACTACAAGACCACAACTGTGGACAGGACAAAATACACAGAGTGAAAAAGAAAGAGTGCAAAGAAAACACTAGCAACAGGACAATATGACATTTAGTGTAGTTGAAAGCTACAGCACAATATGGATGAATATAGTATTATAACAGATACTCTGTTCTAGCAGCAGAGAGTTACATGTGCAAAAATGCAGAATAAAGGTAAATGGCATTAAGTAGTGCTAATAAGCTAGCAGGACAGAGAATGTACGATATAATAGGAAAGAACGCCATTAATATGTCCACTGCTATCAGACTTTTGTCAGTTACGTTCTGATCATTAATCCATGCAGTTGTGCACCAATAATGCAAGAAACATTTGCAGCTGCTTTTAGTGCAAGAAACTGTATAATGCCTGTGGAGTAAAAAAATTGTCTCAGTCATATAGTAGCAGAGCCAGTCCTGATGACCCTGAGGCATAATGGCAAAGTAGGTGTTTTTTTTTCTGTTTTTGTTTTTTTTTTTTTTATTGGCCACACTTCACTCTTGATGCTAGGCAATACTAAGTATGTCAGAACTAATTTTCTTGACAAAGGGTATTTACTTGTTGATTTGTTGGTGTCACCTCTTATTGTCCCTTATGCTTACTAAATGCCTTCTGTTCATCTGCATAGGTGATGTCACATAATAAAGAGAGGAGGTCTAAGCGAGATGAAAAACTAGACAAAAAATCTCAAGCCATGGAGGAGCTGAAAGCTGAGCGTGAGAAGAAGAAGAACAGAACAGGTGGGACTTCAGTTGGAGTTATAGTAGTGAATAAGTAATATTTGTGTTTTCTTTATTCAGTTATTAACCAAGGTTAAATTGAACCAAGGTTCGTATAGCCTAAACCTCTAACTTATGTGCTGTATCCTTATAGCTGAGCTCCTGGCCAAGCGGCAGCCACTGAAGGCCAGCGAAGTGTACTCCGACGATGAGGAGGAGGAAGAGGAAGACGACGATAAGTCGTCAGTAAAGAGCGATCGCAGCTCAAGATCGTCATCCTTCGATGAAGAAGAAGAGTGAGTGTTTTGGTGGTGTTTTAGTGCTGATGACACCAGCTGTTTATCTGCTTATTCTGCATTTAGAACAGTGACAGCAAATGCCTTTGTATTTAAGAACGATCCTGGCCCAAAGCTAGCATGTCATGTTCGTTGTGTAATATATTGTAGCACAGAAGTGCATCCCTTAGTCACATCTGTTCACAAGTTTGCATCCTGTTTGTTTTCATCCATCTCACTACTGAATTGAACATGCATTATGCAGATAGTTTAAGACTTCTGAGTTCAAAACTATTAGGAAACAGTAAGCCTATTTGTATAGGTTAACATTTGCTTATTATTACTGCAAATAACCATATGTAACAACTAAAGGGCATATCAAATATTTCTTTTGTGCAAAATTGCCATTTGATTTCAGTAGCAATCAACATTGTTTCCAAAATAGAACTGAAACAAGTAGGTAATTGTGTCATTGCTTCTTTGATCCATTGGAGCCTCAGTAATGGAGGCAAGTAGGTTTTTTATACCTGTAGTTATAAGTTACATATTTCATTTTGGCCAGGTTGTGTCCAAGAGCCTTATTAATTGTGCTTTTGAAATAAGCTTGGAAACGATGTTGATTGCTACTGAAATCAAATGGTTTTTCAGTAACATTAGTTTTCCTTTTCTTTTCCTCCTTTTCTTCACTTTGTGTACAGCATGTAAATTACTCTTGGGTTTTCTTTATTGTTGAAAATGTTGTTTACCATTAGTAAAACAAAGAGATTTTACTTGCTAAATGGTACGGATCCATTAATGTCTGAGATCTTTGGCCATATTGCCTAACCCTTTACTGAACCTTAAACTGAATATTTTTTGCATTTCCTCTCCGTGTGTTTAATTTAAAGGAAAGAGGTGGCTCCTCCAAAGTCTCAGCCCGTATCATTGCCAGAGGAGCTGAACCGGATCCGTCTGTCACGGCACAAGCTGGAGCGTTGGTGTCACATGCCCTTCTTCGCCAAAACAGTTACTGGGTGTTTTGTACGGATTGGTATCGGCAACAGCAGCAGTAAACCCGTGTACCGGGTGCGTGAGGATTACTGCTTAAAATCAAAATTACTGCTTTTATTGGTGCAAAATTGACAGATTTATTTAGGCTTTATATTGCATTGAACCATTTGTGGGTTTGAGTTCTGAGTATATTGAGCCTTAATAGGTGATGTTTATTAATATTTATATCTAGGTGGCCGAAATTGTGGATGTGGTGGAAACGGCAAAAGTCTACCAGTTGGGATCTACAAGAACAAACAAGGGCCTACAGTTACGGTATGCTGCCACTCATTTAGAGCTCACCTAGGCTTGCTTTCTTTTAATTTGCATTCTGATTTGTTTGGTTTTTTTTGTGTTCATTGTTAAGGCATGGCAACGACACTCGAGTATTCCGGCTTGAGTTTGTATCTAATCAGGAATTCACAGAAAATGAATTCATGAAATGGAAAGACGCTGTGAGTGTGATCTTTTCAGTAACAAACTTGGCACAGCTCTTAGTTTTTTTTCTGTACAGAAAACAATATATATAACCCTAAATTCGTAATCTGCAGATGATTCTTGCTGGAATGCAGATTCCTACTCTCGACGAGATCACCAAAAAAGAGCAAATCATCAAAGAGGCTCTCAACTACAAATTCAATGACAAAGATATTGAGGATGTGAGTTATGGTCTTGATCAAAGAATAGAAATACTTTTAACATACTATTCATTTTTCAGATCATTTAAAAATTCAGCAATTTTAGATATTATCGTGCTTCAGAAATGTATCAATTTTGTTGTTTTTATGCTGACAGATTGTGAAAGAGAAGGATCGATTCCGAAAGGCACCACCAAACTATGCTATGAAGAAAACACAACTGCTCAAAGAAAAGGTGACATTGTCTGTGAACCATTGTTTTATTTTAGGTTATTAATGTGGACTGTTTACTAAAGTAAATATGTAACACATAAAACTGTTAATTTTAATTTTAATTTATGTCAAATGATATTTACTTTTGCTGCAATAAAATCTAAATGACAAAACAGTAATAGATCTTGTGTGTGTGTGTGTGTGTGTGTGTGTGTGTGTGTGTGTGTGTAGGCCATGGCCGAGGAAAGCGGTGATGGTGAGAAAGTAAAAATGCTGCAGGATCAGTTGAATGAACTAGAGGAGAGGGCTGAAGCTCTTGACCGACAGAGAACCAAAAACATTTCCGCTATCAGGTGAGAATATTTGTGCGAACATGCACCTGAATGACTGAATCAGAAATAGTCAAATCTGGTCAACTCTGATATCTTTCTCCCCTTTCCACCTTTCTGTTTTTTTGCTTTTTGTCTCAGTTACATCAACCAGAGGAACCGCAGCTGGAACATTGTGGAATCTGAGAAAGCTCTTGTGGTATGTATACGATCCTGTCTGAGTGTTTACACTTTCTTTCTGATAAAACTTTCTGTGAGTCTAACAGTGTTGGCCCTTTCTCAGGCTGAGGGTCAGAACTCTAAGAACCAGCAAATGGACCCTTTCACCAGACGACAATGCAAGCCAACTATGGTGTCCAACGTAAGATCTTTCTCCCTCTCTCCCTATGCTGACTGTGTGTGTGTGTGGTTTTTTTTTAACATATATATTAGGGCTGGGCATGTTAAGCATTTAAAAAAAAAAAGTCCTTTCATTTTGAAAATCTGTTGCTTTTTTGTGCTTGTGAGTGTGCGCAGCTCTAAGCATACACATATATTTTGTGCTTGTGGATTGTGAAAGTAAAGGGGTAGGATACTTGCCTCCAGACCAAGAGGTCGTGGGTTCGAATCCTACCTTCAGCAAAACTACCACTGGGTCCTTGAGCAAGACCCTTTACCCCAAGTTGCTCCAGGGAGACTGCCCCCTGTAGTTAGAGAATGGAAGTCGCTTTGGATAAAAGCATCTGATAAATGCCGTAAATGTAAATGTAGTGATGGGCCGGTCCACATTTTTCCAGTTCCAATCCAATTCCGATACGGATACAGATTCCGATATAATACATATTTTTTTACTTTAATATTGAATATTAATATTGAAACTGCTGTTTGTTAGTAAGGTTACATCAGACTAAATAAAATGTACACAACTACACAGAATTTAAAGGCATTACAAAGGAATTTATTTATGTCATTTCACAAAAAGGTAGCAGCAACAGTTGTAAAATTTTGTAAATATCAAAAACAACAATCTGGGCTGAATCAAATAAGTAGTTCAAGTATTATGCCCATTTTAGCAGGAACGACTGGGTAGAAAAAGTGCAAAAAATGGAAAATAACGTGAATTGTGAGACACGGCACGGGCAGAGTGTAATCTAACCACTTCTGTATTTAAGGTGGACAGGCCGAGTTACTAGTTGCCCAACTTAAGCCTCGTGTTTTGAGAGATAGAAAGAGGGGGAGAGGGCTAAACCAGCCAACAAAACACACAAAATAGCCCCTGAGGTTTTGAGGGAGAGCTAAGAGTTGTCTTTGATATTCCTTTCACTTTTGGGTTGTCTGCTGTAAATTTGTTGGGTTTTTGGAAAACGTGAACGAGCGTCTGCAGCCTGATAGCCTGCTAGCAAAAATTCCTGGTACGCTTTGTCATGAATTCTCTACCAATATCATATCGAATCAGGCCCATCTCTACACTACTTTTGAAGTAATTATTTAGTTTTGCGTTTCTCAATGCCATTAAGCACAATTCTTCACAGGAAACCATGCAATTAATCGTGATGTAAGATTAATTGTGAGTTTTGACTGGAATTTCATGACTTCAATAATGTGTATGTCAAGCTCTCTCATCGGGGGAGATTAGGGAGATAAATTTGTTTTTCTTTTTTACAGGCCAGAGATCCTTCTGTCCATGCTGCTATCCTCGCCCACCTTAATCAGAAATACGGTTCAGGCTCCGGTCAGGACAACACGCAGCAGGGCAACAAACAGGTGAGCAACATGGATTTATGCACAAATATAATGGATAAATGTGATTTATCACAAAATCAAGCTCGAGTGTACAGTGGACAGTTTATCTGTTTGTACTAAAAAAAAGGTTATGTTGTACAGTACTGCCTTTTCTGTGCACAGCATGTGATTTGGATGTATTTTGCAGGGACCGACTAACCAGAAAGAAAAAGATGTATCAAAGCCAACCAGCGACCTCTCAGAGGATCTGTTTAAAGTTCACGACTTTGACGTCAAAATCGACCTGCAGGTTCCCAATGCTGGTGAGTGTCACTGCATTGCAGGTCTCTACAGTTCAGGAGCCTTACAGCAGCCTTCCAGAAACACTCATTGGTGTCCAATTACCTAGTGGCTTTCTGATCAAATGGTTCACAAATTGAAGGGAGTTTGAGTAAAAAGTCTACATAAGAAAACACAAATTAATCTGCTTACAGTAATGTATTACAATAATGTGAAAAATTGGGTTCAGTGCAGCTGCATTAGGCATCATAAATAGAATGCATTTACTAAATGATGTGTAGTCATGTTTTGCATTGTTCTATCATGTTTAATTGAATTGTTACACCCCTATTTATTCCCAGGTCAGTTGTAAGGATAAAAAATGTAAAATATTGCTGCATCTTTTAAGGGTCTTCCATTTATTATGGAACAGGTTGTGGGATTATAATCACCCTCTGAGTCATAATTTAGTGTAAAATGTGCAGAATTTAGGCTTTTTTCATTAGTGCCACAAAATTATTTAATTTGTGTAGCTATTATTACCACAAAAATATTTGTCATGCTCTGCTTATACATCTAGTTTATTTGTAATAGTAAGACTATAGCGCCTTTTAAGGGTCTTCCATTTATTATGGAACAAACATATGATTAACGAGTTTAGTTTATGCATCATTTTAAAGTGCACATAAACCGAGCTCCCTGGAAAAGCCTTTTTGTTGTGTACTCTGATGTTAAGTCAGTGCAGTAAAGGATGCAGTAGCTGATGAGTGTCTTTATTGTGTTCTGCAGAGGCTAAGTCTCTGTCAGTCAGCTCCAACGCCCTGCCGGTGAAGGACGGAGCTCCTCGCCGGTCACTCAACTTGGAGGACTACAAAAAGAGACGAGGCCTCATCTGACCCACCCCTCCTTCCCGACCTCGCCCCGTCCCCCTCACTGTCCCTGCTCCATCTCTTCCTGCATGTGTTAGCAAACTGCACCAGGGAACTGAGACTGAAGCCCCAACCCTGTGTGTGTGTGTGTGTGTGTCTGTGTGTGTGACTGAGAGACAGAGAGTGAGAAAGCTTGTGTACATGTATACCTTTTGTGAGAAAGTGTGTGTGTGTGAATTGAGTGCAAGACTTTTACTTGTGCAATTGTGTGCGCAAGTGTTCTGAAAGTGAGAAAACATGACATCTTCATGAAATATAACTGTATCTTGTTTTGTTTCTTTTTTTTTTTCTTCCTTCTTCATAGGATAACTTTTTTAGGAAAGGAATGTCCACTGGTTTATTTACAAAAAAATGTACCCGTATTTTGTTTTTGTGGGGGTTTTTTTCTCTCATTTTGTTTCACATTTAGTTCTGGTTTTTGAGTTGTTGGTTTTGTTTTTTTTTTGTTTGTTTGTTTGGGGGTTTATTTTTTTTTTTTTGGTAAGTGAAATGTCAGTGTTTTTCATCCTAATCTTCATAGGTGTGTTTTTTTATATATATATCTGGCCCACCTTTGAGGGAAGTGGAACTTAATGAATGACCATCTTAAAAGAGGACTTTAATTATTAATCTGATGATATTGGAGTACTTTTTATGGGTGTGTGTTTTTTTTGTTTTTTTTGTTTCCTCAGAAGCTTTTTATCCATCTGGAATCTGGAGTGGTGTTGCAAATTTGTTTCCACACCCAGCTCAAGCCTTTTTCTGATTCCATTAATCTTCCGTAATGGAATTTCTGGTTGATCTCAACGTCGGAGGATCTGAAGAATGACTAATAATGAAAAGAAAAAAAAACACTCCTCTAAATGGACAAAACCTGCTCATTTTGGAACAAATATGAAACAAGTGCATTGAGTATCTCTTTTCAGTGGCAAAGCTTATTCTTTTTTTTTTTCAGTATCCCTCTATTCCCTTCTGAGCTAATGTGTTATTGACTATTGATCATTGGTTATTAATGATGTCCTTTAGTCGGTTCTCGTATTGATGTGGCATGCCTTGTAAATAAGATTTGGCCATTTGAGATGAGTGCGGCGAAATAAAGAAAGCACTGTTTCGTACTTCCTCTTTCGTACTTCATAGTTTTTTATAAAGCATGTTAAAAGATGGTAATGAACATTTTGATTAAAACTAAGTACTTCATTTTGGGAGGGATTGTGGGGTATAAAGTACCATTATTTTGATAAAGCAGCCACAGTAACAAGTAGAAGTTAGCTTAAGCTAAAAACAAGTTGGGTTAAAATCTTCTGTAAAACTGCATCATCAACTTGTTTTGCATCATTTTTGTCTAATATAAGGTGCTAAAGCTCTGAAGTGACGGATGTGATCAACAGGCTTGGGCCACTTACAGAGGCCTATATGTGGAAGTAAAGGTGTGGTTTAAAAAATGTTCAGCCTATTTTGACAACAAAGGAGATCAAACATACATGATATATAAGTAAACACTTTTTTGAAAACTCTTGGAACTGGGCAGATGCTATATTCTCCACATATGTGGAAAGAGTTTCCAGATTTTGTGTGAATACAGGATATTTTTATGAAAGCTCATTCTCAATATGTCAAAAGACTGAATATTAAAATGAATATTTCCTTGCGATTATGATTTAGCATTTGTACACAATTGCTCATCTTCATCCAGTGACACTTTATTGTCCAGAAATTATTCTGAATACTGCTTGAACTATGTTCACTATAATAAAGAAATCTCTATTTTGACAGACACTATATGGACAAAAGTATTGTTACAACAGGGACTTAAATGACATTGCAGTCAAATACAAAGACTTTAACACGGAGTTGGTCCCCCCTTTCCAGCTAGCTATACCAGCTTCCACTCTTTGCAAGGCTTTCCCCAAGATTTTGGAGTGTTTCTGTAGGGATTTGTGCCCATTCTTCTGTAGATCGTTTATGACGTCAGGCACTGATGTGGGCCTGGCTTACAGTTTCCGTTCCAGTTCATACTAAAAGGTGTTGGATGGGGTTGAGGAGCATGGCGTTGACCAAAATGTCTTGGTAGGCTGAAGAATTAAGACAGCTCCTCACTGGATGTAAGGGGGCCATCATAAACCCTGGAAAATATGTTTGTCCCAATATTTTCTTCCACATTGTGTTCATTTTTAAAGAGACGTAGGAGGGAAGGAATCTGTGTGAGTGTGTGGGTCTGGCTGAGTGGCAGTAGGGGGCAGCAGCTCGCTCTCTGTCGGGAGAGGCGCTTCGAGCCTCGGCCACGTAGAGCCGGACCTCAGCTGATGGGCTGACTTCAGGAATGAAAACATTGACGCTGGAGGTACAGATAGACGAACATCTCATTGAGTGCGACTGGAACTCACATTATTGAAGAAAAATGCAATCGAAAGATATATATTCCCCTCTTCAGTGAAACCAAGACACTTCAGGTACAGAAAAAAACAATATTCTTAGCTCTGGTTAAGCTAAGCTAAAGCTAAGCCAAAGCTAAGCCAGGTCAGGCTAAGCTAAAGAAGCTAACTGCCTTCCTGCCCTGCAAACTATGTTTATCTATTTATTTTCCCCAACAATTTATAATACTAAGGCTGAAAATAATGATGGTTTTGGTGGTTCACGCTGTCATAAAGAAATTCAAAGTAAAACTTCACTTTTTGTTTGTATTTGTATGTGCATAGATAGGATGTTTACAGAGAGGGCTTGCCTTAGCTAAGGAATGCCAGAGTGTTCTAGTTTAGTTGGTCGAAGGATTTTTACATGAGTTATTGTTAAATAATATGGCAGTCATGATCGGGATTAAAACTGTACTGTATAGACCCATGACTATGGTTAATATCTGACCCACTTGAAGATCCTTAATGATTAGACTCTAGATGTACTATAGATGTACCTTTTTACTTTTGATTAAAACATTGCTTATCAACATTGATGCGTTTCAGCGAAAGAACCAATATCAAAATTGATTGCCAGAGGATGAAACAGAATGAATCTGATCCAGTCTTCTGAACATGTCATCATGTGTTTTTCTTTCTGTGGAATAAGGTTTAAGTAGTATGTCCTTGAGAGACAAGTTTTAATTACTTAAAACTTTGACGATTATTTGTAACACTTATAAAGTATATCAGGTCAGTACTAGTTACAGAAGAGAAAAGGTGGCATTGATGGTGCTCATGATGGTAAGCCTGGATAAATGGGATCTGCAGTTATTGATATGAGGGGACATTGTGCTTATTGACTGGTCAGAGATTGTTTAGATATTCGTCAACATTTTGATTGTGTGCCTGTTTAGTCTGGAGGGATTTTACAGTTAGTCAGGTAATATTAGCCCAATACTGAGGAATATCCAATAGGATCCACCACCATATAATTTTCTATTGGAATGAAGAAGAGATTATGACCCTGTTCTGCTTGGACACTATGTTTTCTGTGCTAAGTCATATATATAGGGACTTCATACGTGTTATAGTTGCTGACTTTGCTGTTGTATATGGGTCTTTAAATTGATGTGTGATAACTTCACAGCCCTCAGGATGTCTTGGCTGGCTGATTTGGCTGGCCGAGCAGAGGACTTCTTGAATAAAGTGGACCAAGGAGCGGCCACCGCTCTGACTAAACAATCGAACCGAAAATCCTCCCTGTCGTCCTACAACCCTGTGGAACCAGTCTCATCTCAGCAGAACTCAGAAGACTATAGAGCACCTTATGAACCCCAGCATGGATACACCGGTTCAGCATCCAGTCAGGAAACATCTGGCTTCATCTCCACAGCTGCTGGGAACATTAAGAAATCCAAAGCTACTGTACTAGCTAGCACTTCCAATGTGTCCAGTGCAATTCATCTAGGCTCTGCCCCTTCTAGCAGCAGCAGCAGCAACAGCAGCAGCGGTGGTGGCATAAGAGCTTCCTCCAACTTCATCAGGCCCAAAAAGCCAGAAGTGGATGACGACCTACTTTTTGACTTCTTAAACAGCTCAGATCCGCCACAGAGTGAGAGGCGAGAGGTCAGAGCGATGGGTTTGTCTGATGGCCAGGCTCAGTACCAGGTGACTGCACCCCCCCAGGCAGTCCACTCGGCCCCAGCCACACCTCCCTCCATCAGGGGTCTGTCTCGAAACTCCAGCCTCAGCTCACTTAGCGCCAGCACACACAGTGCCAAGACGGATGATGGCTCCACTCGGGACTTCAGCCAAGGTACACTAAAATATGTTTTTCTTTAAGATGATTTTCCGATTACTTGCAATAAAGTAATGTCTAATAAACTTAGTGTGCTTTCTGGAACTGAAATTGTCTCTCAGTGTAGTTTAAAATTTTACATTCCCTTTCTGTTTAGTCATTATAAGAAGTTTGTGAGTGGTGTGATTATTAAGGTACCAACACTGTTTTT
The DNA here is from genome assembly GCA_037974485.1 of Hemigrammopetersius urotaenia. Classification (NCBI taxonomy): domain Eukaryota; kingdom Metazoa; phylum Chordata; class Actinopteri; order Characiformes; family Alestidae; genus Hemigrammopetersius; species Hemigrammopetersius urotaenia. The sequence continues at coordinate 19,976,040 of JBBPDC010000149.1, read as the reverse complement.
ATATGCAGATTTATTTATTTTTTGTATTTCTAATGCTCCCTCCTTCTCTGCAGGTGAAACTCCAGAGAGTTCTGACTCTGGGCTTGCTGCCCCGCTGGACCCCCCAGCCACTGTGGACACAGCAGCCCCAGAAGAGCAGGTTGGCCCTGTGTTGTCCAGCTTACGATTGGAGAACCAGCTGCTGCGCAGTGAAGTGTCCTCTCTCAACCAAGAGATGGCCTCCCTCGTCCAGAGAACAAAGGACACACAGGAGGGTGAGATCACTGCTACATAACAAAGCAGTAATCACAATTCATAGTAAGATGATGCTGTTTTGAAAGCCTGTCAGTTGAGTTTCAAAACATGAATGTTTAAATTTTCAAATATATTTTAATACGTTAGTGAAACACAAATAAGTATGTTAAATGTCAGCAGTAGGTTTAATGCTGTATTTTGTAGTAAATGCTGTCACAAGGGAGCAGTAATATCTAAGTAAAATAAGCAAACTATGTGCTTGTTTATGAGTTCTTCCACACTTTAGAACTTTTAATGTTAATCTGTGCAATGGCATTTTTCACACATTCAAATATTATTATTTTTTTACATATTAGCAGTACAACTTATTTAGTGATATATTAATTTATTTACACTGCAATTACTAATAATATTTTGGTACAGCTACTATATTTTTTCACTGCTGTTTTGAAAAAAAAATGTTTAAAGGAAAATTGTTTATTTAGGTAGAAAAGTCTGGATCACTCCATTTCAATGCAAATCAGGCAATAAGCCGTCAGGTCTTGTCCCTGCAGAGTTGAACCAGGCCCGTACTCGTGCTGACAAGTGGAATACAGAGCAGTCTCGCACAGACCGCACAGTCCGGGAGCTGCGCTCCCAGGTTGACGACCTCACTGAGGCCCTGTCAGCTAAAGACGCACAGCTGGCCATCCTGAAGGTGCGACTGGACGAAGCAGATCAGTTACTGAAAGCCCGAAGCTCTGCTCTGGAGGAGGCTCAGAATGAGAGGACCAGGTGGGTCCTGGCCAAAGTATATCTTAGATTCTATTTAGTGTTTTTTTATTGTTTTAAATAGTGCAGCCTAAAATATGTAGAAAGCCCCCATGACCACCTATTCCTTTCTGATCATGATCGTAGTAGCAACATTTGCATCTGAATGAATTTTCTAACAAAATGTAAACATTAAATCTACATGAAAAATCTTATTTGTCTTACTTAAAGGTGGTACTACTTATTACAGCATTTTTGTAGTATTTTGTATTGTTCATATCCAAAATTGATTTTCTTCATTGCATTAACTGACATTCTTATCTTAATAGTTTGTTTAAGCTGTTTTAGTAGAACCATGTCCAGATGTCCCATTGTTTCAGGGTGATCTGTTTCACTATCTTTCTGTCCTGCCTTTTCGTTTATAAATGGAAACACTGCTATTTGTGGCCACTAGGATCCTACAAGATCACAGTCAGGGAAACAGTCTGCACTCTCAGGCTCTGCAGACCCTGCAAGACCGGCTAAGAGAGTCTGAGGTGGCCCTCAAGAGAGAACAGGACGGCTACAGGCAGATGCAGGTGAATATAGAACTATAGAACTTAGAACTTTACATTGGCCACCATGTCTTGGCTATTCGGCTGCATTTTAGGGAAACGGCAATAATGTGAATTAGTTTTGTTTTTTGTTTTTTTACTTGTGCGTGATTAATCAGTTACTGATAAAGGTTGAGTCATTGTGCCTCTGTAATGTGTTGAATATGTTTTTTTGTTTTTGTTTTTTTCATGTTAACTTATTGTGGTTTCTCATAAGCACTCCAACCCAATGCTCAACCCTTGTTTGCCTTTCTCTGTCAGAATGAGTTTGCGGCGCGTCTGTCCAAGGTGGAGGCGGAGCGGCAGACATTAGCAGAGTCACTGACTGGTGTGGAGCGCAGGGTTACTGAGGAAAGGCAGAGAGCAGAGGAATTCCAGCAGCAAGCCAAAAGTGCCCGGGTCGCTGCCGACTATGCCAAACAGGAGCTGCAGGACTACAAAAACAAAGCCTCTCGCATCTTACAGGTCTGCCAGTATATATTGTCTTTACACTCATACTTTCAGCCGGTGTGCAAAAACCTAAACACCACTGATCAGCATGAAATGTTGATACGTACCTGACTACACAGTGGGTTGACTTTGGGAATTTTTATATTCTATTTATACTCGCTGGTCATTTGTTTAAATATTCTTAAAAGCATGCCCTTATTATCTAGCATATGTGTTTCTCAGAACATTAACAATTCTCAGAACATTAAAATTTGAAGCTTATTCCATTATTGGGTTTTCTGGTGTTTTAAGTCCAAGGAGAAGCTGATCAGCAGTTTAAAGGAAAGCTCAGGCTTGGAGGTTCTGGATGGAGGAGGAGCAGTGGCAGGAGTCGAGCTGGAGGAATTGCGGCATGAGAAGGAGCTCCAGAGAGAGGAGATACAGAAACTACAAGCCCAGATACAGAGCCTCCGGTCAGAGATACAGGTGGATATACTCTTAAGCTCCACAGCACAGAAAATAGATCCAAAACGCATTCATTATTTTCTGCAGAAAATAATAAATGCAGCATTTGAGGAGGTTGATTTGATTTATTAAAAGTAGAGACAGTAGAAACATGGTGAATTTTACAGTAGAACAGGGAAATAAAATCCAGCACACAGACATGTTGTTATTTCCCACATGACATGCAAACAGAAAACACATTTGCATAGTTGCTCCAAACCACATTGTTGCCTGTGCTTTACTCTGAAGGTCACAATTCAATTGCATCCATTTGGGAATGTTAGTCAATTTGGTAATAATGTTTAGGCAATTGTAATTAGGTCAGAATTTGTTTGTTTTTTAAGCAGAGTATGTTTTTTTAATCTTTTATATTCCATCAACGAGCAAATAGGCCTGGTGCTCTTAGGTGTGGTACATTGACCATGTGGACTCTCTGCAGGAGCTGGAGAGCCAGGCTGTGGTGGAGGCTGAGAACTGGAGGGAGCAGCTACAGGAGCTACAAGAGCAACTTGCACAGCAGAGCAGAGCCAAACAAGAGGTGGAAACTGAGCTGGAACGCTCCAAACAGGTTTGGTGTGTGTATGTGAGAGAGAGAGAGAGAAAGAGACTCAGTCTGTAGACCAAGAAGCAATATGTGTGGTAATTGGATGATAATCTAGACAGTTTATAAATATATCGTAGTAAAATAGTGTGTTTTTATGTGTGTCACAGGAGCTGCAGTATGTGGAGGATGAACAGCACCGTACTAAAAGCTCACTGCAGACTCGGATTAAGGACAGAGAAGACGAGATCCAAAAACTCAGGAATCAGGTGACTGATTACCCTCAAATACACACACTTTCAGATAATACTTTAACTATACAAACACACAGCCATCTTGAGGTAGCGAGGATGCATGTAGACATGTGTGTAGACACTCAGCAGAATATCATAACAAGCGTGTAAATCTGTGGTGTTGTCTGTCAAGCAGTCACTCATTGGCGGAGCAAAGCAGTGTATCTTACTAATTTTACTTAATAAAAAATTTGGATAAAACACAGCCCCCGAGTATACATATTAATGTAATGTCAGTTTATATTCGAAGAAACTTTTGTAAACTCAAAAATGTCTGCATACTGTTCAGTTTAATAAATGTAGAACTTCAGAATAGTATTCTTTAAGAAACTTTTAAGGTTTATACTGGGACACAAACAAAATGTGCTAGAAAGAGTGTTTGGATAAAGAGTATAGAAAGACATTCATATTTGCACTGCCTCATTATCAGGTGTATCATCTAGTATTTACCATACTTTTTCCACAAGCTCACATATAAACACCTCTGTCCAGCTGACCAACAAGACTCTGAGTAGCAGTGGTCAGGCGGAGCTGGAGGGGCGCCTGCACCAGCTGACTGAGACACTGATCCAGAAACAGACAATGCTGGAGGCCCTGGGCACCGAGAAGAGCTCCCTCATCTTCCAGCTGGAGCGGCTGGAGCAGCAACTCAAGGGTGTCCAAGGAGGCCAGAGCAGTGGCCCGCACATCAACATGGCTGCCATGGAGGGACCAGGTCAGCACAAAGCAGTTTCTGGAAGGCTACATCACACACTCATATATAAAAGATAAAATATTAACTTTTTTTATTCCTCTTTACCCGTGTCTGATTTTTATTAATGCTTCTTTCTGCTGGCACAATGAACAGAATGAATGGAAACAAACAAGAAAGCAGTAAAATGTATCAAGGTTGTTTTGTTAGTAAAAATATATATATATATATATTGTGAGCTAGTATGAAGAACATGGACTCAGTTCCAGATTTAACGTAATGAAGATCTGATTGAGTTATGACCTGATGGTTTCTGGTAAACGCAAGTAATACTGGGCTTCTAGAAGGAGTACATTGAAATACTGTACATAAAAATCACTGTTTATTCATTATAATACTATTTGTCTTTTTATTTTGTGTATATATAGCAATATTAACATGAAAAAAAACTCTGCTTGTCTAAACTGTTTTTAAATAGTTTTCACATCTCTCTAAGACCATAGCACAGTACTGAACATTTATTTAAAAACATGCTACTGGTTATATTATTGACTTTTTTTTCTTTTGTGCTATAACAAGGTGCAAGACAGAGAAACACTCCAGTTCTGTTCAGTGACCAGGACAGCTCAGCAACAGGAGTGTATGGGAAAGTGCGCAAAGCAGCCAGTACTATAGATCGCTTCAGGTGAGCCTTTTAACCACCAGTGTGTGATAAAATACATTTGGGTTTGAAGAAGTTAATCTTTTTCTTACTCAACATGTCTGTTTATTGAATGACTGGAGTTTTGGGATCTCTTTCAGCTCAGTATCACATCACTGCTTTTTTTGTGTGTTCAAGTTTTATCAGTGGAGTTCAGTTCATTTGCTTGTTTGCTTCTTTTCTCCAGTATCCGGTTAGGGATCTTTCTCAGGCGCTACCCTGCGGCCCGAGTGTTTGTAATCCTTTACATGGTGAGTAAACCACAGTTTATAGATATATAACGTATATGTGGAGATATTTATAAATATCTTGCTAAAGATGTGTAAATACATGTAAAAGGATGTAAATATGTGGATACTGTGACTATTTGACTAGTATTTGATTGCCTCTTGCTGTTTGTATGTGTGTGTGTTTGTAGGCACTTCTGCATCTCTGGGTTATGATCGTTCTGCTGACATACACACCGGAGATGCATCCACAAGCATCGCATCCTGGTGGCAGATAGAAGAATATAAATTTTAAATGTATATTAAATATGTATCAAATACTCTACATGTACAGAAGGAAAGAAATCTATAAATCTATACAAACAGGATGGTGCTTCTTATGTGCAATCTGTGAAACTGGTACTGACCATCTGCACAGGCATTCAATGGGACAGCTTTATGATTCTCTCTCTCTCTCTCTCTCTCTCTCTCTCTCTCTCTCTCTCTCTTTCGCCCTCCCTCTGTCCGTGTCTCTGTTTTCTCGCACTTG
>JBBPDC010000149.1:19948688-19970358 GCA_037974485.1 Hemigrammopetersius urotaenia | reverse complement strand
CTCTCTCTCTCTCTCTCTCTCTCTCTCTCTCTCTCTCTCTCTCTCTCTCTCTCTCTCTCTCTCTCTCTCTCTGCTTTCTAACTTTGTCTAAATCTATTAAAACATGAAGTATCCTTTAATGACGTTTTATTTAATGCAGACTGTCTCTGGCAAATGATTTCACTTGGTTTTAATAATGGAGGGTTATTTTGTTACAGTTCCATTTCTTGCATTTTTGTTTCTGCATTTTGATTTATTTTAATAAACATTAACACAATGAGAACCAACAATGGACCTTATCCTTCATGAAAACAAGGCAAGCCTAATGAAGCCTAATGAAAAAAAAGATGTATTCAAATGGCCATGTTTGCAAAACACCTGCAATACTTTATAGCTAGAGGGCATAATAGAACTCTGCAGGGGCTGTGCTAACATCTTATGGATCTCACAATATTCATATTTGTAGAAGAAAGACAGTGTTTATTAATTAATGTTTTTCACAGTTTAGTCAGCTTAAGCCCAAAGTCAAGCCTGGCCAGTAGGAAAAGAGATGAGGGACATTCCTATCGGAAAGTCCTCATGTTTAGGCTTAAGCTAAATGGCTAAAAGAGAATTTCTGCACATTAACATGACCGACTGTTGAACACTGGAACATTTTACCTAAAGAAAAAAAAAACTAAACAAAAATAAGACAAAACCTTATGACCCAAAAAGTGTGAGGAACAAAACATTGCTTAAAGTTTATTTAAGGTTAGCATTTTGGCTTGCACTGTTTTAGCAAATTACGTCATCAAGTAGGACCATAACATCATAATCTTAGGAGTGTGTGTGTGTGTGTGTACCCAATCCACCTGTGTCTTTTTACGTCTCTCTTTTCAGAAAAAGGCGTTTATTTTAAAAGACGGGTGGATTGGGTGAACTCACACACACACACGATCATTTGATGACGTTGGATGGTATTATATGCAGAACTGAAGTCGATGAAAAGGATTCTGGAGAAGCTGGCAGGTGTTTCGGAGATGGTGGAAGGGTGAGTGGAGGAGACATGCCACAGCATCCTCCGTCCCCCTCCTTTGCTTGTAGGCAAACTAATTGTCCAGTGGAGGGCTGACAACCGGGAGGAGTATTCTGAGAATGGGTTTTTATTGGCATTTCATAATTATTAACATGAGTGCAACTCGCTGATAGTGGTTGAGTTCAGAAGGACGGTTGAGTTCAGCATCGAACAACTGGCACTGATGCACTAATTGAAATGCGCAGGTACTCAGAAGAGAGGCCAGTTCCTCGGAATCAATGCACCAGCTTTCCCTCCTCTGAGCAAACTTGCCAAGAAACACCTGGGAGTGGTTGCAACATCAGTGTATTTTTTCAAGGGAAGGAGAGTTATGAAGTCACAGAAGATGTGCAATAAAAGCAAAAAATGCAAACAGATACTGTTCTTGAACCAAAACCTTTAAACAAAACCTTCTGCACAGGGTGACACGGTCCACAGGGGGGCTCCTGGGAATATTTCTTTAAACTCAAGGCTTTGGGGTTTAGGGTTGTTTTATTTGCATTTTATTCATTGTATTTTCGCTATATATTTTTGTTTTATCCATGGTTTATTTGTGTTGTAGTTTGGTGTAATAAGTTTGTGTTCTTCACCTTATTTAAGACATATATACGTGTGTGTGTGTGTGTGTGTGTGTGTGTGTGTGTGTGTGTATATATACCGCTAGTGGGCGATCTCGGTCTCTGCTCGCTATCTTGGGTCCGCCAGAGACCCATAATGCTTTGCTCCGGTCCACGTCCTCCTGTGAGGGTGATGGCCGCAGTCGAGCTGGCAGGATCGGAGCCGGAGAACCAAAACAAAGACGATTTGCTCTTTTTTGTCATTTTTGGACGCTGTCTTCACTCCGGTGGATGGTATATGGATCCTTTGACCCATGAGTGACGCTTCGGGGTATTATATTTGCTTGTAAAGACGTTAGTTTTATGTTTTGAGCTGTTTTTTTTCCACTCGGAGCTGCTGGAGATAACATCAGTCCGGACCGTGCTCCTCAATGTCCGAGGAGCCAGAGGCGCTGTGTGGAGGAGCAGGGCTTTAATCGCCAGCTGAAGGAGGACCAGGTCACCCTGGTCCCAGGTTTTTGTGTGTGAGTGTGTGTGTCTGTCTGAGTGTGTGCCATGTCCTGGCTGGGAGGTCTGGGTTCCGGACTCGGTCAGTCCCTCGGGCAGGTCGGGGGAAGCCTGTCTTCCTTCACCGGACAAATCTCCAACTTCACCAAAGACATCCTTCTGGAGGGAACTGAAGAAGTAGGAGGTGAGTTTTAGAAACAGGTCTGACCCCTTAGTAGTTAGTGGAGGCTTTTTCGTCAGGAGCTGAATGATCTGACCAGACAGCGATCCGATATTAGCAGATGTTACTAGGGTACTACTGTCAGACGATTCATCACAGGGGCTAGATCACACACACACACACACACACATTATATATAAATATATTTTCCACTACTTAAAACCGTTACTACAAACAGAATTAATAGTAATACAAATGTATGGTTGTATAACGTATCTACTATAGTAATAATAAGTACTTAAAATATATCACGCAGATATAGTAGCAATGACAGCTACATAACTAATAACTATAGTGATTGTATTACATTTTATGTAATGTAGTTAATATAATTATATTGTAGATTCATATATGTAATTTTCATAATTATTTAGTTGTCATATTTTTGTATACATTATATGTGTAGTTTTATATATACATTGAATTATATGATTGTTAAAATAGATATAGATATAGTATTTGATAGAGAAAATTATTGGTCCCTTCATGATTTCCACCTCTGGTTTTATTAGTACATTTTTGGTCATTTTTTCCATTCATAAATATTAATCCAAATATTGTGTGTGGGTGTAAGTTGACTTTCATTCTTACTTTGTTGAATATATTGTGTGTGAGAGCCCTCAGCCTATAGAACCAAATTGGAATTCTTATCTCAGCTGTGTGTAGTGATTTTCTGACCATGTTGACAGTGAATGTGTTAAACACTGCTTGAATGTAAACCTTTTTCAGTCTTTTGGCTTTTCCTTGACACTAAGACACTACAGTTCAAAGGTTTTGTACACACTTAGATTGAGATTGTCTACATTTGCATGTTATTCACCTAATATTTACCCAAATTTCTAATAAATGTACTGTATATACTAATAAATGTACATTATGTTCACCATTTAAACACTTTTTAAGCAGAAAATGATTTTTTTTCGTCATTACTGATACTACTGAGATTACTGATAATATAATTTAGAACTGGATTTATAATGTGGATCACCGGACAAGTGTTCGATGTTTAAAAATGTTATTATGTGACCGTCAATGGGATGAAACAGTTAATGAGTGCATTTAAAGTTAAAGGACGGTCTAGAATTTGACTCTGTGTTTGTTCACTCAACTGATGTCTAGTGCTTATCAAGTAAAAATCTGCTGTTATGGTAAAAACCTGTGGTGTGCAAAACTTGAAACATTACTCCTGTGTTTGGCCTTCAGTGTGTTTTGATGCAGTTCTCTTATACCAGGCCATGAACCGTGTATCAATCAAATTCAAATCTAGAAGTTTTAATGCCAGAATAAGCGCCCAGCAGTGCACATAGTAAACACAGTGTGTGAGGCGGTGTCAGTCTTGGTGGACAGCTCAGCGCCAGCATAGCGGGAGAACTTTGATCAGCAGCTTCCAGCAGAACGGAGTATGAGTCATGTCTCTCTGTGTATAGATCTGTTTCACTGACCTCCACACACTGGGACATCAGAGATGCTTCTTGACCAGAGTTCTGCTAAATGTCGTGTGGCTCATTTTTTTTACTTATCCATGTGATGTAGTCATGGAGGTGGCACCATGCTAGTTAGATTATACAAGCTTTCAATACATGATCTGTTTACCTCCAGTACTAATACCTAAGAAATGTAGGCTAAGGGCTCAAAATTGTATTCCTTTAGCTTTTCTGTCAGCTGCCATTCAGTGGGAGTGTTTAAAATAAACTAGAACTGCCACAGCAGGAAGGTCTTTATTATCCCCAGAACCAAAACAAGTGTTTATCTCAGTCAGGAATTTGATTGATTTGTAGCAGTAGAGCCTGTTATCTGCTATACCAGGCACAAATAATTTGGTCCTTGAGGGCTGGTGTCCAGCACAGTTTGGTAGTTCTCCTTCTCAAACACACTCACTAAACCTGGCAATTAACAGGTGTGTTTGATCAGACTGTGCTGGACACCAGCCCTCCAGAACAAGAACTGATGACCCTTCTGCAGCTTGGTGCGTTAACTCGCTTTGTAACTTTATGTTAATCCAGGTTTAGATACTCAGTCTGTGATTAATCCCCATGCGCGTGTACAGCCAGTCATGTGAAACATGCAGGGGAGCAGAGGGGCTTTGTTTCCAGTGGAGAAACGAGAATAAAGCACTGCCACTGTGTTGTGTTGTTTTTCACTGATGTAATTGCTTAATATTTATGTAGTTTGATTTCTCTATGTATTACATGATTGGCTGGTCGCAGTACTGTTAGTTAGGTCATTGCTGTGCTGCTGTTCTTTCAGTGTCTTGCTTTTACAGTAGTCGGCACTGTTTATCAGGATGTCGCATTATGAACTATGCCGCATGTTGTGGAGCTCTTCAGTACTTAAAGAAAATCTGATTGCATGTGTGATTACAACCTGAGCATAATTAAATAATAATTAAATAATCTCGTCATTTGATGAGATGTTGTGCAGTGAGAAAAAGCCTAAAAATGCCTATTTATATGTAAACCCTAAATATGCTTTAATTTCATTTTAAAATCAGCTTATACATTCCCCTTAAGAAATATCTGCAATGCTTCAGAAGGAGCTTCAGAAGGAACAGGGCGTTTGGGCAGCAACATCTTGTTCTCTTTGTGTTCTCTTCCACAATACTAAAAAATGTATGCAGTTATATTTTATAGGTAATTTTGATGAATTTACCTTAATATTTATGTTACAAAACTAGTAAATTGTATTTTTCTTAATAATTTATTAGTAGAAGGCATAACAATTTATATAATACCATGAAAAAAATGAGAAGGATATTTGCAGTTTCCGCGAACAATTATTAATTAGGTTCTTAGAAAAAATCTGCGAAAGACTAAAGTCGCAAATTCTGAACCCGCGATTTTTGCGTGGCTTTACTGTACTTATCAAACTTCAGGATAGACAGACATACAGATAGATGTACTGATAGACGTATAGATAGACGGACAGGCAGAAACCTAGATAAAGGTTAATCTCATGTACTGTGAAGGTGCACAGTATGTTGATCCATTGCTGTGAAGCAGAAAATCTCTGCCGCCATATTAAAATCTGTAGCTGCATACTTACCATCATTTTAATATGATGTATAACATTAAGAGGCCCAGTCTATATACTGTTCTTCTGGAAGCTGCATTATTTTGCATTTGGACTGGGGCTATGTGGAGAGGAGTTGTAACTGCTGCAGAGCAGCTGTTTAAATTAAACCCAAGGCATTTGCATCTTTCTTTACATATGAATGAAAGGGTAATGATGCTATTTAAAGCTAAGTGTGTGCATTACTGGAATGCTTTCATGGGGTGGGTGAATATGTATGTGCTTTTATGTATGTGCATAAAAGTTGGTGATTTGTCTTTACCACAGATGCTGCCACTGAGCTACATGTGTCCAACTCTAAGCTGGTGGAACTGGAGGCTGCGTTTTCAGCACAGAAATTGGAGGTGTGTGTGTTTGTTTTTATTTTTATTTTTATACACCACTGTGCAAAAGTTTTGTCAGTAAGCATTTAAAAAGCATCATCATAAATACACAAGCGGCACATTGTTTTATATTTTTATTATTTTATGTTTTTACAAACGTAACTGCAAAATCAGAAAGCAGTAAAAAGTATCAATATTTCTTTTGTTTGTAAAAAATAGTAGTTGATATTTTGTGAGCTGGTGAGTAGAACACAGGTTTGGTTCCAGATTTTTCTCAATGCCTGCAACCATTGTGATTCCGTCAGCAGCTCCTGAATTTAATGAAGGACTGATTGAGTCAAACCAGGTTTCTGATGGAAGCTACAAAGTAATACTGGACACAATGGACATACTGAAATACTGAACATAAAATCCCTGCTTACTGTCGAATGTTATTTGTGTTTATTCTTTTTAGTTTTTTATATTTTTAGTAATATTAATTTTGTAAACAGTTTTTAATATTATTTTCACAGATGACTTTTGCTGTGTGTGTGCGTGTGCGTGTGTGTGTGTATAGATGTATGTATGAAAATTATAAAAATGAAAGTTGAGTACCTCTATTTCTTTCTCTCCTCATCTCAGTATGAGCGTGTCAGGAGGATCAATTCAGAGCTGGAGGAGAAGCTGGAGGCAGCAGAGATCCAGGTCAAGCAGCAGTCACTGGAGTACAGGACTCTCCTGCAGCAGAAGGAGGTGACCTTCTCATTATATTTTCCTGAGGGGATGGCAATAATGTAGTTGCAATACTTTTTCATTACTCTTTCTTGATATGCATGATATGAAATGCAGAAGCAAAAGGGAGGACAGGTGCCACATGATTAAAATGAAACTGACAGTACCCAGAAAAGTGCAATTCATAACAGTATGTTGTCAAATCAGCTAGCTCTGTGTTCTACAGTGTTTTATTTGAGCTAATAACGAATAAAGGGTGTTTGTGTGCTTACAGGTAGAGATTAGCCATCTGAAGGCCCGGCAAAATACTTTGCAGGAAGAAGTTCAGAAGTTCAGAAGCTCTGACGAGGACATCACCTCTTCCACATCTGGTCCTGCTGTGCTCGCTGTCACCACTGGTGCCACCACTACAAGTTCCTCCACCTACCTGTCTCGCACCTCAACTGCCCATCACGGTTTCCATGGAGACGAGGTGGACCTGAGCGATGTGCTGTGGTCACAGCAGGAAATCAACCGGCTGTCCAGCGAGGTGCACCGATTGGAGGCAGATGTGGCTCACTGGAGAAGAGTAGCCCAGGTAACACTCGTCGCTGTGTTTGTGTCTGCTGTACAACATACTTATTGATGCATATTTACAGTCAGTGTTTGTTTATATCAGGCATCAAAAATACCAGGATCAGAAAATGGGGACCAGGGAGAAATCCTGAAACTGCAGAGAACCATCAAGGCAAGTTTATTCACTTTGTGTGGATTTAATCTGAGTGAGACTATTTATTTGATAATTCATTGGTGATCACTAACCTACATTTTTATCTGTTCTTTTAAATGTAACATTTTAATTTTATCTTTTCAGTGTTATATTTTCCAGTGTGAAGCTCAGATATTGCCATGAAAAATGAAGTAATAATAATAATAAACAACATTGCATGTATAAAATAATAAATAGCATATTATTTATTTATAACACAGTATTATTATTATTATTTTTTTTTTTATTATTATTATTATTATTATTATTATTATTATTATTATTATTATTATTATTATTATACTGATGATTGTGATTTAACACATTCAGGAGCTGCGAGAGACGATGGGCCGGGAGGTTGATGAGCACCAGCATGAACTGGCAGCATTACAGGATGCTCACCGTCAGAAACTGTCTGACCTCACGAAACGGCACAGAGAAGAGCTGGCAGAGTATGAGGAAAGGATAGAGGAGCTGGAAGAACAAATACAAAGTGGTGAGGAGTTCTGGTGACAGCTTATGTGCTTTGTTTTTTTGTTCACGTCTAATAACTACATTGTGCAATGTGCTACTAAATCATACAAAAGGCCATTTATTAATTATTCATTAATAGTTTGAGTAAACCCTTCAACTAATTTGAAGTTTTTATTTTTTCTTTCTCCAGCAGGTGGTGCCACAGTTGCTACTCTATCAGCAACACAGGATTCCTCCCAACTTAAGGAATTACAGGCCACTATTTGTTCCCTTCAAGAGGAGGCAAAGAATCAGAAGATTACGCATGAAGAGCTGATGGCGAGTCTTGAGGAGGCTGGGCATCTGAGGATGACATTAGAACGTGAGAAGGAGGAAGCCAAGGCAGAGAACACAGAACTTCTGCAGAACCTCAGTCGTCTTCAGAGTTCAGTCAGTGAACTCCAGACACGTGTGCAGGAGCAGGAGGGCAAAGCCATGTTCAAAGCTCAGCAGGACAGCGAGATACAGTCCTTAAGGAAAACACTGACAGGTAACTGTGATGTCTTATATTTGATTTGCTTAGGATTTATGTTTTGTTATAGTCAGTATATAATTATGATAAGGCAGCAAGTAATTCATTTTTCTTTTTTTAAATTCTTATCTCAGTCAGACATAGAATACATCTACATACATTTAAATCAATTTATATCACTAAGAACTGATTAGTCATGTGCAGTTATAATAAAAAATTAATCAAGTGCTATTTGCCACATTCATTTTGTAGCTGCTGAAAAAGAGCTAACCAGGTTGAAGTCCCTCAGTGATGTAAGTCCGTGTGTTTTATTATCATAACATTTTAAATGTGCATAATATAAATGGTATCATACTTCAAAAGTCTAGCATCATATTTACATGTGTTTTTTCAGAGTGAATCTAAGGCAGAAGTTGAGCATGCTGACATTCTAGAGCTAAACACGATCATCGGTACCCTGACACAGGAGAAAGAAGAAGTAGAGAGAGAGAAGGTTTGTTATTATAATTTTTACACACCATCAGAAAGTTTTATTGACCTTTTGAGTTCATGCTTAATTTTGGAGTTGGCAACATGCCCAAAGTCTAAGTTGTTTTTAAGTTTTACATCCTCTAGTAAACAAAAATGTATACAAAGCTGATGTGTTCGGTGCACACTTTCATTTCCGAATGTCAGGGGGTGCTCTGAATGATCTAAAAATAAAACCATAAAATAAAAGCACCTCTAAAATGATGAGGATGTGTGGTGTGATTGTACTTCTCCTCTTTTTCACCTTTGTCACCATCACCTTGAGCAGTTGGCATTAGCTGAAAAGCTGCGACTGACGGAGGAGAGAGAACGTTTGCATCAAACGCAGACCTCTGAGGACCTGCAGCTTGAAGTCTCAGACTTAAAGACCCAGCTGGATCAAAGAGAACAGGCTCTAAAGCAAGCACATCTCGATGTGGGGACACTTACAGCTGAGCTTGAGGAACTTGACCGGCAGAACCAAGAGGCCACGCAGGTTTGTCTCTAGTTCTAGACCACACACTACATGTGTACTATTATGTGGGTTGATGCCTTAAATTAGAGGTACCTAGTTCTGCTCTCAGAGTGGCATAAACGTTATTGTATAAACACTTTACTTAATATTTATTTTGCATGTTTTATTTAGCATCTCATCACTCTGAAAGATCAGCTTGCTACACAGAGGTCTCAAGCAGAAGCTGAAATTGTCAGTCTAAAGTCAGACCTTTCTGACTTGCAAAATCAGAAGGAGGTGTTGCATCAAGAATTGGAGGATCAGAAGCAGAAACTCTCTCAGAGTGCCTTTACCCTCAACGACTTACACATGGGCAAACAGCAACTAGAGGCCACCGTGAAGGAGCTGAGGGATAAATTAAGCAAGTCTCAGGAGCTTGGTAAAGAGTTACGTCTTGAAGCATCCAATCTTAAGAAACTTCTACAGGAAAAGGAAACCCAGCTTTCTGTTGTTCATGAAGAACTTAATCATGCAGGGAAGCAGGGGACTGAAGTTGAAAGTCAAAAGAATCTTCTGGAAGAGAAGGATAAAGAGATTGATGATTTGAGGAGACAGGTATCAGAGTTGAAGGTGTCATATGAGAAAGTGTCATCAGATGATTTTGAATTGAAGATAGAGAATAGAAAGTTAAAAGAAGAGTGTGTTCAGGTTCGTCAGGATGTGGGGAATCTCAATCAGAAGTTACAGGATAGCCAAGCGACTTTAAGCAGAGTAGTCTTGGAGAAGGACACGCGCATTGAAGCTTTAAAACTGGAGAAGAGCCAGCTTGACGAGGAACTGAGTTACTTAGAGAAGCGGCTATCAGAGCAGGCTAAGCAATATCAAGGGACCATTGAGGATCTGACCAGAGCCCGCTCTATGGATGCTTCTGCGCTGCAGATGGAACATGAGCGAACCGTGAAGCTAAACCAAGAAAAGGACCTTATGATCTCAGAACTAAAGCGTGAGATGGAACAGATGGCTTCTGACCATAAAGACACCAGCGAGATGTTGGACATTACTGTGGCTGGGCAGAAGCAGCTTACTGAGCTTCTACAGGAGAAGGATGCTTTTGTAGCATCACTCCAAGTTCAAGTTGCTGATATGCAGAGGGAGTTAGAAGCCAGTAACTTGCAGGCAAAGCAAGAAAGCGATGCTCTTAGGAAGTCAGCAGAGGAGAAGGACAAGCAGCTGGGTGCCATGAAAGAGGAGAACAGCCATCTAAAAGAAGAAATTGATCGTCTGAGGGACCAGCAGACCAGACCACAGCTGATGTCTGAACCGAGGACACTGGATATTATCACTGAGCTGGAAACAGAAGTTGCACAGCTCAAATCAGCCAAAGATAAGCTCCAGGAAGAGGCAGCAGCTTTAAGGATGGCCTCAGAAGAACAGCGTGAATCGCTTTTGCAATCCCAGCACAGTCTACAGGTGCAGCAAAGTGAACTGGAGCAAGCTCGATCAAGACATGAGCAAAGCACGCTTAACTACGAAAGACTCATTGGTGCCAAAGATGAGGATATTGCAAGGCTTCAGTCAGAGGTGGAAACCCTCAGCATGCAGAGACAAAATCAGCCTCAGACTGTAGACATCCTTCAGGAAGACAAGACTCATTCTCTCAGTGGTGAGAATGGAAACGAGAAGCACGATCTGTCAAAGGTGGAGATCGAGCGACTCGTGAAGGGTATTAAGGAGAAGGAGACCGAGATTATCCAGTTGAACGAGAAGAATCTTTCATTGACCAAACAACTGGATCAGCTTGTAATCTCTCGCGATGAACTGGGCAAACTTTCACAAATAGTACTTCAGAAGGATCTAGAAATCCAAGCACTGCATGCTCGAGTTTCAGGTGGACATGGCCAGGAAATTCTGTTGTTCCAGCAGCAGATTCAAGCTTATGCAGTAGAACGAGAACAAGTGCTTGCTGTGCTGAACGAGAAGACACGTGAGAACAGTCAGCTGCGCTCAGAGTATCATCGCATTATGGATATTGTTGCAGCCAAAGAAGCTGCTGTGCTTAAACTCCAACAAGAAAACCAGCGCCTGTCTACCATGAGTGACCCTTCAGGCAGTCAGGAAATGTTCCGAGAGACTATTCAGAACTTATCCCGAATCATTCGCGAGAAGGACATAGAGATTGATGCGCTAACACAGAAATGTCAAACATTGGTCACTGTCCTTCAGGCTTCCAGTGGAGACTCCAGTAGTTCTGGGCAGGGTGGCGTGAGCAGCAATCAGTTTGAAGAACTTTTGCAGGAGCGTGACACCCTTAAGCAGCAGGTCAAGAAGATGGATGAATGGAAGCAGCAGGTGATCACCACAGTGAAGAATATGCAGCACGAATCTGCCCAACTTCAGGAGGAGCTCCTCAAACTCCAGGGACAAGTGTCCGCTGACAGTGACTGCAGCTCCAAACTCTCTGTTGATTACACCAGACTAATCCAGAGTTATGAGCAGAAGGAGAAAAGGCTGGGCTGTTTAAGTCAAGAACTTGCACAGGTCCAGCAGACTATCAGCCAACTTAGTAGCACCAAAGACGCCCTGCTTGGAAAGCTGGACAGCTTTACACCGACCCCAGATGTTTCCACACCAGCTCCCCAGGTTGAGCATCTCCAGGTTGCTGTTGCACACTCAAGCCTACAGGGAGTGGCACCATCATTCCAAAGCGAGAGTCTAGGTCAGGAATTGGAATCCTTACAGAGAGTCCTAGCAGAGAAGGAGAGAATGATTAGAACGCTTCAAGAGAACAACCATCGTTTGTCAAATTCTGCTTCTTTGTCCGAGAGTGAACAGAGAGGCCATGCAGAGGAGTTGAGGCAGGCACGGGAGAAGATGGACACCCTACAGCGGTCCCTTCGAGAAAAAGATCTCCTTATCAAGACCAAGGGAGACCAACTGAACCAGGTGAGCAGTAGTTTAGGAATTAACAGATACTCACAGTTTTGGAATTTATCTTGGATACATGAATCATAGCAAACCGTAATCTGTTCTAATTATTAAAGTTGATCAAATTGGCCATAATTCTAGATTTTGTTGACGTGTTTGGTGTCTGAATGTTGTTTCTTAGCACTGGAGCTGTGACACTTCTTGGCAAAAAGCACCTCAGTAGTCAAGAGTCACACAATTTATTTTTTATTTTTTTGCACTAATACATTTCTCAAACATTTTTCAAATCACTCAAATTGCATCCAACTCTTTATCAAGGTGGTGCAAACTTATCAAATAAGGCCTGGTGTTACTATGCACGGTTTGTGGTCACTATTGGCTTCTAGTGTTTGCTCTAATCTAACCTACAAAAGTGAATGTTAGACATCCATTTTCTACAAGTGAAAAATCAAAGTAACAGGATGCTCTTGGCACTAAACTTGATCCACTAAACTGGAAAGGAAACTACAATGCATGTGAATATCGAGCAGAGGGTCCAAGAATGCCTCCAAACGTGTGGTAGTTGACAGTTTTTGTTGAATACCATTACAAAAAATTGTCATTACATAATTATGTTTCCATCTGCTTTCTACAGGTGAGTGAAAACCTGCGAAATCGGGAAAATGATAATGAGGTCTTGAAGCAGGCAGTTACAAATCTGAAGGAGCGAGCGCTGATTCTGGAGCTGGATGTTAAGAAGCTGAAAGAAGAGAATGAATTAGTGACTGTGAAATCACGGGAGAAAGAGACAGAGTTCCGCGCTCTGCAGGAGACCAACATGCAGGTGTCGCTTTTGCTAAGGGAACGCGAGTTTGAGTGGAAAGCAATGAGCGAGAAGGCTACAGCCGTGGAAAAGTTGCTGAAAGATCGAGAACAAGTATGTGTGAGCAGATGCGTGCACAAGCATAACTACATATGTAAACTAAGGTGTACTTTATGTTATAATTTATATCTCAGTATTTGGCTTGGATTTGATTTGGCTCAGAGCTATGCTAAACTCTGTGTCTGTCAGGGAAAGTCTGGAGAGCTGAACCAGCTGCTGAATGAACTGAGGTCCATGCAGGAGAAGGCCATAGCATTCCAACAGGAGAGGGACCAAGTGATGCTGGCTCTAAAACAGAAGCAGATGGAGACGTCAGCCCTACAGAGTGAGGTAGGAGAAACTGAGAGGAACAGAGGTTTGTTTGGTGTGGCCTTGTCTTGTGCTTCTGTTCTCTCCCACTCTTTCACTCTAATCCTTTTATCTGTGTTTAGTTGATTAGTTGATAAGTGGTAGTTTGGTAGGAAATCTTTACGCATTTTCTCTCACTCCAGACTATCACTCCAGGCATATTTTGAGAACAGCTAGTGTAGTTAAAAAAGAATGGCTAAATATAACTTAGCAATTAGTGTCATGCAAACTGCATGCTTGACTTGGCTCACTTCTACTTTTTCAGCAGTTTTAGCAGTATTGGTGAAGTTCTCCTCACAGTCTGGTAGCTGTCAATAAATTATATGCTGGGGCATATGTGGGTGTGGGTCTTTTTCTCCGGGTTTCAGAACCTGATATACCCTCAAGCAATGTGAGTCACTCAACACACCACAGACAGAACAAGACGTATATATCTACTTGCCTACTAGCCTTATCACTAACAAGCTATAAAAAGCCAGCAAGTTCTGATGAGACTCGCTGTGAGCCAGCTTGTCCCTCTGAAAATAATCGGTGATGTAAGTGAATATCACTTCTGACACTTCTACCTACAAGAAATACATTGAAGAAAAATAAAGTGAAAGGAATATGATCAGGGCTCTCGAGATCCAACTCGAGTACAACTGTCCCGATGAGTTGGCCGTATAATTTATGAAATAATTTATGAAAATTCCCAGTGATGTTATAGACCCCCACTACTGGGAGTTATGTCCTTTCTCAGGGTGGGCAAGATTGATCCTCGCTCTCCTCTTTTCCTTGGTGATACTAAGCAGCATGGGTGTCAGTTACTTGACATAAAAGAATTAGCTTTTAGTTTTCTTCTCTAATGGGGTAGCAGCAGTTGGAAAACATTATTTACTTGCCCTACCTTAGTAACTTCCATTCTGTGTATGGAAACTGGTGAAATTGGGATGTGATTTAAATGTGATTATTTTTCAGCTTTTGACAAGAATGAACACTCAGTGGATTTCTTTTTAAAACTAATCAATAACTAACTAACTAATAAGTTCATAGTATCAACTCTGTCTTTGTAGCTGCAACACACTAAGGATAAGGAACAGAGGCAGAAGCTGGAATTGGAACGCTTGCGGAATCACCTGCTGGAGATTGAAGACACGTACACGCGAGAGGCACTGGCGGCTGAGGACCGCGAGAGTGAGCTGAGACGCAGGGTGTCAGTGCTGGATGAGAAATTGGTATCGTCCTGCAGCGCTGTGGAAAATGCCAGGTTTGAGCGAATGTCATTTGTCATATATAACAAAAGTTGATAAACTGTTTATCTGGGGAGTGAGTGTGCCTCTATTAAAGTGTCATTTTATACCAGATGTTGAAGTAAATCAATTCTCAATTATTACACATACACATATCAATTTTCCTTGCAGGGGGGAATTCTGGTGGGTAGAGTTTTGACACACTGATAATAACAAGTATACATGTAATCTGTGAAGGGTTATAGTTTTTATATCTACATGCAGATTCACAGTATATAAGGTTGTCTCACTTTGTTGATCCCTCTCTATGTCTCTCATGCAGTCAGCAGGCCAGTCTGCAGGTCGAGTCTCTTCAGGAACAGCTGAATGGAGCAGTCAGGCAGAGAGATGAGGCTGTGATCCAGCTCCGTTCATCTCAGGAACAGGTCAACCAGTATGCAGTGTCCCTCTCTAACCTGCAGATGGTGCTAGAGCAGTTCCAGCAAGGCAAGCCCTGCATACAAACACATTGATCTGCCCACTGAAACTACATGTAGAGCAGTTTTTAAATGTCTAGCTGTCTGTCTAAATACGTAATCTGTCTGTCTGTTCATCTATTTGTCTATTTTGTCTGTATCTGTCACTGTCTAAATAGATTGTGATACCTAATTGAACCTTTTTTGTCTTGGTGTGCTGTGACCAATAGAATCAGATTGTAGTAACACTGTTAAAACCCCATTTTCCCACACAGAGGAGAAAGCCATGTACTCATTAGAGTTAGAAAAGCACAAGAAAGAGAAGGAGGAATGGCGACGGAAAGCAGAAGCGTTGGAGGACAAGGCTTCTGCCTTGCAGGTATCGTTACATACACACAGAGAGCTCACTTTCTGTCAAAAGACTCATTTGAAAGTCCGCTTGTACTGTTGAGATGTTTTTGTATTTGAAACAATCAAAACCCATCAGGGTACCATTTCTACAACTATTTACACTCTGACCTCCCATTAGGGTTTTACGCATCCTTCCACTCAAATAGATTATCACATGTCCAAAAAGGATCCAGGCTCCATTTGTCTCTATCTGTCTTGAACCCTACCTATCCACAGACTTTACTGTGTGTAACCTTGTGTGTGTTTCTCTTGCCGAAGCTCAATCTGGACGAGGCAAATGCTGCTTTAGAGTCGGCGTCTCGGCTCACTGACCAGCTGGACCTCAAAGAGGAGCAGATTGAGAAGCTGAAGAAACAAGGTGAGAAATGCGTGTGAGCTTTGCTGTAACTTAACATTTCAACCTGAAAAGTGTGCTTCAGCTTTTCTTCATTGCTTAAATATGCAAATTTCTCGCTTGTGGGTCTAATAAAGGTTTATCTTATCTTATTTTATCTTAAAAATAACTGAAAAAAGCTGATAAAAGTTGCCTGGGGAATAAACTCTAATTTGAGTATCTAATTCTAGTTTCATAATCTTCCAATAGACTATAAATGTGAGCTATAATAGGGACACTGACAGATACTGACTCCTAGAGTGTTTTTTTTTTGCTGTGATGAAGTGTATTTGTGTATTTGTTGTGTTTGGATGCTTTTATGTATTAAGCTAGTCCTAGAATGCTGTTGAAGGAGAGCGTGCGTGTATGTGTGTGTGTCTCTTCCTGGCAGGATGTTGAAGATGGTATGGATGCTTTGCATTCCTCACTCTCCCCTTTCGACTTTTTATGATTTGTAAGACGAGCCAAGCTTTTGGTAGACACCGGGAGAGAGCGCGAGAGAAAGACTGTTTTTTATTATCTGCCTTTCTTCTCTCTACCCTATCGCTCTGTCTCTCTCGCTCTTGCTCTCACTCGATCACTTGCGCTCTGTCACATTTTCTCCATCAGCTGCCAAAGCAATGCTTTCACCCCCTTTCTTGTTTTGTTTAGCCAGAAATCAATAATGGAAGAAAAACTGTTGGAGGGGATTGGAGCTCATGCTCTAGATTCTAGAGATGTTCTGATCCAATCTGAGTTCTTTAATTTTGAGTACAAACTATACCAGATCTAATCCAATATTTGTCTTTTTGTACATAGAACTGCCTAATACATTAAAGTTTTTCAGTCTTTAAATAAGAGTAGCCAGTTCTTAAACGCTTAGTGCAGGTTAAACATTTCATTTCATTTTTCTTTTCCACTTTATAAAAGCTCCATGCTGCAGATCTGTAGATCAGATTTTTTTCTGGGTTTCTAGCCTTTCCTGGTTTCCTCCGGTATTCTTTCCGGTTTTTGTGCTCTCAGTATTTACTAAACATATCTTATTTTTTGTATTGACTGTACTGTAAAAATTAGCTTGTTTAGAAAGCATTTGCAACCTTCAGCATAGCAGGACAATGTCATGATAAGGATAGTAACAATATTGTGCCGCGTCAGATTGCAGACATTCCACTGTGTTTCTGCAGACATGACCACATTCTCCTTCTCTTATCAGCTAATGCAAATAAACAAGATTTAAGCTGTCTTTCTACAAGAAAAACTTCTCCCGTGTGTGTGTGTGTGCGCGTGCGCGCGCGCGAGGTCTCTCCAACATTGTTACAAAATTCAATCTGCTCATATGTGTGTATACATATATGCACACACACACACACACACACACACACACACACACACAAAACTGATGTGCAAACTCTGACACACAAACACATTCTGAATGTCATTTGTTTTACAAATAATCGTTAGAAAGGGCTTCAGTTAGAGTAACACAGTGCCTGCTTATGGAGGTAATGACTGAGCTTTTCCTTACTTTGCTTGTCAACTTGTGTGTGTGTGCGCGCGTGTGCGCGTGTGCGCGTGTGTGTGTGTGTGTGTGTGTGTGTGCGCGCGCGCGTGTGTGTGTGTGTGTGTGCGCGTGTGCTGCAGTGGAGGTGGGGCAAGAGATGCTGGATGAAGCCCAGAAAAAACTGACCAACCTTCTCAACAGCACAGAGGGCAAAGTGGACAAGTGAGTGAGAAACTAGCAGAATTTTACACCTGAAATGTAAAAACCGGTCTTCCCTCTACAGAGCTGCAGGGTTCCAAACAGAACCTTTTCAGTCCCTGTGGGACTGTTTTTTCCCCCAGTTTGAACAAGAACTCCTGTGTGATGCTGTGTGATCAGTCATCATAAGTATCATTCTGATACCTTTTCCTTAAGGTATCATCAGCTTTCCATGTCTGGCCTATTGTGTTCTTCAAGCCCATAAGTTTACTTTATTGCCATCAGCAGCTGTGTACATGTACATAGTGAGATGAGACAACGTTTCTCTATGGACCACGATACAACATTCAACAGAGTGCAGGTTACAACAGACAGTGGACAACAGACAGACAGCAAGTATGGACTCCCTCTGGAGTGATGAGTATTGCACTATAGGTCTGATTACTGCACAGGAGGCAGTTAGTAGCATTGAACAGAGTTCCAGGGACGACAGAACACTACAATAAATAGACAACAAATAGACAGTGTAGCTGAGTAACAGCAATGTGAGTCAAAATATAAAATTATAAAAACTATAAAATTGTAGTCAACACATGTAGCCAGCAGCTGGTAGTGTTTTTATGTATAGCTGATTCACTTATGATATCATCTGATTCATTCTCTCTCTCTCAGAGTTCTAATGAAGAATCTCTTTTTGGGGTATTTCCACACCCCTCGAAACAAACGCGATGAGGTGCTAAGACTTATGGGAAATGTGCTTGGATTGGAGCAAGACGAAGTGGACAAGGTGGGGTTCCTCTTTCTTTTTATCCCTCTCCCTTTCTCTCTGATCAACTCCTCCTGCATTCCCTTAATCCTCACCCCATCTTTAGTCATTTTTATCCTTTTTATGCTTCGTGTCTTCTATGTTTTCTTCATTCTTTAGACCTAATTTGTCTGACCCTCTTATGCAGTAATCCTCCTCTGTATCCTATCGCAGGGTGTTGAGTTCATTTCGCTGCAGTGCTGCACCCACCCATAGAAAAGAACACAACTGGCCGTGCTCTTATTGGGTGGGAATTAGATCCTAGGGGTAAAATGGTGACGATTATGGTTGAATTCAACAAGTTTTTTTCTAGTATCAGCAGTCTGCATTTTATTCTTGATTTTTATTCTTGATTTTTTTGAGGCCAGCATAGCATCTAACTAGCTATTTTCAGTGTTAAAATGATAGAGGGTAGAAAGGGTAAAAACTGACTTGTAAGTAAAAGTACAATGTCCTCAAGATCAACATTTTAATTATGCATATTTGTTGAGACATTTTGTGTGTCACAGGACTGAAAAACATGTCTGTTGTAGTTTAGCATTAGGAAATGATTATCACTGATCTGTTGTGATACCATTTTTGGCCGACCTTGTTATAATTCGACTGGGGGACGACAGATGGGGAACTGTCAATGACTAATGTTGATAGAAAATTGGGTTAAAAAATAAGAATAAGATTTCACAAGCCCATACTGACCTATGGTCTATTCTCTGTTATCATCCACCAATAGATCATTGAATTTCACACTGTTATTGTCCATCTCCTGATTTGTGCTCTTTAGTTTTGCTTGGCTTTGTGCTGATCTGGATCTGTGTTCTGTCCTTTTTCCTTGGCTGGAGGATACTGAGAAACTCTGGGTTTATTTCTAGGGGGCTTTTGAGCATAATTAGTGAGATTACAGTTTCTAGGCTTTGCTCAAGAGCTGTTTCTGGAACCGCTGTCAGTGCAGCACTATTTTCCTGAATCACATATTTAGTTTGGCTCCATGATATCCATGTTCCTAGTGAGCATTTACCCACCTGAAATGCCCTTGGAGGAGTTATCCTTTGTGGAACGGGATGAAGACTCTAGGTGTTTTATGTGCAGAGGATCCCACTCTGACCCAATTAGAGTGTTTTTTATTATGGTTTGATATTCATATAATCTCTTTTGGTTCAGAGGGGAATAATAGATATTTGGACCACATGGGGTTTGGAAGCGTCCAAAAGATTTGGTCGTGAACTTCTTAACAGTTAAGCATGAGTTATTTTCTGCTAAACTGTGTTAGGCTGCAGGTGGCTCATCTTGTGCAAGAGCCCAGTCTTACAAGCGGTCTATGAATCCTAAGGAATGCAATGTAAAATGTTAAAAATGATACCAACCATTAGATACCCCCAGCCTGCTTTGTATGTTGTTTTGAATGTTGTTCATCCACAAGACCAGCATTAACCTAATTATAGAGAAACAACGTATTTAGATTGTGTCTAAATTGGATATTGAGTCTCAGTGTAGATGTGTTTCTCACTAGCAAGTATAATAACACTGACCTTTTTATATGAGCTCACTAGGGCTGCACAATATATGGCAAATTTACTGCCATCGCGATATCAATATGCGCAATATACATATCGCGAAAGACTGACTGAACTGCAACAAATGGTGTTTTTCCAAAGCTCTTCACCCAGTGCCACAGAGAAGAGAATCTTTTTCTGCATCTTCTGTGTTACTGTTAAAGATTATTCCTTTTGCTATTTGTTTCTGGCAACACTTAACAAAATTATCGCATATCGTATGTTTTCCTAATATCGTGCAGCCCTAGATCTCACTAATGAGCGCTTGCACAAGATCCTATACAAATTATTTGTGGACCTATCAAAGTTTAAGAAGCCTGAGCTGGATCTTTCTTAGTTACTGAAATATTGGCTTTAGAAAGCAAGTTGCTTTCGAACACAGATGTTGAGGTTAGCGGACAACCCTAATAAGCGGTATATTAGTAGTCTGTTCCTAATAGCCTGCTTTTTGAATCATAGGTTTGTGGCCTGTGCGTTAAACTAAAAAGACAGAGGGAGGAACCCAGACAGACAGACACACATACAGGCTGGCCCAGAAGGAAGGAAAACTGTCCAAACCTGTTGAAATGATGTTGCCTAGAAGAGTTAAAGAGATAAATAAGCTGGATGGAATGTCGTAGATGGTCAGAAAGATTGTGAAATAGGGAAGGATACAGGGAGAGGGCAAGAGAGCCTGAAGAGAATGTGTGAGAGAGAGAGAGATGGGCATGCCAGGTCTTCAGTAAGAGCCTTTCTTTCCTCCTGGGCCTTTACCAGCTGGACTGGCTTTGGGCCAGCAGTGTCCAGCTGTACTGGCCAGCTGTGATCAGAGACTTTAACTAACTCTCTTAACTAACTCCATAGCCTTGCTTTTCTTCACTGTTTTTAAAACCACCTTCAAAAGGTAGACATCCTAAATAAATCCTATAGTTTGTCATTCAAATTTTCCTGGTGGTGTGTTTATAGGTAACAGTGTGTAGTACAGTATCAGAAGTCAGTCTATTATAGATTACTATGATCACTGGTTTGAGGTGAGAATGTAATAATTCAGGCATTTCGTTACAACCCCTGACAAAAATGATGGAATCACCATATGCTTACCTGTCTATTTAAGCTTATAGCAAATAAACAAATCACAGATGTGAGTCAAATTTAATAGCCGAATATCTGTGAAACATAAATGGAAATAGTTACATTGTTTTACTAAACTGTATATTTTTGTCCAGATCAATTATGTCCAGATGGAATTATGGGGTCATCAACACAAAAATCACAATTAGTACTTTGTGTTTTGTGCTCAGAGCTGAATTCTTTGACACAATAAACAATGTTCAACATTCTCAAGTAACATTTGGCATATCAGCTCAGCTGGATGGAGCCTTGTCATTTTTATTTGGACAATACATTTGTGATTTGTTTGTTTGCTACATTGGCCTGGTGCACAATTAAAAGTTCAGACATTAAACAAGGCTTCTAGACTAAATTTGCAGACATTCTGAGGGGTCCTCGAGAGCCAGTTTGAGAACCACCCAAAAAATTTGTTTTGAATGCAAATGGTTATGGCGGTCAGTCCTGTGGCACTGTGTCCTCAGGAGAAGGCTGAATGCAGCTTGTGCCTTTACGCTCAGGCTTGTGGGGTGTTTTTGGACTGAGTTCATTGGTATTGGTTATGATGAAACTCTATGGTTTGGTTTTAAGGAATGGGAGAGGGATTTGTTTCCCTGTTTGTCCTAGTTGAAGGACTTTGTATTTTTGTTGGGATCTGTCAGTATAATATTAGAAAATGGGTAAAGGGCACACTCCCACACAGATGTGGTATTTGATTTTATACCTTTACAAGATTAGGTCCTATTTTAGTATTGCAATATGTTTGTGTGTGTGTGTGTGTGTGTGTGTGTGTGTGTGTGTGTGTGTGTGTGTGTGTGTGTGTGTGTGTGTGTG
>JBBPDC010000149.1:19927516-19942091 GCA_037974485.1 Hemigrammopetersius urotaenia | reverse complement strand
TGTGTGTGTGTGTGTGTGTGTGTGTGTGTGTGTGTGTGTGTGTGTGTGTGTGTACAGTTTTATACTCCAACCTCAACCTCAGTAACCAGAAAGAAATGTTTTTGCCATTTTCAGAGCTTTTGTCAAGGTACAAAAACACACAGACCTTCATGTCCCAGTGACCTATATACACATTCTCTCTCTCTCTCTCTCTCTCTTTAGTTGTTGGGCAATGAAGGGAGGAGAGGGGTTACTGGTTGGGTTTCTGGCTGGTTGGGCAGTGGAAGAGCTGTACAGAGCGTCCCCAACACACCCCAAAGACCCACACACGCCCAAAACCTCAATGGGGTGAGTTATTCCTCATACACAACACAAACATCAGACTTATGTACTCATGACCTCAACACACACCACAACACATTCACTTAACCGCACATTGATTTCACTGATCTTTCAAAATTCCTGCATAACTGCATAATGGCTAAGATGTAATCAGAATCATACTGAGTGGGTTTTGTTTGAAATTGCCCAACTTACATTTCTTTACAGTGGTAGCAAATGGAACCGTGGATTGCAATGTCGACAACACAGAATACCATTTTATTTATTACCTAAACTAGTGAACCAACATGTGAGCTCTTGGTTTTTAATATGTAACATTGATGATGAAGTAGTGGGCAATATAAACAAGATAGTTGTGAATATTTTTGCCTCAAAACACTCAGCATGTATCCCTCCACCATGAAAAGGTTTAGAAAGTACATTTGAAACCAGAGCTTTTCACATCTTTGTTAATGTTTCAGGCATCACATCGTGTATTCATAACCATTTCATGTAATAACTCTGTCAGGGAGCTTTTAGTGGCAGATGTCTGGTTCCCTTCACCACCGCTATGAATCGAATTTCCAGCTTATACATTTAAGAACTAGAGAACTGCATTTCCCTCCGATTTCTTCTACTCAAACACATGCCCTTTACCAACTCCGTGTGTGTGTGTGTGTGTGTGTGTGTGTGTGTGTGTCTTGTACAGTCATTCTCTGAGATGTTTGTGAAGTTCCTGGAAGTGGAGTCCAGTCCGGCAGCTCCTGCTCCTACACTGCCCATTTATGACATCAAGCCCCTGAGTGCCCCCCCACCTGGCAGGAGTACAGCAACCACATCAGGTACCACAGCACTGTGTCATGTTTTAACACAATAGGCAACTCAAAAGATATCACCAATGACTGGATACAGCATCTTGTCAATATTTTTTCAGATTTCTGTTCAAATTACATTGATAAAATGTAATCTGTTAAACTGTAACCATAAAATGTCACAACGTAGCATGTTCAGTAATGAACATCCATATACACATATATCCATGCACTGTATGTTCCAAGAGTTAGCAACTTCAATAAATATGTAGATGTACCACATTATCTGCAATGTGGTGTCCTATCTCCCTGAAACACTGTTTCGTGTAGAATCCGGTGAGAATATCCCAGTATATGTGTTTACTTCATTCTGAACAAAACGGTCACCCAAATGGAGGATGTTCCGAGATCTCGCTGGGTAATGCAGATCTGAGGCCCCGTATTTCCTTTAAATCAGCTTTACTCCAAATTCAGAACCAAAAATCTCAGCTTTTAGAAATATATATTGCTTCAAATATTTAAGAATTATTTGCTAACATTTAAGAGTGACATATTGGCTATAATTTTATGTAATAACAGTCATACATTAATGAAATCTCTGAAAGAAAAATTTAACAAAGGATCTCAAGACAAACTTAAATGCACATCTTAAGTATTCTTATGCAAAAAACAGAGGATCAGGTCTATTTAATTCAAATGCAAAAATGTATCTAAATTTTAAACTACAAATCTGGCCTTAGGATTGTGTTATTATTTAAAACAGTTTTTTCGTTGTGAAGACACATTCTTGAGAAAGGATTTCATATGATAAATGATTTTATTGTATTAATGTCCATTTTGGTGAATGAATGAATGCCGCCCAGTAGTACTGAAATACTAAAAGTTCAGTGATGTGCAGTGGAAGCTACTTTAGCACCAAAAGTCTCACTCTGTAAGCAGCAATGATTTTCCCATTTCATGTTAGACTGCTGTGGGAATTTCTTTCAAACTGTTAGTAGTTCCCATTAGTACCCTTTCTTGTTTTCTAAACCTGTGGGTGTTGTTGTGTAGGTGCTGCAGCGCCTGGAAAGCGCAATGCGGAGGCCAGCCAGTTCCTAGCTCCTCGTTCTGCAGCCATCCCACTGTTGACCCCCAGTGCTCCTGGAGTCAGTGGACCTGCGAGCGGTCACCTGCTCATGAAGCCCATCTCGGACGCTCTGCCCACCTTCACACCTGTGCCTGTGTCGGCTGAGGCCAGCGCAGGGGCCGTCCTTAAAGACCTGCTGAAGCAATGAGGGGCCACACAAAGCACTTTAACCACTCAGCACATACTACAGGCCCAGCCAGGCCATGAGGACTTCCTCCGGGCACATAGTGGAAGAGCTGTGTGTGCGCGCGCGCGTGTTTGTATGATATACAACCGTACATATGCTGCTGTTGCAGTAGTAACAAAAACACACACATTTTTATTTATCACAAAATATGACCAGTGGTTTCAAATGGTGTAAAACATTAAAAACTGGAAAAATTGATTTTTGTATCCATCCATTTTATCTGCTGCACTGCTCACTGTTGGGACTGTGGTGGTCATGGTTGTTGATTATGGGGGTAAAGGGGACTAATAAATAAAGCAGAGAAATTACAGGATGCAAGCTATAAAGTACCACCTTAGATGGCCAGTGCAGCAGATAAATAGAGCAGAGTGGTAACATTTTGTCCCTTTGCCTCAATGATTGCGCCAACCCTGTTCAGTTAACACTTATATTTACATTTACAGGGTGTAAATCTAATTCAGAGAGAGTTCCTGTGTACCTAATTGAGCATTTCACCTGCTCTTCCACAGTGAGTATTTAGACAGAAGTATTTCATCTGTAGTAATAAGTGAATTAGCTGTACTGGTATGATGTATATCATAAGTATGCGGGTTGCACAGTATGGGCAACATACCAGTATTCTGACAGTACACACAGTTATCTGGAAGTGTGATTGTGCTCTTTTGGGGAAACTGGCTCATCATTTGTCCAAACTGAGGCATAAATTATACAGAGAAGAAGATACTTCAAAGATAACTAGTATGAAAACTCCTCTGACATTATCTCGATGCTTTGTCGGTGATCTGGGTGTGTTTATTTGTCTCCTGTAATCACGAGTGTTTAGCTGGTTTGTAATCAACAGGGTGTTCTTTCTGCATTTGCTCTTTATTTGCAGAGGATAATTTATCTGGTTAAAGATGGTCTGATGCCATCTGGCTCCTTCTTGCCTGTGGGATTTATAAGACCCGTCCCGCATCTGTGAAAACCATACAAATAGCTCTGCAAAATACTCCCCTCTTGCTTTTTTTCTGTTTTTTTTTTTTCCCCCTTTCGGTGTGTCAGTTACAGTAATAGCTATATTGGACGGTTGTGGTTTGACGACTGAATTCTAAACTTCAGCAATGTAAATCGATACTTTATATATATATATATATATATGTAGTTATATACATGTAAATCCTTTGTATTTTTCACTATTTTAATCACTTGGGAAGTGGTAGAAAAGAATCAGACATGGGGGTCTGAAAGAAACCCATAAAGTGAGTGTACATATCAGCGAACGCTGATTTTCTAAATGAAGGCTAAGATTACGTGTAAATGAGGCTGTACATTTTTTAAATGAAACAAAACTGGAAAGGAATATTTAAATTCCCACCAAAAACGAGCTGATGGAAAGAATCCCCAGTTCTTTTGCCCCTTGTTAAAAAAAACCCTAATTTCTGGAAACATGGGCTCAGCAATACTCCTTGGTTTATTACTGTACTAAGAGTTTGGGCAAGTGCCACTGTATTAATTTAAGGGCTAAAATGTTTCTTGAAG
This sequence comes from Hemigrammopetersius urotaenia, assembly GCA_037974485.1. Classification (NCBI taxonomy): domain Eukaryota; kingdom Metazoa; phylum Chordata; class Actinopteri; order Characiformes; family Alestidae; genus Hemigrammopetersius; species Hemigrammopetersius urotaenia. The sequence continues at coordinate 19,938,148 of JBBPDC010000149.1, read as the reverse complement.
ACGTGTTTGGTTGAAGTTTACAAACCTTCTGGGGTTTTGGACACAGTCTGTGGTTTGAATATGTGTCACTCTCACAGTGTTTGTTACATCAGGCAGAAATAAAAATCTGCATATGCAAATGAACTTTTCTGACTGAATACCTTTTCTTTTGAAGTCCGTTTTGTATTGGATTTGTGATACCACAAATGCCAATACATTTGTACAAATCTGCCAGTTTGTGCTGAATGAGGCAGCCAGGTAGAACGCTTATCATTTACACAGTGAGGGACCTTCTGGGCACCAATGCACAAGTTAACATTAGACTTGATGCAAACAAAAAAGAAGGCTTTATATCAAGATTTGTTTGTTAAAAAGTACTGACATTTTTGTGAGCTGGTTCGAAGCACACCTGTTCGGTTCCAGATTTCGCTCTGATCCCTCCCATCTTTGCATGGATTTGTGAAACTGGCTCCTGATTTAATTTAACGTATCGATTGAGCAGAACTAGGTATTTGAGTAGTGGGATGAGAACTACAGTGTACTACAAGCACACAGACATGCACAAAGTAATTATTAGCTTTATTAATATTTGCATATATTCTACTATAGCCTTTAAGAGCCTGTACTGCTCAGCTAAATGGGTTTTAAATATTCCTGCATAGTACTGAACATGCATCAACCTTAGAAGCCTTTTTTAAATATTGGGGGATAATAAAATATTTTGAAAAGGGTAGTGTAAAAATGTTTTTTGACTGTTCTGTGCTGCATAGAATCATAACCATCATGAATGGTGCGTGGGGTAGACATAAAATATGAGTCGTTTAATGTTAATGGAAAATAATAGAGTCTTTACCCTTTTTTTGAAAGGTCTAATAGGAAGGCTGTAATTCAGCCGCGATCATGAAGACTGTGGTTATTGCCTGACCGACTCTCGTGTTAATGAGACCGCCTTATTCTCAGGAAAAACAGTTTCAGCCAGCTGTTTGATACAGTATAAATGCCTTCACTGTAATGTAATAGGGAGTTTCCATACACACTGAATCTACATCTGTTACACATGTCTTAAACTGTATATAAGGTGGGGTAATAATTAAAAACATACACTAATACATTCATCCATTTATAACTGCTGAAGTGCTTGTTGCAAATATTTAATTACTTTAATTATGTATTCAAGGTGTAAATAAAGACGTTTTGGAGAAGGAATGTAATCTGTTTGTCCTATTATGAACTATTAAAAAGTAAAATAAATTTGTAGACGCCGGTGCATGCATTTGTTTTCCTATAATACATGTGTAATGACTTGTTTATGCTATAACATATAAAACTCCCTTTGTACTGTAATAACAAATTCAAATGCAGACTGTATCTGTCAGTGTAAATTAATGGAACTGGAGGGTCCAGTTCTAATGCACGTTGTCTCCCCACAGCCAGGCATAATAAGGCTGTACTTCGAAAAAGCACCTGATACGAACGCCCTGCATTCCTCTGCTCCATGTGTTTCCTTTGGAACATTCTCATGTCCAAATTATTTTAATATTCTAAGCTCATAGGACCTTCTGATCAGACACCAATTAAACCTTATACTCAGCAGATGCTCATAAATATTTCCTTTTTCTTTTCATCGAGGGAAAAAGCCAGTCAAAATATACGTCCCTGTGTCATGGTACTTAGTTCTTTGAAATTAATAGAGAATAGTGCTACATGTTAAAATGCATAGTGGCAACTGCAACGTTTGGTGGAGGAGGAATAATGGGCTCAGGCTGCTTTTCATGGTTTGAGCTCTGTCTCTTAGTTCTGGCCTACAGTGCACATGACACTGTTGGCGAAATTTATTTTGGTTGGGGTACTATTCTAAGTTCTGTCTTGACATGGGTGGTGTTTATATACTCCAACAACCCACTCACATCACTACTATGTCAGTGTCAAAGACGATGATCGACCACCCAAATAATAACTTCTCAGTGATGGTCTAGTGATGTTCTTAACCTTACAGGGTAACAAATTATGCAGAGAAACAAATTGCTTGTCTAAGTGAAAATAAGTACACGTCCTCTACAAGAAAGTGCAGATTTTTCTGCAAATTTTTGTGCACTTTTCTATTTGTGCTGAGTTTAAAATATTGGGGGGAAAAAACAAACATGAATTCTACACAGGCCACGTTGTATTAATAAAATAGGGCATTTAACCAAAGGTCCATAAACGTTTGCATACAAAAGTATATGTTAAGTGCACCTGTTCCTAATATAGTGTCCAGCAGGTGTTGATACAGCAGTGAGAGAGCTGAGTCTGGTTTCAGGGAGCAGGCAGTGATGACAGCAGCCCGGAGGAAGCTGGAGAGCACCTTGCTGATGACATGTCAGGACCGTTCCAGCACACTCTCGCTCGGGCTGCTGCGCACGACAGGCCTTAAAGCCCTCCGCACTGGCGGGCCATGAGATGGGCTTACACTGAAATATGCAGGCTTCATTTAACTTTGCTGCACATCTGGCCTGTTTGGCTGCCAAATCAGGTTCAGCGAAGAGTCGACACGGCTGATAGAATGAAAACACAGAGTTCGAGATGATGGCAGGTGGCTGATTTACATATCATTAAAAATCACATCACTGAAAGACAAACATGTATTTCCCAATTTTTTTTTAGGAAAATAGAAAATTGTGTTTCTATAACAAAAAAAACTTTATAAATGATTTTTTTTTACCCCCAAGGATTACAAAAGACAAAGTGTCATCTTTCAATAAAAAAATAAGATCAATGCAGTCACAAAGGCAAATTTATTGTGGTGCAGACAAATTTTTACATTTCGAATAAAGTGTTGTCTTGAAGATTAAACGAAAGTTGGTGGTTTTACTGTGATTCAAATGTGTACCAAAAGTTCAAAGGTTAGTAGCACAAGGCTAATGTTGTGTATTTACTCTGAGAGACAAAAATCAAATCTGTGCAATCTGACGATCTGGTTTTGGTTGAGGGTATTACAAAAACCTTAGTCTTTGCTGAGATATTTCAACGGACTTATACAGTATTTGCCTTATATGAAAGTTCTTTATTCTTGTTTTTCTATAGCATAACTTTTTTTTGCTTCTAGTTTTAACAGAACTACTGAATATTTTAGCATAAAATCAATATTTCTTAGCTCGACGGCTATAACAAACTATAATATACTGACTATATTGTTATTAATTAATTACTATTGTAATAAAACTATGTTTTTTCTGACCCCTGGAGAACATATTGATGGTGTTTCCCTGGCTATAGTTTGCTGCATTAGTGAAATAACTTGAAACAATTTCCTGATTCAGTTCCCCACTGAGGCCCATAAGGAGTAATTTTTGTGCTGTATCTCACAATAGATCCTTTTCAGGGGGAAAAATTGATTATTCCTTTTAGGCCTAATTTGAGTCATTCTCTGTTAAGACACTGAGACGCGCAGATACATTACAACAGCTGTCTCCACATCTGCTTTCAGGTGAGGAGTAACCAGAGAGGCCCAACAGTAGCCTCCTCTAGCAGCCTGCTAAGCCTTACAAATTAGCACTACGTCATAGCTTCGTGGTTGTGGAGATTTTTTTTCTTCTGTCGGTTGGCTCGTGGGGTTTCATGGCAGCTCACAACACTTTTCATTCCAAACGAGGCAGTGTGTGTTTGATGGAGGCCAGCTGTGGCTGAAGGACTCTGGGGCTCCGTTTATTTGCACTGCTAAACAATCCATGCAATATAGTGAGTCAACCGAGGGGAACAGAACAGTTTGATTTGTTTTGCAAGACCCACCCCCTTACTATCAAACATGGTGTCTGTTCAGTGACAGCTGGTCATAGTAGCGGATGAGACGGCTAGAATATCAATAACTAATAGCTAATAACGCTTACTGATAGCTCACACACTGCAGCACAGCATTTCATAGCCCTTCTCCAGCTACACTGTCGCTACCTCTCTATTGGTCACATTTATGTGTTTAAACAGCTGTGGAATACTAACAGAATTATGTCTATATTCCATAGCAGTGCCACATGTCAAATTAGTACTGAAAGATTGTATGAATAGTTTAGAAAAGGAAAGCATTTTTAAAGATTCATAAGGTTACATAGCACATACATAAGCCTTTTATTATAACTGACATGAACGTGCATCAACATTTATGAATGCTTATTCCAGCAAGCTTCATTGTGAAATGACAAAAAAATGGCCTAAGGCAATACAGCCGACACTTATCAGAAAAACCTTCATAAAGTTTACGTAATTTTCAGCAAATATATTTTGGATACAGGTGACCTACAAACTATTATATGCTCACTATGTACATATACAACTGCTGTATCACCACTGCAAGCTTGGTGCTATCTCCTACAGCAAATTCCATACAGAAGCTAATATGAATATAGTTTTCTGCAGTGGTGGGAATTCAATAAATACAGACTTTCAGTGAAGCAAATGTAACATTTAACTATTACAACTATTAAACATTACAACTATTAAACATCGTCATGCTCACAAGTTGACTGTATGACTGAATTAACAGTTGATAATTAATAAAACTTAAGCACACATTATTTTAGGTACATTTTAGGCATAAGCATTACTTAATGATACTTTTCGAGGTAGCTAATATACCTAGTTTGCTAATCAGTCAAATTATTGATGCTAGTTTAAACTGGTTTTGGACTGGAGCTATGAGGCCAATGTAGCTTTGAATGTTTATAGCTCATAGACTGGCATTGTCTAAGTGATAACACCCACATACTGAGGAAACTGAGGATGCACGTGGGCCATGGCAAAGACATGTCCTCAGCATCCCCAGTGAAATATAACATCTGTGGGGGGAAAAAAGCAACTCTTCCCGCAAAATAAACTGATCAGCTGTAACATTAAAACCACCTGTGTAGGTCCCCCTCATCCCGCCAAAACAGTTCTGACTCACCGAAACAAGACCTCTAAAGGCTTGCTGTGATATCTGGCATCAAAACAGTAGCAGTAGATCCTTCAGGTCCTGTAAGTTCTGTAACTAGTTTGTCCAGCACGCCCCACTGATGCTCGATCGATTGAGAATTGGGGAAGTTAATGCCTTGAACTCTTTCAGTGGTTTGCCGGGCTCAGCATGGGCATGGGATTGATCTGCAGCTAGACCATATGGAGCAAGCTGTGAATCACTGTGTTCCAAAACCTTTCTCTCACAGCCAGCATGAACATTTTCAGCAATTTATGCTACATTGAGCTAGTTCATCTATGGCATTTAAACAGACTGGCTAGCCTTTCGTTCCTTTGTGCATCAGTGAACACTGGGCGCCCAGGATCCTGTTGTCAGTTCACCAGTCGTCCCTCTGTAGACAGTTCTTAAGTACTTACCACTGCGAGAACATCCCACAAGACCTACAGTTGTGGAGATGCTTTGATCTAGGTCCTTGTCAGAGTCATTCAGATCATTATGCTTGTCCATTTTTCACATCAACTTAAAGAACTGACTGTTAACTTGCTGTCTGATATTTCCCCCTGATAGGTGTCATTGTAACAAGATAATCAATATTATTTACCTGTCAGTGGTTTTGTCATGATTAATCATGTATGTATGAGAAATAGTGAGTAATTACCCAGCCCAGTGGGTACATCAAACCTACTAATATAAATGAGAATTAAAATATTCTTCTTGTTCTCCTTATAATTATTATTATCTGTTTAATTTATTGTTTTTTTTAATGGATTTCAAATTACTTTATTATTTTTGTTCTTTAACCAGTCATGCTTGTAAATCTAAATATGACTTTGTGTGTAAATAGTGTACATCGAGCCAATAGGGTCACTACCTCATTTTTAGACTCATCCATAACTCATATAAATGTTTTCAACATCTTGAGGCTCTGGCCAATCAGGAGCAGGCAGATTCAACGTGGGCGTGGTTTTAGTGAGCTTTTTTCTTTTTCCCACCCCGACTCCACCCCTTGCTCGAGAGCGGGATAGTCGTGTCCAATCGTAACGCAGGAGGCGTGACTTCTGCAGCCAATCGTAACACAGGGGGGCGTGGGTTAGGGTACTCTGGAGTGGGTAACCAAAGCCAGGTGTGGACGTTCTGGTCCTGGACGCTGCTTTTTGGTCCTGCGAGCCCCTCGTAGGGAGCAAGAAGGAAAACTCATCGCCTGCTGCTGCCGTGTTGTAATCTGGATAGGGGGGAAACCACAAAAATCCATAAAAACATGCAGTTTGCAGGACGTGGACTGAATTCCTCCACCTATGAGAGGTTAGTTTCATCCTTTTACTTCTTAAAAGAAGGCCTTAGCTGAGCTGCTTTAGGTATTTCACTTTTCTCAGTGCCAGAAATCCACTTCATGTGCTTTTTTGGCAGAAAAAGAAATGTTCATGGAAGTTTTGTCATGGAGCAAAATGAATGGCACATTTGGACCCCCCTCACGCTGTCCAGAGCCAGTCCGTTTTAATGCTTGTCTGTTTTTATTTTGCAGAATTTTGACAGCTTTAGTATTTGTACTGTGCTGCTTTCAGTCAGGGAGAAGTCAGGTAAGTTGAGCTGCTTCTGCTCTCCTGGCACCGTTACCCCTGTGTCGCAACAAGCTTGTTTCTCCATTTTCAAGGCCTTTAGTGCTTTCTTTTTTATATTACCCCTTTCCACATTGCTCTGCACGAGAAATGAATGAAAGCCCTGGTCCCTCTTTTATAGCTCCCACACACTTCTAGTAAGCATCCTGCTGATTTTAGAAGACTAAATCATGAGGGCCTTATTAAGTTTTTATGACCGATTTTAAAGGCTTTTATGACCTGTATGGATGTTGTTATGCATGTACGTTATAGAACTGTAATTATATTATAATGACACTAGTTGTTATATTCTAGTAACAGGACTATGTATTACCTACTTAAAGTAAATCAGGGTACTAGTGGTCTGTACAGTTAGCTCTATACTTTTTCTATCTTCCTCTACAGAGGTGCACAGAGGGATTCACTTATGACCGTCGTGCCAGGCAGTGCATCGGTCAGTAGGTCATAGATCAGTAGTACGGCAAAGCTTCATAGGTGAAACATGGATGCGTGACGTCTTGTTATTTCCTCCCCGCCAATGCAGATGTGGACGAGTGCCGGACCCTGCCGGACCCTTGCCGGGGTGATATGCGCTGTGTGAACCAGAATGGGGGTTACCTGTGCCTCCCTCGGAGCCTCTACTCCCAGCCCTACGCCAGAGTCGAACGGCCGGCCTACCCAGAGGGGTCCTACACTGACACTTCGGTCGGGTTTTCGGACCAGTACCCTCCACAGCCTCCGCTGGGCCCCGGACCTGGCCCTGATCAGCGCCCCAGCTATCCCATAGTGAGTCGGGCCTCTACGCCATGCTTGCTTGGATACGCACTCGGAGAGGACGGGACATGTGTTGGTGAGTGTGCCCTCCTGCAATCTTAGGCATGCTATAAAGTAAAGTGGCCCTTATAGTTACACATGAACACAGCATACAGTATGAAAAATGTGAAATTCTTTCTCTGCATCTAACCCATTCACCAAGTAAAGCAGTGGGCAGCCAGCAACACAGTGCCCAAGGAACAGAATGTTGGGACAGTACCTTATTCAAGGGTACCTCACTGCCACTGGCAGTCCTGGGATTTGAACCAACATCCTTCTGATCGCATGGGGCAACTTCCTAACCACCAGGACACCATCTGTCCCTATAAACCTATAAACTGTCTGAACATTAATAAACCTGCAGTTTAAGGGGTTAAGCCAGATTCTCTCTGCAAGATGTAGGTTCAGAAAACTGGTGATAGAAAATGTGTATTTTATTAAAAATGTCTGTGCACTGACCATGTTACGAGCACCTTATAGTACCACTATACAGATTTACAATTACAGACTGCAGCCCTGCACAGCTTGTCAGCTGACCTCCATCCCATTCATCATTGGTCAATTTCTGACCACAGGGCAGCTGGTGATCCAAAAATATCCAGCCAAGAGCAACTCTTTGGTCAGAAACTGACCGCTGATAAAATACTGGAGGATGGCTGACATGAATTCTGTACCAGCAGCTACAAGGGAGGGGTTTGGGATAAATTGACCCATGAGTGGCCAGGTGTTAACACATTCAGTGTTGAATGAGCACCTATGTTACAGTAACTCAGCCCTGGTGATCCTCTCTCGCCATTCTGCTTTTGAGTTGGATCAAGCAGTACAAGTAGTTTTTGGTTCTGCTCAAAACTTGCCTTTGTTACACTTTAGCTGTACCTATTTACATTGATGTGGTGATGTGCTAATGCCTGATCTGTCTCTGCATCGAATCTTTCTGAGCCATCACAGTGAAGTTACTAAATAGGGAGCAGCCAATAAATAAGAAACAGGGGTGCCGCGATTTTACATCTAGAGCGGTGTGATGCAGGCTGGTGGTGGAATGTCTGTTTATTTAGATGAAGCTATCCTGTGGTGTTTATGCCTTTCTGAGTGTTTTTAGTGGGTCATGTGTCTCTTGGAGTCTCAGACAGTGCACAGACACAATAAAGCACCGGGCTGTAATTTACTCATATCTGTGGTGGTCTGTGGGGCTGCAGTGGGACGGGCTATCAACTTAAAGACTTTAGCAGAGATTGTCCCTTCAGCCCCCTTAAAGCCACTGCAAACAGTAGCGAAGCCTGATCTGTTTCATAATTTGGAATGCTAACTTCACTCTGTTAGGATAGGTGTGTTTTTTGTCTTGTAGTTTAGCCCAAGCAACATGGGTGATATTACAAATACTGTGTGTTGTTGCAATGATAATTTGGTGTTTAAACAGCTGAAGCTGGTGAGATTTCTGCACAGCCTGGCAACTCCAAAAAAGACATCCAGTATCCCAGTTATGTATCCCAAGTCATGTAGGTTTATTCTCATTTCTGTCTAATACACAGTGAAACGAAACACTGTTACTCAGAGACTGTCATGCAACACAAAGAAGAAAAACAGCACAAGGCCACATAAGTCCAGGGTAGGACTACACAGAGTGCATAGAGCAATGATACAAGACTACATGACACTACTAGTTTGAATGAATACAGTATGATGACGGATACTGTATTCTAGCTGCTGCATCATTACATGTGCAATGAAATTGTATTGAGGTTGATAGCAATAAATAAATAAATACGACATTTTAAACTAATAACCAAAATTAAGGAGGTTTTTGGTAACATTCTGGTAAGCTTTATTAAGCAGTAACTATTGCTTAATAAAGCAATAACTATTGAATACAACAAAAGAATGCATTTGTGGCTTCTTAAATAGACAGAACATACTTACTACCAAGTCCTACAACAGGACTTTGCAAGTCTTTTAACCAGAGTACTGCAAAAACAGTGTTTCAGTGATAGCATCGAATTACTAAGCTATTGTGTCACTCTAAATACTTACAGTTTGCTGGACATCCTTAATGCTGTTATTGCTGATATTAGGAAATCCACTGTAATCCACTAGTAATTAATGAAGAAACCTTTGTTTGTCTGAATGTACCGCCAGTTTGACAGTTCTACTTTCCACTACACATTAGGTTAGCTTGAAGCGAGCATCAGTGTACAATTAATACACTTCCCCATGCTGGGTTTAATACTGTGCAGATCTACCTGCTATTTTCTGGTAAACAGTAAAACTGGCCATACAGCCAGAAACAGTCTGTTCTGTATGTAAAATGAGCTCCTTTCACTGCTGACCAGATGTCCATTCGCAGTTACCGCCAACAAACATTCTGATTTGGTCTGTAGACTTTGGGCTTACATTGCAAGTAAGTGCACAATGCTGTTTCTTAAGCTTCCAGTACATGACGGCTTGTTAGCCCCGTAGCTTCACTGGAAAACAAGAGAGGCAAACTTTAGACACATCACATCTTCATTGATTGACCACATTTGGGTTATTGATGGGAACCCATGTAAATTTGAAATGTGTCTTTAAAAGTTTCGACCCATTTTGTAGCAATTACTGATGGCAATTTGATGAATTGCATTTCTGTGACTGTATGCTGTAATTTTAGACTGAATGTGCAGATTCCAAGGGAGGAGAGATGCCAGCCCTAAATGTGTTCTCCAGTCCTATGCCAGTGTCTTTTAGGGTCACTTTCAAAGATTTGCAACCCACCACATCCACAAGGGACATGCTATAAAAAGGACACATAAATACACACACACACACACACACATCTTTTTTCCAGAGTATCCCTGTTGGCGAAAGCTGCATTCCCCTGAAATCAAGTGGAACTGGGTAATGGCTGGAAAGTGGAGCCAGATATTCAGCTCAAACTGCTCGTTTCAGTTTTTCAGACAGATAATCACCTCTTTGGGGCATTAGGAAAATCTCAGACTTTCTAGTTTTTTAAACCTTGTTTGGGTAAGCCACGAAAGATACCACTCTCAGACCAGAGCTATTTCAGCATATTGTGGTTGCCCATGCCAGTGGTGAGGTCATCAGATGTTGAAGGAGAGCCCTCATTGGTAGCTGGGATACTCCGTCATTTGGTTGGGGAGGAGTTATGCTGTGTGTGTGTGTGTGTGTGTGTGTATGTGTGTGTGTTGAAAAATGCCATTATGGAGCTGAAACTACACAGGTTGCAAGCATGCCATCACTCATCTAGCGGTAATGGCCTTGTGTGTGTGTGTGTGTGTGTGTGTGTGTGTGTGTGTGTGTGTGTGTGTGTGTGTGTGTGTGTGTGTGTGT
>JBBPDC010000149.1:19915025-19927243 GCA_037974485.1 Hemigrammopetersius urotaenia | reverse complement strand
GTGTGTGTGTGTGTGTGTGTGTGTGTGTGTGTGTGTGTGTGTGTGTGTGTGTGTGTGTGTGTGTGTGTGTGGTGGGGAGGACAGGGAAAGCCCCACTGTTGCCATTGGCACTCAATCGTGGAAGACAAAAAACATAATTGCCTCTTAGACTGTCTGTCACAAGTCAGTCATGTGTTCTAAACCACACCCACATGTCTGCGCCACTCTAGCAAAGAGTAATTATGCAAATGATTTGGGTTACATGGTTTCCAATGTTCAGTTAAAGCAACAGTGACAGAATGTTCCACACAATGCATGTATATACTGTATATACAGTCAATAGTTTCCAGTCCTTCGTGATAGTGGCCACTTGTTCTTGTTAATACAGCTCATGGGTTCTTGTTACAGTTGTGGCTCTAGAGGGGAACTGGAGCTCTAATTCGTTGTTGCTCTTGTTAGTTTGCTGCTCATTCATTTTCCCATAGGTGCCATCAAACATAGTCTGCGGAAGGTGTTTTCCAAAGGGCTACAGTTGCTAAGTGAGCTGTTGGACTTCAGCCTAAAACTACAGATGAGTTGGAGAAAGGCATTAGACAAAATGAGTGGTGTTATGAGTAATTTATTGCATCAAAGTCTAATTATATGTTAACTTTGGCAGCCCTACAAAGAACTCATTTGCAGGTGAAGCATGGATAAGTAAATTCAGACAATTTACACTACACTGAATGGGCTGGCAACAGTGGAGTGACCAGTTAGATTGAAGTCTTCTCAGAATCTGGTGTTGGTTTTTGCTACAACGCTCGTGTTCTTCCTTTGCTGTGACGCCTGTAGCAAATGAGGTGTGACTGGAGAGCGGTAGACCGTTTCGTATGTTCGTTAACTCCACGGAGGTCTACTGGTGAGGTCAGCATACAGACAGATGATGTCACTGAAAAAATTGTGGTTCAGAAAGACTGACAGAACTGGGGTTTCTATAGCAGGCAAGTGAGTCATTCATCAGCATGGTATCAGTTTAGTTAACATTAGTGCCAAATCAGACACAGGAGAACTACTTGATTTCTTACGGAGTTTGGCCATTTTGGATCTTAAGCCAAAGTTTGCTGCTTTAGTTTTGCACGGGAGATACAAAGCTAATTTCACTAACAATCGATGCCCTAGTTAGCATCATACAAATTGCACACACTTCCCTCAAATTCTTTTAGTTCTATGGTAAATAACCTAATAGATTAGTAGCAGTCATCTTAAAACACATCATTAATTAATCAGCTCGGCATCTTCTACCAAAGCACAGATTTAGAACTCAGAGCTTTAAAATTTCTCTCCACTCCACGTAGACCTCAACATAGGCTGGCTTCCCTTGGTTTACACCAGACCCTGCTGACCGACCTGCACTGAACGAGTTGTATACTATGTCTGGCCTTAATTATACAATCCAGCTATAGTATTTGAATCTTTTAAACACTGCAAAGGTGTTGCTTGACTGAACAGGCCCACCAGGAAGGAGAGATGCAGTAAAGGTGGTCATGTTGTGTAATGGATTCTGTTCATTCTTCCTTTGAACTAAAATCTCTTTATTTTAATCTAGCGTAAGCAACCAGCGCATACGTGTGGCGTGAATGGTCTGCCATTCTGTGCAGTTGCTGCGACTGCTATAAGGATTTGCCAGCTTGTGTGCAAGCCATCACATAACTGAAGCTGATTTTGATGCCAAATCAATGGCTATATATTCCACTGTCACCTCCTTTAGGTCTAGGGCTAAGTTGTGTGTGGAAAATTGGCCCACAGTGTTTGATATCTCTCTCTCTCTTTCTCTCGACACACAATTTATCCCTTTTTTCCTAATCTGTTCCCCTTAGTCGGTCTCTTTTTCTCTTTATCTTTCCCGTTTTGTGTGAATGATGAGTGTGGTAAGTTCAGGCCTATGCTGTGTTCCTCCAAATCAGTCTATATAAGGACCTGAAGTGAACCATTCCAAAAAAGTTCTCCTCGCCCTGATTCACATCTGCTAAGTCTACCCTGCTGTGGCGCATGTGTAACCCACATGCCTTGCCCACGATTGCTCAGTTTGCTCCCTGTTTGCACATCACTGTATTCAATCAGTTTACTTTGTCGGGTTAATGCAATTACATGACAATCATTTGGCAGTCGCTTTTATCCAAAGCAACTGATTATATGAGGACACATTCAGGCCAGTGTGAGAACCAGGGGAGAGAATTAAGAGTAATGCAAGTGCATTAGGAGAGGAGATGCTCTCTGAACAGATGAGTCTTCGGGAGTTTTTTTGGAGATAGAGAGGAATTCTGCTCCTCTTGTTAGCTTAAGCAGCTCATTCCACCAGTGGGGAACCACAAAAGAGAAGAATCTGGACAGGGTTTGCCTTGTGCTTAGGAATTGTAGACCCAGACGAAGTTCCTCAGGGGAGCGGAGTAATTAGCAAGTGATTTTCAAGTAATTAGCAAGTAATGGAAGCTAATATCTGGATAATTAGCATCGAGCAAACTGGCAAAAAACAATCACACACATGCCTCAAACCATGTCAAGCTGTTAAGTGATTTCAAATAGACATGTGGTTTCTGAGGTTGTGGTTTATGTGGTTTCTGACGCTGTATGACACTGTGGACGAAAGTATGCTAACACAGCAATAGCAGCTATCTGGGAACTCGGATTTTAATCAGAGCATGCCACAGAAATCACAAACAATTTTGTGAGAGATTTCTGAAAGACACACAGTTTGAGGTGAGTGTGTGATGAGTTAGACTCTCTGTATGTAAGGTAAAGCCATATTCTTTGTATTGTTACATGTTATACCGTCAGCACTAAACAAGTCATGGCTGATGGAATACATTTTGGGGTAGAAATTATGTAAATGTGATTTTTTCCTTTAAGTGCTAGCAGGTGCTGGCCTGGAAAGGTTGGGCTGGAATGCGGCCTGATTCTGAACCCCTGTGCTAGACAATGGCTCCCTCAGCGCCTTCCTCTATCGGTCACCACCGGTGCCTGAATAAACAAGAATAATTATCTGGAGTTAACACTCAGCCGGCCCTCTACTCACACACATATGCACCCTTTGCTTTCTTTTTAAATTTGTGACTTCACTGTCTGAGAACCGAATGGGTTTGTGATTTCCACATAAGGAAATATGCTGGGTATGGGATGCAGTGATATGAAAGAGGGAGAAAGAGAGACTTTCAAGCTCCACTTTGGGAACTGCATTGCACAACTCTGTGGATTGTTATTTTTAGATGGCTGGTGATGATTAAAAGGTGATGTATTTGAAGCTGTGAGGGGACCGGCTTGTTTGAAGCTGTGAAAGGACTTGATTGCGTACTCCCAGGGTGTAGAATATCCGTTACTGAGCTTTCTGTTCCATATACAGTTTGCCCGGGGCTCTCTTTATTTTATATGAAGACATGTAGCCGAACATGCCTTGTCTTGCTACATTTGAGATGGGGAGGGGTAAACAGTGGAGGTAGCTCAGTGGGTAGGATACTTGCCTCCAGACCAAGAGGTCATGGGTTTGAATCCTACCTTCAGCATACCACCACTGGGTCCCTGAGCAAGACCCTTAACCCTAAGCTGCTCCAGGGAGAGACTGCCCCCTGTAGGTAGAGAATGGAAGTTGCTTTGGATAAAAGTGTCTGATAAATGTAAATGTAAACAAAGTTTAACATCAGAATACAACAATTAGAGTCCTGTCTGGAATCTACTTCTACTTAAAAAATGTCAGGCAAGACTAGCTTGATGGAATGAACACACAACACAGTTTGATATCTTCTTCTTTTGTTTTGCACTGTAGCTGCATGGCTAATGTGGCTAAATAATAGAAGCATATAGCCAAAAACTGTAAGCCTGAATTGTCCCAAACCACACACGCCAAATTGCATGGAGGTTAGGGTTAGGTCGTTTATCTAAGACAAGCTTGTGTGGTTTATGACATTGTGTGACTTATAATTATCTATGGACATCTTTAATAATATCGTTTTTTCTTTTCTCTCTTACTCTCTTATTCTCTACTCTTTCTCATTTCTTTTTCTCTTCTCCTCTCTTCCCTTGTTGTCATCTTCCCTTGTCTTCTCTTCTCTTCCTTTCCTCTTCTCCCCTTTCTTCTCCAATCTTCTCTTTTCCTTTTTGTCTTTTTCTCTTCCCTTATTTTTTTCCCCTCTTATTCTCATCTTTTTTTCTCATCTTCTCTCTTATTCTCTACTTTTGATCATGTCTTCTTGTCTGGTCTTTTCCTCTTTTTCTCCTCTCTTCACATCTGTTTTTTCCTTGCTCTTTTTCATTTGCTTCCTTCTCTTACACTTCTCATCTCTGTTTCTCCTCTCTTCTCTTTTTGCCCTTTTTGCTCTTCTCCTTTTTTCTCTTGCAGATATTGATGAGTGTGAGGCACAATCTCATCAGTGCAACCCCACACAGGTTTGTATAAACACACCGGGCGGTTACACCTGCTCCTGTACGGAGGGCTACTGGCTGGTGGCTGGTCAGTGCCAGGGTGAGTGCCAGTCAGTCAGTGCTGTCATGGGAAAGAAAATGTGGAAAAGAGTCAACATGTAGTTTCAAGGCAGTTGTTGAGAACAGTGTGTATGTCACTGAAAAACATGTTCAAGCAGAACCAAGCAGAGATTTTTTAAAAATTGGATTCAAGCCCAGGTGTCTGCGTGGAGACCCACTTTTTCCTCTGGCCTGTGTTTACACCATGCAGGCCCCTAACAGTCTAAACAAATAAGAAACTAAACAAACAGACAGAATATGTGAGATTTTGTAACATTCTCAACAAGTACAAGAGCTTTATTGTCTGAATGGAATGTGCAAGGTTTTACAAATCTGCTGTTCAGCTTTGAGAAATGAAGCCATTTATCATAAGTAACTGATGTGATATCAACACCATTCCAAGTCTGTGCTGTTCAGGAATGGTGTGTTTGTATGCAGCTTTTCAGTTCTTTTTTTTTTCCTGTAGTAATGAATACTGAGCAAAAGTTTGTAACCTACTTATACCACCCTGGGACAAACTAAAACATCAAATCAGCGATGTGGGATACTATAGCTTTACACTATAGCAGTCACCAGACATACAATAGCAACCATTTAGGAACACCTTAGCAACCACCTAGAATACTGTGATAATCACTTAGCACAATCCAAGTAATCACTAACCACTACTGCACATATTATACATCTGGGACATTATACCAACCACCCAGCAACCACCAGAAATACCATAGCATTTTCTTCAGGAATTGAACATTTCTATTATTATTATAGACTGTATTCTGGAAACTGTGCATTGATTATACCACCTTAGCTACACATCATTGGTTTAGTTCAAAAAATTTAATTTGCTTAAGCCAAAATGTGATTAGTCTTGTACTGAAGCTGAAAGGCTGATTTAGCTAACAAGCAATTTAAGCTTCTGTTCTCAGAAATCAGTGCAAACTGTTTAATTGTCTCCCATCCAGATATTGATGAGTGTCGCTATGGTTACTGCCAGCAGCTGTGTGCCAACCTACCAGGCTCATATTCCTGCTCTTGCAACCCAGGATTTAATCTGAATACTGATAGCAGAACATGCCAAGGTACACACACACACACACACACACACACATAGAATACTGTTAGTATTGTGACTAAACTGGGAGGAAAAAATAACAAGAAAGGATCACGAATCGAAATGGTCCAATATTATAATACAGTGTAATAAATGTCTGTCTTTTTCTTCAAGTTTAGGTTATCCAATGCAAGAGTTAATGAAACCAGTTTGATCTACGTCCATGTGCAGCAACTACTCAAGCCATTCCAGCAAGCAAATTGTTTCTTAGGCTCCGCCCAACCCAATCTTCCTAGCTCCGCCCCTTAGTTACTGCTGTCACTTAAGTGCTGTTTGTAATATCTCCCAGTAATTATTACCAGGTGTTTCTGGTCTGGTCTGTGTGTATATTATAACCCTCGTGTCCCTTTGTTTCTTGTCTGGAGCTAAACAAACACAGTGTCTGCTGTTCCTTTTTGATTTATGTGTGGTAAACCAGCTCACCTCTCTTCATTTGGCATGTGATTACTAGTCCTAAGGTCATAAAGAAATAATACTGGCTTAGCAAATCCAATAAAATAATTGCCACAAAAATACAACAATACAACATTAAAATTAAATAAATCACTAAGTGTGGGTGTGGTATTTCACATTTAGACGTGTTTTATTTGAAGCATAAAAACACTGGTTTGAAAACACTGTAGCTTTTAAATGCTCGTAAAGACCTTGGTAAGCTGGATGAGATTGTTATTCAGTAAATATTTAGAGAAGGGTGCAAAATGACTTGGCAGGCTGTTAAACTAGATAAAGGTTGGATTTAAAAACTGCGTTTCTCTCTCTGTCTCATGTTTTTTCTCTTTAGACATAGACGAGTGTGAGACAGACCCCTGCACTCACGGCTGTATGAACACGTACGGCTCCTACCTGTGTAACTGTGATGAAGGCTTCGAACTCGCCGCCGATGGAACCACCTGCACAGGTGCAAAGAGGAGGGAGTGATGAGACCATAGTTCTGAGACTGTAGTCTCACTGTAGAGTAATTTATTAATGCTACAAACAATTTGTAATTTTTCCTTAATAACTTCATTCAGTCTGGGGGTAGTTGGGGGTAAGACATATCCAGTTAGTCTCAGGAACCGTCAGACCTTCTACCACTTTTGCCACCCCAAGCGTATCACTTATTCTGAGGTGGTCACCTGTCCAAGTACTAACCAGACCGAGCCCAGATTAGCTTCCAAGATTAGACAAGTTTGGGAGTTCTCAGAGTGGTATTGCACTGTTTGGAATTCTGTTGTGGTCTAAGAATATTATTTCATGCAGTTCAGTTGTATATATTTCTCCAGTGTTGGGATGTGATTAGGGGACCATTTCTTTTCATGATAATGTTCTATAAAGTACTAGTAATTAGGCGACCATTTGTGTTCTCTAATAAGTGTCCACACACCATTACTGCATCTTCAGTAAAATTTTATTTGATCTGTGTTATTAGTAATATTTTCAAAAATATTCTCTAAATATTATTGCTTGGAAAACATTTCAGGTTACTTTAGTGGTTTGGATTTATTTTTCGCTGAAATAGCAGAAAAGGTAAAGGTTAGGGTTAAGTTTGGAAATTCAAAGTACACAAAGATTTACACAAGTTACATATAGTCCAGGAAGCCCTGGTTAAAGCGCCCATTTTGTTGAAATGTAGTTTTTATTTGCTGAATTTGACATATTTGGGAAAACAAATCTTTCAATTACTTCTCAATAATACCTCCTTTGAAACAGAAGCTCCCAAACAGTAGCCAGCTTACAGTCCTCCTCTTCTTGATTTAGCTGTTTTTTATGTGACAGTGGTTTTTTACAGTTGTTCCCACTCTTATCAGATTTGGATGAGTGCAGTTTCTCAGACTTCCTCTGTCAGCACACATGTCTAAACACTCCGGGGTCGTTCTCATGTACTTGCCCACCTGGCTACTATGTTTTTGAGGACGGCAGGAGTTGTGAAGGTAATACACGCATTTATCATAGCACACAGTTTTTTAAAAAAAGAAGGATTTTGTACAGTTTGTGAAATTTTGAATCAACAGTGACTCATGTATTTAAGTTTAATATGCAGTAACCCCCTGCTTATTCACGCTTCAGTATTTTGCAGATTTTTTCTGAGAATTGTACTAATAATTGTTTGCGGAAATCTCCACAATCCTAGGGCTGGGCGATTAATCAGAAAATAATCAAAACCGACATTCAGAACCTAGAATCAATCTAATTTTTCCAGGTCGATTACTTCCGATTACTTTCCCTTTAAAAACACTACCGCGTGTGGAGTCACGTGACCCCGCTCCGTTACGTTACGTTTAGTGGTGGGCCGTTATCGGCGTTAACGTGCTGCGTTGATGTGAGACTTAAAATATATCGCTGTTAATCTATTCACAAAGTTGGGTTGGGAGCTGGGTCTGTAGTACGCAAGCTATGATGACTTTCACCTTGATATTTTAGCGCGAATTTACTCTCTGTCTGTCTGTCTGTCTCTCTCTTTCTCTCTCTGGCTCTCTCTCGTTCATGACATTTCCGGATCACGCCGATTTAAAACCTGTCTCGCTCTCTCTGTTTCTCTCTCTCTGTCGCTCGCTCTCTCTCTCACGCGCGTGCGCTCTGTCTGTGCCTCTCTCTCTCTCTCTCTGTCTCTCGTTTGGGACTTTTCCGGAGCGTGCGGATCGTATCTCTCTCTCTCTCTCTCTCTCACTCTCTCTCTCTCTCTCACTCTCTCTCGTTCCTGACTTTTCTGTATTTAAACCTCACATTTTCTTTAAGGGAAATGTATTAAACTGAGTCCAAAATGACATTAAAGTGATCTGGGAGAACATTTGGAGGGGCGGGGCATTTAATTTAGATTAATCTAGATTAAAATTTTTATCTAGATTAATCTAGATTAATTCCAAGATTACAATGAGATTAATGTAGATAAAAAAATTTATCTATGCCCACCCCTAGTTATGTTACTCCGCCGACATGTCGAGCATGGAGAGCTTAAATACTGAGACAACTGAGCGACTTGTCAGTGAACTATGAGGGCAAAAAATAAATAAATCAAATAATCGTAATCGAGTTAAAATGTTCAATAAAATGTTGGAACAGAACCACCATGATAAGCGGGGGTTTACTGTATTCTGCACACACAGCTTGTTAATATATGCACATATTTAAACTGCAGTAACCTGGTTGTTATTGATGATACTATTACTGATGATGATTACGTGGATGTTGACCAGTCTGACCCATAACTAACTGTTGTGTGTTTGATTTTGAAGACCTCAATGAATGTGACTCTGGTAACAACACGTGTACAACAGCACAAGTGTGTTTCAATTTCCAGGGAGGGTACACATGCTTGGACCCCCTCACATGTGAACGGCCCTACATAGAGCTTAGTGACAAGTGAGTCAGAGCAAACAAAATATTTAATGACGCATTTGTATCTTCATTGTCATAACAAAACATTTTGACTCCGAAGTGGTACATTTACAGAAGAGGGAGAAAAAGGGTTTCATTATTTTATGTACACTACAGGCCAAAAGTTAGGATACCCTCAGATAAAAAATAACTTTTACTTTGTTCTTTCAAAATATTATTATAAGAAAACATTATAAATACTTCAAACCAATGTAGCAGACTGTTTTAAGTGTAAAGTTAAGACCTAATTGTCAAAACATTTTGCTTTTTCTCATCTATATTTTTGGTGCAGTTTTGAATAATGCTTGGGATCGTTATCCTGTTGAACTTCTGGTCTGTGGTTTTATGCTAGTGTATTTTATTCCATGTAACTATTTTGGGAAGAGTGAGAGAGAGAGAGGGGAAGAGATGGAGAGAGAGTGGGGGGGAGTGGAAAGGGAGAGAGAGGGAGAGGGAGGCCAGTAATGCTAATTTGGACGTGGCCACAGAGGGTCAATCAAACTCAGGGTCTTCCAATGATGGGGCCAACACTTCCAGACAGTTGCACAACTACGTATTCTTAAACAGACTTGCTGATGTGTTTTCTGACCCTGTATGTCACACTGCTGTCTTAGTCCGTTTTTAAACTGATGCTAATAAGTTGGGAATAAATTTCAGTTACTTGTTACTTTAGCCTCGTAGCTGCCTTACAAAAATAAAGATGCAAATTTCAGACGCTAAACGTGTCTTGGCTGCTCGACTACATTTAGGGTGAGGGGTGTTTTTTTTTGTATTACTATTACCATGTAGTAAAGTATTATTATTGCTGATTTCTGTAACTTTCTGTAAATTGCTGATTGCTGCAAATTGGTAGTTCAATTGGCCTTAAAATTAATGTTGGAATTAATGTTGGAATTAACTGATGGAAGTCTCTTACTCTCTCTCACTCTCTCTCTCTCTCTCTCACTTTCTCTCCCACTCTCTCCCTCTCTCTCAGTCAGTGCATGTGTTCGGCAGAGAACCCGGCCTGTAGAGACAGGCCGTTCACTATTCTGTACCGTCACATGGACCTGTCGTCTGGCCGAAGTGTTCCTGCAGATATATTTCAGATGCAGGCAACCACTCGCTATCCAGGAGCCTTTTACATCTTTCAGATCAAATCTGGCAATGAAGGACGAGAGTTTTATATGCGGGTGAGTGGAACTCAGTTCAGCCTCCACACTGCTCCAGGACACCTTGTTTTTCAGTGTACTTTCTAGATGTTGCAAAATTGATAAAACCTGTGAGAAAAACCTTGAGAGAAAAGCCAAAGGCCACTCATGCTTTCCCCTTGTCGTGAAGTTGGCACTCATTAGCACTCTGACCTTTCAGGTGTTTGCAGAAAGTGGTCAATAGAGGGAGCTGTATGCACGTGAAAATAGAGGATAGTCCCAGTTGAGTCTCCTGTTTCATTCTGTTCTCGTCAGTGTGCTGCAGTCGGCACACAGCACTGGACAAAAGTCTTGCCACCTGTGAAATGAATACTGTTTAGATGAGCAGTCAGTCATCAGTATTACCAAATATACTAAATAAAACCACAAGGAATAAATACAAATAACATTATACAGTAAATAGTCATGTTATGTTCATTTTATCGGTATGTTCCTTGTAGAAGTCCAGTATTGCTTGTAGTTTCTGTTAGAAACCTGGTTTGATTCAATCAGTCCTTCATTAAATTAAATCAGGAAATGCTGATGAATTTTCACAAATCCAAACAACGGGGGGAGGAACTGAGGAGGAACCTGGAACCGAACCAAACCGAGTTCTTCTTACCAGCTCACAAAATAACTACCTTTTACAAACAAAACACATCTTGGTACTTTTACTGCGTTCTTGTTTTTTTGCATTTATTCTAATGTTAACTTTAGTAGCAGAAAGACACTTTGTCACACACTGGCTTTAAACAGTTTTGTATAGGTGTCTAAGAACCTCTTATCTCTGAAATGGTATTTTTTGGGAGGAAAAATCTTTCTAAATACTGTCTGATGCAATATGCGTACATAAGTTTCAAACATCTATCAATACAGTCCATACATTGACTGTAAGCTGTAAAAATGGCCTGTTATGATTTTATTGTGATCAACACTGTTCCATAAATCTGCCTTGCAGCCCAGAGCAGCTTAGCTCCCCCGTTTCATGTGTAACTTCCCAGGACTGCTTTTTTGACTGCGGAGGAGCCATTCACAGCAGAGTCCATTTGCATGTGCAAGTTGTAAAAGCACAGTAACAAAAACAGTCTGTTTAAAATAGAGGTTGGAAAATTGGAGTGTAAAAAAACAGTTATGACTGTTTTCAAGTTTATTTAATTTCTTTTAAGTTTATTGTCACATACAGATAAAAATCGACCATCAGTGCTAGTAATGAAATGTAAAACCTTGGACTCAGGGCCCCCTCAAGTTTGCAGAGTAAAGTAAAAAAAGCATAACACAAGTTTAATCAAATAATAAAATAAATGTAGTAAAAAAAAAACTAAGGATTTTTGTACTACAAAAATATTAAAATAATAAAGTGCATAGTACACATTACAAGATGTCTGTAATGAAGGGAGAGCAATGAAATGTAAGTTAACTGACCAGGTATTCATGTTGGTGCTTTAGTCCTGATTTGTCAGAGGGTGTGAAAGAAATGACTGAAGCATTTGCTCTCACAGCTGAGGTCTGAAACTGTTTCCTGCTGTTCTTTTTTCACAGCAAACCAGTGAGGTCAGCGCCACACTGGTTCTGGCTCGGCCAATCAGGGGACCAAGGACTGTCATTCTAGACCTGGAAATGGTTACAGTCAACAACGTCATCAACTTCCGTGGCAGTTCCATCATTCGCCTCACGATATTCGTCTCCGAACACCCCTTCTGAGACCTCTACAGATGAGCTCTGACCTGTCTCCGTTTTGTACCCCTTACCTCCATCATGGACGTCCTGTTACCGCATTACCCATCAGGCAGCTGCGTTTGTTCATATCTGTTCTGGAATGTATTTGACACCCTTTGACTGTGTTTTTTTTTTACATCACAGTTTGCCTTCAACTCTGGACTGTGTTGCACCAAATTGTGCCTTTTACCAAACTGTGCCTCTTCAAATGGGTGTTAAGGGAGAATTCCACCAGTTGTTCCAAATTTCTGCATAAAACAGTGGTTAACCTTTAGAGCTATTAGTAAAATCTGATTTCCACAAATAAAAACAGTCTGTAATGTTTGGGGGGGGGGGGGGGGGGGGGGGGGGGGGGGGGGGGGGGGGGGGGGGGGGGGGGGGGGGGGGGGGGGGGG
>JBBPDC010000149.1:19881279-19914925 GCA_037974485.1 Hemigrammopetersius urotaenia | reverse complement strand
GTGTGTGTGTGTGTGTGTGTGTGTGTGTGTGTGTGTGTGTGTGTGTGTGTGTGTGTGTGTGTGTGTGTGTGTTTGGCCCAAAAGTCTTTTAATTAAAAGGGGATCAGGGTGTCCTGGTTCAACACTTTGTCTCCAGGATGTGAATTCCACAACACAAGCTACATTTCACACAGTGCTGAGGGGGGAAAACAGCAGTACCTTTGTGTGTGTGTGTGTGTGTGTGTGTGTGTGTGTGTGTGTGTTTGCTTTCATTTTCAAGGCAAAATCTTTGTTTCATTTTTCTTTACATTTCTGTACATCAGTTTAGGGTTTAAATGCTATTACATGTAGGCCTATACTAAATACTCATTTAATATTAACAAAAATATATTACTAAATAAACATTTACATTATGTTCACCATCTGAGTACCTTTTTTTAGCAAGACAACATATTTTTATTCATAACTACCGAGCTATAAAGAGCCACCTAACATTTTGTGTGGATAACCAGGCAAGATATTTAACAAGCTATTAAGTGACAGCCAATGAGATGAAACAGTAATCATGTGGAAGGTCAGGTGCATATGTGTTCCACACCTTGGGAAGAGATGGTACCAGGATGGACAATAGGAATAAGGCAGGCTGGTGGAGACAGAGTGATGCTCTGGGAAATGTTCTGCTGGGAAACTTTGGTTCCTGGCATTCATGTGAATGTTTCTTTGACATGTTCCACCTACCTAAACATTGTTCCAGACCAAGACACAGCAACAACTAATGTCTGTGGCCTCTTTTAGCAGGACAATGAGCCCTGTCACACTAAAAAGTTGTTCAGTTGTTGAGGAACATGACAACCGTTCAAGATTCCCCTGGAGACTCCCCTTGTTTCAGTCTGATCCAGCATCTGTTTCAATGAGGTGTACTTCGCAAAAAAAACGGCAGCACACCTTTACAAGTCTTGTGGAGTTTTGGCCACTTGAGGAGGCCCTACATAATATTAGGCACATGGTTTTAATGTCATGGTCATGGCTTCAGTGTATAGGAAACACTTAATGTCCTGCCTCTTTTAAAAACTGTTGTTCTGTAGTTACTTTCACATCATTTTTGCATCCGTGATTCGTTCCCCATGCAGAGTTAAAGTTTCTCAATAGAGCTTTAGCGCCCTCTAGTGGGTTTAGTAAAGGTGCAGGTGAATCCACCGCTTTATTCCGGTTCATTCCTGTTCATACTTGGCTAATCAAGAGTTGAACATCTCCTAAACTATGCAATACTATTAGGATTCAAAGCTCCTGGTCTGATTCCATATAGAATGACTATAGAGTGAGTCATTTTTCGTAAAAAAGATCCATCAGAATGTCATGTTAATATCATAATGATAACACAATGACAAGATATTGTCTTTAAACCTTTGTATGCTGGTTTTGAATTATAAAAGTTAGGTTCCATCTGTAGCCTGTAGAACAGTATACTGTTAAAGGGTTCTTTAGGGAGGTAAAATGGTTCTTCTATGGCACCATGCAAAGAACCCTTCCTGAAAGTGTCTTCCCTTGCTTTTCTTTTTTAAGTATATTGATGTGCTACAGGCGTCTTTTCATCATTCTAAACTTCATCAAACTAACACTTCATTTAACTTAGAACTAACTACAAAAATGTGACTTTGCAGAAGAAAACAATCTTCTTAACTTCTAAGGTGAGTCAATAGAACAAGATTTCATTCTGATTTTTTTTGGACCATTTCTACTCAACCATTCAGCCATCGCATCATTATATTATAATATAATGACATACCCATTTTGCCATATTTTGCTCATTTGACTTTATTTAATTTTTTTTCCCTCTGTTTTCAGACCGAAACCTGTAACAGCTGTGAGTAAAGCTTTGAGGATTAATCTCTGTTTGAAGTAAAATCATGGTACCCTGTAGATTACACTGCCACAGGCCGCCAGTGACTCAACACTGTTGAAGGTGACTCATGAATAGCTACCTGTGCTCCCATCCTGTCTGAAAAGGTTCGAGCCCTGTCTGGCACCAGATGATCGGTTTTTATGTTGTTTTTCTGAGGTTTTCTTTCAGTCTGAGGTGGTTGAAAGGGTTTGACTTGCTCGGGGCATGTTATTTCCGGGTCTCTGTTATATTGCTGTTCCTTTTGCTTACCTGGCAGGTCAGTGCTGGCTTTTTGTGCCCTGGGGCTCCTGGGTGTGCAGGGTGTGGAGTGCATGATGACGCAAGATCAAGGGAATTCTTCTGTGGCTATAAAACACCTCCTGAGCCAAACACACTCCAACACACAGCGAATCAACCATGGACACAGACAGTTCTATCCTTAAGGAAGGGTTTTTGGTGAAGAGGGTAAGTAAATTAAATGGTTAATTGTGATTTTGAGGTTTTGTTAAGCTGTTCTAACCTGGAAAGGTTTGTTACTATTAAAGAACAAAGTACCTTGGACCTCTATAAGCTGTTGAATATAATGGAAGTTTGACCATCTCTGGACCTGATCTCTTGAACTCTCACTTATTAAGCTTCAAGGTCCCATATCTGAGATAGTTTTGACTTATAATGTGGTTCATTTCTACATGATCATCTTCCAACTTTTCTGTCCTTTAGAACTCAGCAAGCTTTTTGTTATTTTATGTTTAAGACTACATAGTATGTGCAAATGACATCTGTTCTGATTCAGTGGTTAGAAGGGGTGTTTGAATACCTTGACATGGCTCAGAACCAGAACTATTAGTTGCCTTCCATTGACAGATATGCAGAATGAGGGGTCCCTTAAGTCTCTCCGGTGAGAGCTTTTACTGGTGCTGTAGAAAGCGTCCGGAATCAGAGTACCTCCTAGTTTGAGAACAGCTCTGTACAGGATATTAAGGGAGATGCAGGACCAGATCATCAGAGACTCGTCAACCCAGTAACTGTCTGTTTGACCCGGTGAAATCAGGAAAACACTAGAGAAGTATTATGGCCAAAGCAGAGACCCTCAAGAGGAGTGTCTATCCTCAGGCCGCAATACTTTTTAACCAGGACATGTCACTACTGGCCATTGTAACACAAACTGAACCCTCAGCCCCACTATACCTCACCTGCAGTCCGTAATTTAAGTCAGTAGCAAACCATCATACTACACTTTACAGCATACACACTTGTTCTGTTACATTTGGACACTTTGGATCTTGTTTACACTTGTTGTAATATTAATTTGAATATAGTTTTTCTATATATTTTTATTACTTAATTTTAGCCTTTACATTTTCTTTTTCATTTTATTAATTGTATCTATATTGCGCAGGAGCACATTTTGTACTTGCATAAGTGCGTTTGTGACAAATAAAGAATCCTGAATCTTAAAGTGTCTTTTAGGGTTTGAAGGGTTAATATCTGGCCGGGTCATTTTTGACCACACTGTCTTTGTTCTGCTCCTCAGGGTCATGTGGTCTACAACTGGAAGGTCCGGTGGTTCATCCTGAAAGCGGATAAGCTCCACTACTATAGATACGAAGGGGGCAAGCGAGACTCCTGCCATCGAGGGGCCGTCCCTTTAGCTGGCTGTGAGATCACCTGCCCTTTCCTGGAATACGAAAACAGACCGGTAAGATAAGGCAACAGAGGGTCAGTCAGTTACTCACAGGAGCCAGTTTCACACTTCAAGTGACAGTTCAACCAAAAATTAAGTTTGTTGTATGAATTTAAAATATTGAATATTTAAATATGAACTTTTTTCTACTATTTTGCATAACCATTTATGTACAAATGTATCAAACACTCTCTTTTGAGATGAAGCAGGCATGTAGAAGGTTTCTCCAGATGCAAACAGACATTGTGAGACAAATATACTAGTCAGTCTGCTCACCTAACACTCTAATCATCTACCTCTTTTCATAATCAGTAGGTTTATCAGACAGTAGAGTTTGTTTCTATGATTAGCTGTAAAGCAGAGGTTTAGTTTGGCCTTAAATAATCTTCATGGCTTGCAGGTTCACTGGGTGTGTGGTAACAACTGCAGGTCACTGAAGCCTAGAAGTGCAAAATACATGCTTTTATTTTGCCCCCAGGATTCTCATGCTCTGACTTGTTAGATTTATTTCTGTTATTACTGTTTGTTTGTAACTTGCTGGAACGTGTTTTGGGCACATAAAGCAACATGAGGAGAGAGCGAGGGAGAGAGAGAGAGAGAAAGTGTAGAAAGAGAGAGAGAGAGAGAGAGAGAGAAAGTGTAGAAAGAGAGAGAGAGAGAGAGAGAGAGAGAAAGTGTAGAAAGAGAGGATGAGAATGAAAGAGAGATAAACAAAGGGAGAAATAGAGTGAAAGAAAGAGAGTGAGAAGTAGAGAGAGAGACAGAAGGAGATACATAGAGAAAGAAAAGAGAAACAGAAATGGAATGATAGGGGAAGAGAATGAAAGAGAGAGATAAAGAAACAAAGGAGAGAAGGAGTGAGAAAGAGAGTGTCATAGTAACTGTGTGCTCCTCCCACAGCTGGTGCTGAGATTGAAGACGGGCTCTTCAGAGGAGTATTTTCTGGAGGCCTGTTCGAGGGAGGAGCGGGACGAGTGGGCTGCAGAGATTAGAGCTGCAGTACAGAAACTTGGTCCAGGAGACACAAATGCTCCACCTTCACCTGCACACAAAAGCTCAGAATCACCACAGCTCCAAAGCATCAACCTCAGGTAAGGAACCACGAAGGAGCTCAGGAGATGTTCTTTACAGCCAAGCAGCAGCTACACAACTGTTCTAGTATTTCGATAATGAATGTTAAGTGTAAATCTTATCATTACTTTTATACTGGACTGCTAGCACTAATCAGTCTTTCAAAGTTTTCCATACTTAAAAGTGTTCCTCTGTGTGTCAGTCAGGTGGTGGACGCCATGTATGATGTACACAGTGGAATAAAGATGAACAGTCACATGGAGCAGGGCAGCACCTACATCAACTGCTTTTCAGGTCAGTTTTCATGCCACATTTATGCTGCAAATCCAGCCCATTCTCACATAAAAATTACTTTCCATTCAGCCAACATTAGTTTAGCCCCTCCCACTCTGAGGCTGAGGTGATGTGGTGTGTTGTTCCTGCAGACGGTCTGTAGCAGAGTTACTGGACTGTCACAAAAGTTGTTGCGCTTTTCTTAGCTGTTGAGAAATCAATGGATTATTGCAACCTTCCAGACATCTGAAATGTGTAGATGAAGTTTAGATGACGTCCCAACATAATGGTTTGTGTCCAGCCAGTTAAAAAGAGGCATTTTATGTAAATCAGTATTAAAGGCACAGTAACAGAAACAGCCTGTTTAAGACAGAGACAGACTGTAACATGTTCACATGGAAATTAATTACGGTAAAAAGACAGTATTAGAATGTATAATAAGAGCTGTTTAATAACTATAACTGTTGGTTTCTGCGTGTGTAGGCTCGGCGGTGGTGGACTGGTTGGTATTTATGCAGTTGGCTCTGACGCGGATGGAGGCCGTGACCTTGGCGTCCGCGCTGCTGGATGAAGGCAGTGTGAGAGCGGTGGGAGTGAAGAGTGTGGATGCTGTCCGTAACGCCGCTCTGGGAGATCAGTTCCTAGATGACTCCACTGCCCTCTATAGCTTCGTATGTATATATGTCCTTGTTTGATCTCTCTTTTCTCTTCTCTTCTCTTCTCTTCTCCTATCTTCTCTTCTCTTCTCTTCTCTTCTCTGCTCTCCTGTCTTTATTTTTTCTCTCATAGTTTTGCCTTTCTGCCTTTATGTTCTGTTCTCTTTCTTTTTATCCTATTCTCTTCATTTCATTCTTTTCTTTTATTTATTTTTCTGCCCTTTATCTTCTCTTTGAACTTTAAGAATGTGCAGAAATTATGGCACTGCTACTTCATCTCTGACCATGTGTGTGTGTGTGTGTGTGTGTGTGTGTGTGTGTGTGTGTGTGTGTGTGTGTGTGTGTGTGTGTGTGTGTGTGTTAAAGGCTGAAAGCTTTAAGAAGCGAGGGAATGTGAAGGCGGAGAAGTCTCTGTCTGCGGTGGAACTGAGTGGAAGAGTGAAGAAGAGAGGATATCTGCTCAAACAGGTGAGGACCACACTTTCTTAAAAAGTTTGAACAAAGATATATTCCTGTTGTAAAAATATGCTGTTCTGCCCATTTGGGTCAATATATGTGCATAATATGATTGTATATGTGCATTATATTCAGTAACATATTTAAAAAGATTATTTATTACTGATTCATCTTAAAATAATCATATAAGCATATATTGTGTAATTTAATTGATTTAGCAAATGTTTAATTTATCCTGTTAAAATAGTTTGTTGACTTAGTCTTAAAATGTTTAACAATAATTATTAAATCTAACAAGAATGTTGTTGATTATAAATCCAATGTTTTTTTTTAAAATAAATCCATCTGTTTTTCCAAAACTTCTTTTTTTTTTGTTGTCTTTTTAAGGCAAGAGAACATAATAAATAGCTAAATAAATTAAAGAATAACTTGAAATACATTCATTTATGTTAAAGTTAAACAAATAACTTAATAAAAAATAACATACATACAAATGGCCAGTTAGTTCAATCTTATATTTATAAACCTTCATCTATCTTTGCTTTCTTTTAATCCCTAATACCTGATGTATGTGTGCCTGTGTGTCTCAGGGACACAAAGTTAAGAACTGGAAGGTGCGGCTGTTCGTGCTGAGGGCAGAACCTGGCTTCTTGCACTATTATGACCCCACCAAGGTGAGAGAGATTACATCCCATTACAAACATCATGGTTTTTATTTTTTAATTATTTGATTAATAATCAATACAGTCATCGCTAATCTGTGATGTCAGCGCTGCCCTGTCATTTAAAGACTGCAAGTTTAATCCCCTTTAATGCCACAGCCATCCATGGCCATTTTTAGTCTCTTGCCCTTTTGCTCTCTCTCTCTTTCTCTGGTTGGTTAGGATGGCCCTCCCTGTCATGAATCACTGCAGGCCTCAGCACAGGCATCTCTACGCTGATGTCACAGAATTAGCATGTAGTGTGGAGCTGTGACGTTGTTTTTGGGAGCAGTTTGAAAGCATGCGAGGGTGCTTTTTTTAAGAAACATGCGAGTGTGCTTAATGTGTCTCTGAAAAAGCATGTACCAGTGATAATGGGTGTATTAACTGGAACTGGACACACTCAAATTGGGAAGAAAATCATTTATGACACAGAAATTACATGGAAATATTAGTCACACACACATGGTGATATTAGCCAATACGGGCATGTCTTAACAGTGACTGACATACCTTTCTTTAAGAGATATCAGTGATCACTGGCAAAAATATGCATTTGTTGCTGCTAATCCTTGTGGTCGTTTACTAACCTGCTTCCTGTGATGACCTCACTCCTCAGGATGACACCACTCCAGCAGGCGGCTTCTCTTTACGCAGCTGTCTGGTTTCCTCCCTGGATGACAATGGGATACCCTCAGGTGTGTGTGTGTGTGTGTGTTTTGCATGGGTCAAATCCCCCCAGGATTATGGAAAAATTACATGTATATACAGATGTATGTTGGTTTGCATAACTGCACCATTTGAGACTGTCGGTTTGAAATTAGACTTATTATTAGTATTAACCATTTAAAGAGATACTCCTGTATTTTTCAACATAATCTCCATCTTCTGCATCTGAAAGGTTGGTTACTACAGATGTGTTGCCTTGTGTTTTAAAAAAGCACAAAATCTGGGCTGTTATAGGTATAAATCAAATTTATTTATTTGTCTATTTTTGCAGTAGCTACTGCCCTTAGCAAAAGTAGTGTACTTGAAGTTCATTTTATTAAGTATGCTTGAGTATTAGTATAGCAAGTATATGGACCATGTACTTGTAGTGTACTAGAATACTAATTTAAATCTTCTTTGGACTAAATTGGAACATTTTATACTTCACTATGCTATTCTTAAGTATATAAAATATAGTATATAAAAATAAACTTCAAGTACACTGCCTCAGTTTTAGTATAAAATGAGTATACTCATAGTACACTTGAATAGACTACTTTTTGCTACAGCTGTAAATTCACTGGAAAACATGACACCTTTTCAAGAAATAACTGTTCTTGTTTTCAGAACAATTGATTTGTCTATGTAGGATTGATCTAGTTTTTGTTGTTTTAAGAAACCTTAACAAGTGAGAGCACTTCTTGTTATATTTTTATTTCTTTACAATTATTTGTAAACAGCTACTATGAAACAGGTGTGCAGGTTTTAGGGGTTAATGATAAAAAGGAAGCATTTCGTAGAGCTGTTAAACTTTTACAACCACTAAATACACCTGAACCTCAGACATGACTCAGGTGTGATTTGCCAGAACAATATTGAAACACTCTTTCCTTCTGTGTGTAGGTGTGAAAGGTAAAGTCCAGGGGAACTTGTTTAAAATCATCACGCAGACAGACAGACATTACTTCATCCAGGCACCCACACAGCAGGAGAAAACAGAGTGGATCGAGGCCATTAAGCAGCTCACGTGAAGTCGCTTTTCACACAACCATGAAACATTAAAGGAATTAGATACTAATGTTGGTAATTACAGGCAGTTCCTTTTCATTTACTGTTAGTGACAGTATTTGTTTGCCAATTCCTTTTCCTTTAAGGCTGCACTTGACAATCACAAAGGTGGGGCAAGCTGTAGAATTGTGATAAAATTTGAAAGTATAATTGAATCAGAAGACGTTTTTACACTCTTGTGTTATATAATGTATGTATTTAAATAATTTCCAGCTAAATCACAGTGTTACTAGTTGCTTTAGTAAAGGCTCTACATCATACATCTTGTATTTTATTTTTCTCCCAGAGGTTCATGTAGTTTACAACTTTTCTTTGTCAATTAAAATTCATCAGATGTTTGTTATTGTGCCTTTAATGCCAATTAATGTAATCTCATGTAAGCTCTATTTTGATTGGCTGTGTTGTATTGTGCTTATTCCAAAAGCATGGACTGAAACACTACTTTAGGTTGGGGTAGCTGGTAGCCTAGTGGTTAGGGCATTCGCCCTGCGACCAGAAAGTCCAGGTTCGATTCCTGCTACTAGGCACTGCTGAGGTACCCTGAGCAAGGTACCATCCCCACACTCTGCTCCCTGGGTGCTGTGTTCGTAGCTGCCCCCTGTTTCACTAGCTGCCCCCTGTGAATGGGTTAAATGCAGAGGTTGAATTTCGTGCTGTTCACACTGTGTGCTGTGGTGTGTTCATATATGACAAATCATCACTTAAAAAAAAAAAAAAAAGGTTGAATGGGCAGGGTGAAACTGTTGTAGGTTTTGTAGCGCTGTTTTAGGGCGAGGCTGGGCCTACTGGACTGCTTTTCAAGAGTCATTTCAAGCCCTTGTTTGGTCTTTTGCTCTCACTACTCCACAGCTAGAATCGTTCAGAGACAACACACCTCCCCGAACAAGCTCCATCTGCTTGTAAGCAGGGGAGGAGCTCTCATCTCATGCTGCCACTACCACAGTATGTGTGTAGGTGTTGGTTTTTGACCTCTCAAAATGAACTCAAGGCTGATTTTACAACTTAGTTTCTGTGCATGTCCTGGGGAGTGAATGGTATATTTTATTGCATATTCTTATTGCAACAGACTCTTTCATTTTGAAAATTGAGTTGATATGGTATGGGCCCTTCTGTCTGAATTACATTTGTATAGAAATGTTCATACTGTACGTTAATAATTCAGTGTAACATTTTTTGTATTGTTTAACCAAGTAAAATAAATGTTTATTTTAGTATTCAAAACTGTGCAGTCATTTTTAGTACATTTTCATAAGTCAAGTCCTTATCCTCAAATAATTTTCTCTTGTGACACGGTAGATGGTTGTTTTGCCCATGTGTTGGATGCCCTTTGAAGATATGTCAATAATTAACAAGAACATTCTTGTACTTGTATTTTATTAATCGCAAATATACTGCTAATCAATAATAATCGAAGACACACACACACAAAAAACTTTTTTGCTTTGCTTTGCTTTCAAGCATTTAGATTCATGGACTGTGCATTCTTTGTACTACAACCAATGTATAAAATGCAAAGTCTAATGCAGCATATATCAGTCTAACTACAGCACCTGTAGATAACAGAGGTGTGTCTACAACACATACGCACCACCCAGTGAACTTAAATAGTACCATGCAAGCTATTGTTTCAGCAACCTCTTCTAGAGAGAGAGGCACGTGCTGCCCACTCAGATCATTCTGTTATTTTTCAGATCACTCAAATCACTCGTTTACTTCCTTCATTGGGAAAGCTTGGCCGCACACACTCGTGAAGGCACTTCTGTTGTCATGCCAAGGCAGCGGCAGGTAGTAGCACACATTCGAGGAGAGTCGCCTCCTTCAAGTTGACATTTGGGATTAAATGTAGAAAAACACATTCAACAAAATGACAAACACTTTATTAGAGACCCCCATCCGCTTTATAAGCACCATCTACATTATAACCTCAACTAAACAAAGGGGGTAAAATATTGTCTGCACCCCATTTAGGGTCTGTTTCTAACTGCTGTTGACCAGATTTTATTTGGGTAGTGGACTGATCTCAGCACAATACTGTGATACTGACATTATAGTGTGTGTGACGTTAGTACGAGTGTATTAGGCCTAGTGACATTGCTGCTAGGTCAAGAGTGGCCCACAACCAAAAATACTCAGCCAAGAGGAACCCTGACCACTGATAAGGATGGGCTACAGTCTCTGACAGTGCACAGGGGTTTCGAATAAAGTGGGCTGTAAGGCTAAAAATCTTAGCATTGTAGGTTGAGTTCATGATTTAAACAAAAGATGCATTCTTAGTCATAGAGGTTTTGTATATTTGTAGATAAATGCTGGTGTTGTTTTGAATATTAACACATTCAAAACTCAACTCACTCACTTAAAGTAGCATTCTGGCAGAAAATTAGCATATCTTTGGAACTCTCAGATGTAGCTTTTTACTGAATTCTGAATTTTGAATCGCGTTTTATTTTTATAAATGTTCTTTCACTTCAGTAAACAACATGCATCTGATTGCTAGCCAGTGATACACATGCTAACAAATCTGTTTCGATTGCTAGCATTAGTGATATCTTACAAATAATTTTGGTTGCTTAAAGCATATACACCATTGTAACGAAGATGTTAAGCCAGTTATTCAATGTTACAATGTCTTTAAGTTATTTAGCTTAGGAGTACAGTTTTAAAACAAGATTAGCTAGAGGTAACTAGCAAAAGAAATAAGTGAACAGAAGTGGCTTTAACCAGCATTCAAACCAAAATGTCAGTTCTGACCAGAGTGTCCCTTTCAGTGAGGAAATCAGTGAGTGATATTCCGAGAAAATATTTTTGTACCCTATCTTTGAACTGTACAGCTAGTTATGGAAGTGTCTAGAAGTTCCAGATGGAGCTCCAGCCATGTGTATCTATAGTGATGTATATAAAAAACATAGCTCATAGATATGGTTAAAAATAAAAGGATGAGTTACTAGAGATATGACAGCATTGTCATGGCAACGACCAATATCAGGCGACTTTGGTGAGCTGCACGTCCCCAACCACGTGGAGGGAAGTCAGAGATGCTAGCTGGGTCACTCTGTGGGTGTATCCACACAATGGCTGCCCATCAACCAGCACACGGAACTGCTGGTGTTCACAAACAATCTCCATCTGAGGGAGAGAGAAAGAGAGAGAGAGATACAGAAAGAAAAAAAAAATAAAAACGAGAGAACATCATTAAAGACTCCTCACACCCTGGACACTCACTTCCCTATCCCCTGCCCTCTGGAATGTACATTTGTAAATGTAATTTTTTTTTCATTGTTCCTGTAACAGTGACAATAAAGACATTCTATTCTATTCTATTCTATTCAGAGAAAGAGAGGCTCTGCATATTTAACAGTGGTGGTGAATAGAACCAGACCACTAAAAGCTCCTTCAAACAAAGTTACTACATAAAACGGTTATGAAAACACTGCCTGATGTCTGAGACATTGTTTGTGGCCTGTATAAACATATAACCATATAAAGACTTCCATATAAACACACCGATTACACATATGGGTCCATTAATGGGAATGAACAGTAAATAAAATGGGTATTCAACCACCGTAAAGGAAGAGTAATTTTCTCTATAATGACCCATTTCACACCAAACCCCCTCTGGATGACTTCCATTTCTCCGCTACTAAATTATGATGTTTTGAAAAAGCAGTGGAGCCTCATTTCTATTAAAAAAAAGCCTGGTTTGTATGGAAATGTGACAGTTTGCTAAAGTTTGCTGTATGAATAAAGACAGTTTTAGGTGTATTAGGAATTCTTCACCTTAAAAGCCTCTCCAGCAGCAAAAGGGAAGAAAGACAAAGCAGTTTCAGAGGTTCCCCACTTTCCAGCCATTCGGGAGTTACGCCGCACAGCCTTTTCTGGGAAGCTCACTGTCAGCTGCATCCCCACGTCGCCCTCCTCCTCCTCCTCACCCTCACCTAGAGATGGGCAGGACACCGACACCACCATACTGCAGGGAGACACAGAGGACAAAGGTCTTTAAACATGGGTGAAAAACCACTGGAAATAACTAGGTGTTTATTTGACACCCGATAAACAACAACAAAAAAACAAAAGCAGAAAATAATTAAAATGGTAAAATAAAATAATTTAAAGACAATATGTGAGCTTGAAGTGATGGGTTTTGAGTTTGGATTTAAAAAGTGAGAGGGAACTGATGTTTCTGAGGTTGGATGGTAGTGAGTTCCAGTTTAATTTGAGGAAAAACAGGTTTTTATTTCAGACAGGCAGTCTGTAAGGGAGGAGGGTGGGAGGTTGGAAGTGGGTTTACTGGTAAGGTAGAGCTGGGTGTCATCCATGTAACAGTGGAAACTGAACTGTTCATACAGGTTATTAAGAGACAAATGAAAGTGGAGTTGAACAGCTACAGTTTTTTCAAGAATTTTGGAAAAGAAGCGTAGATTAGAAATGGGATGCAGATTGTTGAAGTTGGCTGGGTCAGCACCAGTTTTTTTCAATATTGGGGTTATTGCCGCGGTTTTGAAGGATGCAGGAACAGTTCCAGTGGAGATAGAGGAGTGGATGATGGCAGAGATAAGCGGGACTAGAGATGGGAGACAGGCTTTAACAAGAGTTGTGAGGAGGGGATCTAGCTGACAAGTGGATGGTTTGGAGATGAGATCTGAAATTTCTGAGATGGTGGGGAGCTGGAAGGAGGAAAAGAACTGAGTGGATGAAGGAAGTTCAGGTATGATACTGGGGATAGATTGTGGATATTCTGGATTTTTTCAGCAAAGAATGACATGAAGGAGTAACAAAATGCAGATGAGTATAGGTAAGGTGGTAGGGAGTTTGGGGGTTGGATGATGTTCTTAAACAGTGAAAATAGTGAAGACTTGGTGTTACCCTCATTAGAACTGATTACACCCGTGTAGTAGTTGGATTTAGCTTTGGCTATAAAGTCCCTGTAATATATTTTTTTAATATAAAGTTTGATTTGATAACTTTATTGCAAAGTCTTACAGGTTGACTCATGGCTCGTTTCACAATTTATTTTACTTGTATAACGATGTATGTTACGAATCAAGAATCTTGAATCTTGAGAAGTGAAAATTCAGAGAATTACAGTTTGCACAACAGCGCCCTCTGCTGGACGTAAAAGTTATGAATGAATCTAAAGGACCTATATCTTACTTTTCAAGAATTTAATTTATAACCTCATGTGAGATGAAAAGTCTAATTATATGGTTTGATCAAAAGTATGCATGTTTATCAAAAACTCTCATAACTTATTTTTTATTAACATTTCCTTTACTTTGACCATTTTACCACTTTTTCCGTTACTGTGACTTAAACAAACTAATGTATGTTAAAATATGTTATCGGCCTTTTAATAAATGTACCTAACTTTGTTCCATATAGTAAATTTTGGGATCAAGAGCTTGTAAAAAGTGCTATATTAATAAAACATTATTATTATTCATATTGCCAAATATATGTTTGTGGAAAATGCCATGGGACAAGAATACATCTGGGTATGCAGTATGAGCTGTGAAAAGCTCCGTGTTAAAGCAAAAAGTGGTCACTTCACCATTAGAGGTGGAAGCGTGGCAAAAATGTTTGTTATATTCATGCCGTACAATAAACGCCCATGTTCCTTCAGCCATCACTGAAAAGAAACAAGTATTCCTTTCATTTCCCAAATAAGGATAAAAGTGTAGGCCTGGAATCTCATACAGCAGTTGGCCAATGAGTTCTTCATGGGATTTGCTCTTTTCCCACGCTGGCAATAGTTGCTGGCGAAAGGCATAGTTCCTCCCACGACTCTGAGATCGCCCCTGGGCTGTTCTGCCTAAAATCATGGTAAATTATTTTATCATTTATGAGTATGTGATGTTTTTATTACCTGCCTTTACTTTCACTGAGTTTAACTTCCATCCAGGTCTAATAGAACAGGGTAGGGGCACAACGGAAATGTAGGTAAACTGAGTTTGGGTAACACTTGAAGTGCTACATTCATAAAATCTGCATGAAGCTTTCAAGGAAAATCATTTGAAGACATAAATCTCTGCGAATCTAACAGTTTTATACCACAGGCCATCAGAACTTATGACATGTGCACTATACCTACTGTTTACTGCCAAAACAGACACACTTTTGTCCTGTTATTTGATAAGTTTATGATTTACACTTATTTAATGTGGTTAAACTGCCTCTTGTACAATATCATACTTATGGTGCAATAGTATTTCATCCCATTCATGCTACTGTTACATTGTTGTGTTGTCTTTTAATTGTATTGTCTCCACATTCACAGTATACTGTTACACTACTGTATTGTCTATTATTGTATCATTTCTGTCATTACGCTGCACTCCCATCTGTGCAAGATCATACTTAGGGTGCAACATTAGTCACTCAGGAAGGCTTACACACCATACACAAGTGCAATGACAACTGATGCCCACAGGAATAAGCCTTTAAAAATGTTAATGTAGGATTATGCCAGTTATAAGAGACTTATGGGTGTGGCTTTTTGGCAAATACCACTACCCTCCATGCAGCAGACTAGATCTTATGCCATGGCACACACCAACAGGGCAAGACACTGTATTCATACACAAGTGTAGCAGGATTCAAACACTTGTAAGTCAGTTGTAAAATACACATCATAATGATGACATTAGGAAGCAATATTCGTACACTTGACATTATAGGAAATAAAACCTTTAAAAAACATTTTTAAAGGCGTTCATTTTGAATGATTAGGTGACATTACTGTCATTAGGCCTAGAATTGTAAATAAAAGGCAGCAAGCCGCCCTTGAAATAAAATTATGGTTCACTAACCTCTATTTACTATATTGAATAATATATTACCCAGGTACCTTTAACAACGTATGACAAAAACCATTAGGAACCAACTGGTAACAATTTTGGTCGCCATCTGGAGCCCTGCAGTGTCAGAAGTAAATTGTTTTAGAAATTAAAATCTGAAATTGGTATTGTTTAACATTCATTAATTCAGTTAAGGGGGGGTGGGTGTATCTCCCCCTTTCCCCTCTGCAATTTGCACCCCTGAGCTTCATAGCCAGTGGCCAGCTGTCCTAGCTACCTCCACCTGAGAGGGAGGAACATGCAAACACAGCACTACCCACAACATTCAAACAAACACAGTGAAATAAAATCGCTCCTGATACTTATAGGACTGCATAAGTAATACTTACGAAGTTGCATGAGTTTTGTTCTTTATCAAGTTTCACCACAAGATAATGGCAGAACTGCCGTTGCTTTGTCATGTTTTGTTCACTTCACAATTGCTGCTGCATTATTGATGGTCTGACCCTGCTGTGTGTAATGAAGAGGCCCACTGGGTGTGCCGCAGTGAAAGAGTTGCTGAGGAGAGTTATTGGGGGCTGTAGAAACGAATAGTCCCTGGCCTCTAGTAAACTACGTAACATAAGAAACGAATGATCTCTATATCATTCGGTGCAGTATCAGGTGAAGTTTTTTCAATGGCTGTTAAACCATTTCATTATATGCAACAGTCTTGCCATGAGCAATATCCCTACTTATGTCAATATTATTTATCTACTACGGACTCCTAACTGCCATTCGTGTTATTAATTAAGTTATTTAACTATAGTATTAATATTCAAGCATTTGATTTTATTTAGATTTTATATTTTAAACTGTTCGTCTCTCTGCAGTCATAATATAAGCAATGAAGTCCCAGGTGGCACCCTTTTGGCAATATTGTGCAGTAATGTTTATTGAACATATAGAGCACTGTTATAGTGAGCAAGCAATTTATCCCATGAGTATTCTGACACTTAGCTAGAGACAGAGAGTCAGGTGTGTGTGTGTGTGTGTGTGTGTGTGTGTGTGTGTGTGTGTGTGTGTATGTGCGTGAGTGGTACATTACCTCTTAGGCTGTTTGTGAACAATGCCCATCACTACCAGTCTCATAGATGGACGCAGTCCCCCTTTGATCTCCCCAACATAATCCTCCTCCTGCAGACAAAGGCAAAGCCCAGCTGAAGACACTGCACTGCAGTACAGTCTGCTTTTTCATTTGCAACCTTTAAAGCTAAAGTACCAGCCGTTCTTAGAAAGCAGAGCAACAAAGGGCCTTGCACGACAGCAGCTTTGCATCCTGGACAAAAAATAATCATCTGTAAAGGTTTGCTTATTTCAATGTCAGACAATGAGGAATGTCATGCAATGACATTTTGACAAGGGCAGTGATGCACAATGACAATCCTCAAAAAAGACTACAGCTATGCACTGTAGACTATATAGCGAAAAATGACGGCGCGAACATTTCTCTGATTAAATATTATAACTCCTACACATCTGAGCACAGAGATGGCACGAGGCTCTTACTGACCTGCCGTGTTTTATCCGCGTCCGTCATGTTCGTCCGGGCTGGATTATTTATTACTGTGGTTAATTAATTAAATTCTGGATTTTCTAATGACAATAGCAGCCTTCAATTTATGATCGCACTCCGCGCGAGCCGACAGCCCCGCCTTGGCAGCCTCGCGCCTCTGCGTTTCCCTGGAAACCGTCACACGCTGTTTTTTTTCCCCCACCTGAATTCAGACAGACTCCGCCTCCTGCCTTCAGCTACACAACTTGAACAAAAGTATGGGGACGCCTGACTGTTACACCAACAGGTACTTTAATGACACTGCATTCAAATACATGTTTGATCCCCATTTCCCAGCTACAGCAGTTTCTACTCTTCTTTGAAGACTTTCCATAAGATTTTATTTTTCTGTGGGAATTCATGTCCATTCATTATTCTGTTCATTTTTCCTTGCGTTTAAGCAATTTCCTCTAGGATCAGTAACGTTTCCTGATTCTGATTCTGTAGGGCATTTATAAGGTCAGGCCCTGATGTTGAATAAGAAGGCAATCTCCGGTCCAGTTCATTCCAAATGTGTTGGATGGGGTTGAGGTCAGGGCTCTGTGTGGCCAGTTAAGTTCTTCCACACTGAACTCATTCATCCATATATAATATATTTTTATTATTTGTAGTAGTAGTAATAGTATTGTTATTATTGTTGCATTACTAAAAGACCAATGTCTTTGCATGAATGAAATAACTGTTTTCATAAGGTGACAGCAACCTGACAACAGCATTATTGTTGCTATTATTAGTATGATTATCTCGTTTACACTGCTTAATTTGTGCTTTTTATATAATCATTTCTACTATACTTTTTTCAGATGAAAACAAACAAGGTGTTGCACTGGGGACTCATTGCTCTGCTGTCACTAACAGATACAGGAAAAACACCACAGCTACTGCTACAGGGGGCATAATTATCCTCCACAGGTTTAATGTTGCACATGTGACCAGGGCCGGTTTAACATGTGAAACAAAATAGCTTTTAGCTGACACGGCTGCAGACTTCCTCCTTTATCTGCAGTCACACACAGATTCTGCCAATACCACCTCAAAGTGCGTCAGATGATCATCAGGCCTGGAGAAGAGTAAAGTGGGAGGATCCCTAGTAATCAATTCAGAATGTTCAAAACACAGACACTCAATGATTTCTGCAGTCACAGATAACAGGTTTCCATGTTTTTTTTTCGTGTTTTTGCTTTTCGAGTAAGGGCAGATATAAAATCAGGGCAGAGGAAGAAAGAGCTCAACCCTAGAACAGCAAGCATATATACATACATCTCTTCAAAGTGTTTTTATTTTTTGTACACATCCTGATAGAGCACCAATGCAGCAGTGCCGGTTTTAAGGCTACTCATCCACTCCAAGAACAATGTAGGACAAGAAGCCTTTAAAAATGTCCAACATTGCTGTATTTGCTATATAATGCAATTTACTTAAGTTTTCAGACATTAAATGTCATGATATCCGTCAGCTGTAGTTTACAGACCAGATTTCTCCTCCTTCTCACAGTTTTTCCCTTATTGTTGTCTGTCTTCCCATTGGTCCTTAATTCAGTCCCCTTGGTATATTAGCTGGTTAATCCTTAGTTTCAGTTATGAGAGCACACCCTCACTTATGTCTCGGTCTGTGTAATTTTCCTTATATTTGGCCACCGTGCCTATTTCTGTTAAGTCTTGTTTTGTTTTGTGTTGTAAATAATTCACCCTCAGTATTGCAGTCTGGGCCTGTGCCTCTTTCTGCTTCTTCTTATTCGAACAAGGCCACAGCGTGACATTAAAACCTTTTTTATAGATTAAGGAAACGTGGGACAGTGAGGGCTTTGCCATCTTTGGTAGCTACTGACTCAGGAACTCTTCCAAAAAATTGTCTTTGGCGTGCTCAGTTTGTTTGAATAGTCTTTCATTGCGTCTCTAGTATGACTAATTGTGACAAAAATCTAATAATTTTGCTGTATATTTTCTGAATAAGAATATACAATATGTGACACTCTGGGAATTGTCTTCATGGTAAAAAAGAGCTTAAAATCAGTAGATTCTCTGATCATATGAGGGCCAAAGTATCTCTACTAAAAAATATTGACAAATTCCGGTTATTTTGTAACTGTGCGTTTTCAAAATGACTGGTGTTTAATTTTTTTTTTTTAAACAATATCTTTTTAGAAGGTTTTTAAAACTGTCTACAGTTTAAATACAGAGAAAGAATTTTACATTGTGTGATGCGTTCCTGTGTGACTGTAAAGGGGCCACTTTAAACCTTTTTAAATAAATATCTGAATATTTCATTGTAGAAAGCACTTGAGATGCAGATAAGGACTTTTTGTGGACTATTCTGATAAAAAAAAAGACAACAAAACAAAAAAGAACAACAAAACAAATAAACAAATAAAAAAACAACAAAAAAGTGCCAAACCAGCCGAAGTCAGTGGGCTGCTTTTATTTTGTCAGCGCTGTGACGTCGTTGAAGTGCAGTAGCTTTATGGTCACATGACAGTCTGTCTCTAGACTCATGGCTGAGCAGCTGATGTTCAGGACATAAACACTGAAGAGCTTCAACACGGACCGGGAGAAACTGAGCGGGTTTCTAAACACACCTCTAAGGTGTGGAGCGATTTTTCTGCAATACTGGAACACGACAGACCTTCTGGAATGCTGAGGTATGCCCTGCAGTCTGTGTTTACTTCACATTTGTGTTTCTTTTTTGAATTTTCCACCTTAAGTCGTGCCTCACTCTCCCGGGCAGTTCAAGGTGGAGCTGAACACTTTCATTTTCGTGCCGTGCTTCAAGACCTGTGGAGAAGTAATGTGATTTTAGGAAGGTCCAGCTTTCCCTAGAGCTTCAACCAACCTTTCAATCAGTTCTGCTGTGTCATTAAATCCAGTTTATGGAGTAACTTGTGCTATAGCCAGGGTGGTGGCTCTCAGAACTATATTCAAGAGGGTTATATTCAAGAGTTTAGTCTCTGTTTCCACAACAAAAACATGTTTTCTGGCTAATTCCTCTGTCATGTCACAAGAAAGCTGCCCGCCAGAGAAGACTGTGCATTCAGGCTGTCTCCATATCTCCTTGTTAATACTTTCCATTAGAAATGGCTTCAAAATGATTTTACAATCAGCTTTGGACTAAACAACCTTTTTAAATGCAAAGATATAGAAGGCTGGATATTAACAGTTTCATGCCAAATAGAGTCAAGTTGTCTTGTACAATAAGAACTAGAATACATTTAAATCTATTTTGAAATAATCCAGTCTGTGAGGTCTCTTTAAAGTGGTGAAAAAATAGTTTTTTGCTCTCCATTTCTTTTGATCAGTACATTTATTTATTCTCTAATTCTTGTATTCAAATGAATATAGTGGACAAATGCCACATTTGCAGTCCTACCTGTACACCTGTCTGAACTAGGAGTCAAACACCAGGGAGTGGGATTATCCAGCTGGTAAAAGCTGCAGAAAATCTCTGATTTAATGTGTCCTATTTTCATAATTAAGTGATTTCCATAAAATACTGTAAATGAAAGACTGAAGTGAGGGATCCTTATACACAAATCCTTATAATGCTGTTTTGTTCAGAATGTGATTTAGGCCACAGATGTACTTGTTGAGAAGTTCTGGTTTGGCACGTTTTAACATTGTTGCAAAAAGATTTTGTGCATTCCGGGAACTGTAATAGCTAAACGTTACTTACTGTTTCCCTGCTTCCTTTCCCTTTCTTTTTTTAATACAGATGAAGTACTCTTATTGCCTTTGCCAGTAATCTGCGCAATCTGAGCCCTAACTGGAAAGCGTGCCATCATGCACCCGTTTGGGCATGAGGAAGAAAGGTCCAGACAGGACCTCTTTGGCTTCTTCACACTCTGTTTACAGCATGGAGAGTGGGAGCTGGCAGCCGCTTGTGTCCAGCAGCTTTGCCAGGCCGCTGGCGACATCCCGCGGGACCCCAGTGACATCATCACCGCCATCATCGCGCATCCTTACCCACTTGCGTAAGTAGGCTGTGTGGTACAAATAACAATAACTGATGATTGTTATTATGGCACATACTGGTACCAATAGCTGATTTTAATATCGGATATGCATATCCCGTTCATCAATACATTCATTCCTTTTGATGATTATAGTTGATTTGCCTAATTTTATGTAAAGATGTTGCATTACTTAGTTTTGTGCCCCCAAATTTGAATAATTTCTGAAAGAGAGATGAGATTAGAAAATGTTTTATAGCCCAGCGTTCATCGCTGTGTTCAAAACCAATATAGAATGTGTTATATCTTGTGTAGGGGTATAAGGTCAAGTGTGTTACTGAATATAACTCTTCTGCTGTTTGCTGTTGAAGTGCTAAGGTTACATCTTCATGCAGACATGGTAAAAGCAGCTCATGTGTAGGAAACGGACTGTTAGGCTATTTAATACTCTTGTTAAAGCAGCGAAAGGTTGTCACCTTTTTCAACACCAATAGCTTGGTGCTGATGATGATACAGTCACACCTCAAAGTGTGTCGGATGAGAGTAAACAAAACCGTTTTCAGTTGAACTGGCTGTTTAATTTATCTTATGCTTTTTGTGGTTGTAAATGTTTCACACGAGTCTGAAATAAGCTTGTGGTCGTATGTGGCGGAAAGTGCTCAAAATTCAGCCTCAGAAATGGTCATCTCCATTTGACAAATGCGTGTGATCTCCATCACAATGTTAGGATTTATTTATTTATATTAACTTCACAGATCCAGCCCCACCTCAACGTATGTTTCCCTTCCTCTTTCCTATACCAGTTCTCTTAAAATATATTTTGAATACGTATATCTGCTGGGTAAATGCATGAAAAAGGTGTAACTTGAGTGAAGTTTGTCTTTCTGACTGCCTAAAGAGGAAACATAAAACAGCAGGATCGTTGCTGTTTTCTTTCATAGATTTTGAAGCTACTACCAAAGTAAGATAGTTACACATAATTACACAGTTAGGAGAAGATCCACTGTTTACACATGTACTTCAAAGTCTACATGTACTTTGGCAGCTGTTAATATATTTGGGTAAAGTCTTTGTGGGGCAACACTGTGAACATAATAGCTTGTGTTGTGTCTTTGTAGGTGGGACACATTAGGAAGCCCTCACAGACTAGCGTGGTTCTGGCTGCAGGTCCTTGAGAAACATTCAAAGGACAAGGTAAAGTGTGCTGTGCCCATTATTCATCAAAACATGTCTCGTGTGTGTGTGTGTGTGTGTGTCT
This sequence comes from Hemigrammopetersius urotaenia, assembly GCA_037974485.1. Taxonomy (NCBI): domain Eukaryota; kingdom Metazoa; phylum Chordata; class Actinopteri; order Characiformes; family Alestidae; genus Hemigrammopetersius; species Hemigrammopetersius urotaenia. The sequence goes on along the minus strand of JBBPDC010000149.1, from coordinate 19,892,858 downwards.
TTGCACCCTGCTTATATTTTTACATATGTGATGCCACTGAATACACCCTTACCAACCATTCTGTGTATTCTTCTCTCTCTCTCTCTCCCCTTCGCTCTTTCTCTTTCTCTCTCTCCCTCTCTCTCTCAGGTGTCTGTGTCAGTCAGGAGAGAGTTGGCCTTTCTGCTGCTTTTGGAAGAGCTCGAGGTGGAGGTTCCTCTGACTGTGCTGCAGGTTGGTCTCTCACTTCTTCACAGCTTCTCACCCCTATAAATACCATCAGTACTTTCCCATTGTGTGAAAAGGGGATGCACCAAATTTTCAGCTGCCAGAACTGTTTGGCTGACATAGATTTAGTTTAATGAACAAAGATTTTGATTGAAAAAGTTGCCAAGAGTTTCTGTTATTAATTAATAATTAGCAAGCATTTAACATGTTCAGATGTAATCATTTATACAAATAATCTCAATGTTGCGTAGACGTTAGAAATAATGGTTGAAAGTATGCTGTTTCCTGTGTTGTCCTTCATTGGATATCTCTGACCCTCTGATAGATATTCCCGGTTTTGTGTTTGTTTTTTGTTTTTTTATAGTAGGTTATTTTACCTGAAAGAAGTATACTTTCTTTTCTTCATGTCTGTCTTTGTTCATTTCAATATTTGCATTATTGTAATACAATTATTATTAAGTACATTTTATTCCTTTGATTATTCAGGTTAATTAACAAATAGTGTATGTGTATGCAAATTATAGTGTATGCAAGCTTTATTGTTGTTAAGTCCATTTATATTTTTGGTGGGGTTTTTTGTTTGTTTGTTTGTTTATTTATTATAGCATCAGTATCATCTTCGGTATATCTTTTCTAGTATCTTCTCTTTTCCATCAGGAGCTCCACCAGGCCTTCTTAGACTCACAGTCTGTTGATCAGAAGGACCCCTGCCCTCCTGTACCCTCTATGAGCGATGCTGCCTTGTCCTGTATCAGCTCCTTGCTGTCCCGGGGTAGACCACGGCTGGCCCACGCCCTGCTAGGCTTCCTGAGGGGTCATGGGTTGCAGGATGTGTTTCTGCAGCAACTCCTGGAGCACCTGGCGGTAGAGGAAAGAAGCGAGAGATGGGCGGAGGAGGTGTGTGCTATCCTGGCTCTGCTGCCCCATGGCCCAGACAGCTCTAGAGCACGGCTGGAACCACTGTGGGAGAGGCTGCAGGGGGCCTGCGATGGACCCCTGACCGAGGAGAGAGTTCTGGGGTGCCTTCTGCGACCACACGACCAAACACTGCTCACACTTTACTGCTCTACCGCTCTCCGTCTGCTTCGGGAAAGGCTGCTTCGAGAGGCACCACATACACGCGGTGAGATACACAGAAAAAATGACTATATCCACCTGCAGACGAAATCTGAGACCAACCTCTGTTTCTTTAAAGGGGAATTGCTACATAAATTTATAAAAATCATTTGTGCTATCCAAACCTACATGCATCTCCTATGTGTTGATAGTGGTTAAATAATGGTTTTATTAAACATTCCTAAGTTTTATAATTTAACCAAGTATAACCAAGCTGAAGGCAACAGCTTATTTTTAGGTAGCGGGTTTTGTGGTTTCATACCTTCTGCTTCTTCAACCTACAGAGGTTTAGCGCAGCCCATTCACTCTGACATTATAAGCAGTCTTACATCCTGGGCTGGTTTTTGCACGAAGCATAATACAGGCCTAGAACCAATTAGAATATAGTCCATTTACACATATCAGGCTGAAGAACCTGGTAACTAAAATAAATTGGGGAGGGGATTGTGGGGTGGGGAGAAAATGTAGAATTTGAGCCATAACATGACTGCATGATGATATTTACTGATATTTGTCCACCCATGCATGAGAGTATAAACATTTTAACTGCTGAAACACTGGCATCACCGTTGCCATAAGCCGATTAGGGGTTCTCATTCTGAGGTTTTGTGGCTATGCTGTATAGCTTGTTTTTTTTTAGTGTTTTGGGGAAGTGAGAGAAGCGGATCGTTTTGCGCGCTGCACTCACACTTCTGCTCATGCGGTCACTGGTGACTCACAGACAATGAAAAGTTGTTCATGAATTTATTGATGGAACTGCACGACATGAACAAAATACTGTCCTGTAATGAAATTGGTGCACACTGTAGTATGTATACATTTATTGGACTCCTTGAAAGCCTTGTCTTAACCAAAGGAACAGGAACCCAGGTGGAATGAGTCAATGGGATTTGTTCAAGATGCTTACAATATGCAAAAACAATTTGCAATAATTTATTGGAGGCTCATTTCCATATTTTCACCCTCTGTTATATCAGTGTCAGTGTTGCAAGACCAATAACAAACAATATGTTGTCCATTTTATCTAACAACATATCTGTGCACGTAAATCCTTTAAGCAGACTTACCTGAAGCAGAGAGGGTCACACTTGGGCTGTGCTGTCATAGCGACCGGCGATCTGTTTGGAAAGCCATTTACTTTGAGTGTCTGAGCAGCGGAAAGCACTTTCTGGAGCAGGTGCTGGTAGGTGCAGTCGCTATTGTTCTTTGTATTGTGTTTTCTTTCATCTGACTCTAGTGCTTGCTTTTTGGAGAATCATGTCCTCAATTCCAATTCCCTTTTTTTTAACTCGGCATTGATTTATTTCACAGCAAATAAATAAAGAACTTTGTGAAGCTAAAGTGATGTCTGTTCCAGACACAGTGGGCTGATAGACTGTTATAAATGTTATAAAATGTAAATACAAAGTAAGTTATATTAAACATAGTAAGCTTATATAATGTATAGAACTTCTAGTAACAATTTCTATTATGTATAATTTGCATATAAGAAGTAACATCACTGTTCTTAAAGTACATGCTTATTATTCCGCTATTAATATTAAGACTTATTGTTTCTAAAAAGTGAATTAAAGCATGGGTCATATGAAGAAGGAGAATCACAATAGGAGTAATAATGATTCATTTATGTACATTTAATAAGTGAAATAATCATTCGTGTATTGTCCAGAATTCACATTGTCCTGGCCTTTCGACTAGTGTTTGGTGATTTTTGTGGTCATGTCTTTTGGTTTGTAGGTAACTGGGCTTGATCTCATCAAGAGGGAGGAGTTTTCTAATTTGGAGGCGTTACTGGGGCCTGAGTTTCAGCCGCTGTCTCGCCTCTTACTCTTACTGGGATGGAAGCACTGTCAGAGCATTGGCTCCGCCCAGGCGCTGCTCAGGATTTTGCACCAGCAGCAGGTCAGGGAAATAAATGTCAACATGAGAGTTGTGTAAATAACTTAACTTAATTATATCTGAATAAAGAAACTGTTTGCTATTCTGAACTGGTTTGAAAAAACAGGGTACATTTTTCTACCCTGTTCTACCCTTTTTTATTTATTTCTGTTACCTTATGGGAACCTGGGGTGAAACCATAATGCCTGAACAAATTTTTCAGTGAAAGTGGATAATGTCCTTTGTCTTGATCAAGCTGCTGTGTTGAAATACTTGGATTAATATTTCAGAAACTAGAGAAGCTGTAGTCTTTGGATTTGTATAAGAAATTAAGTTTTCAAACAAAGCCGAAAGCAAAACCTTCATGTTTGTGTATTTCATTCATCAGTTTCTAATCTGATAATCTGATAATGTTTATAAAACCCCTTTATGGAAAGATATTGTAGAAAATCTCTCTCTCTCTCTCTTTCTGCAGGCCAGTGCTAATGATGCTGTACTTACTGAGTTTGCGAACATTATCTCTTCTCAGCTAGGCGTATTGGAATGGTGTGTCAAAAACAACCCGTGAGTACAGAACACGTACAGACGCTCTAAAGGGTGCCCCACAGGGCTTTTAAAACTCATTAAAATAGTACTTGTTCTTTATTTTTATTTTATAAAAATGGTAAAGCAGTGTATTTGTATATTTAACTGTGTATGTAGATTATAAGCACTATAACATGATATCATATGCACGCCTGGAAAATTTATGGGGAACATACCCATTTAGCCGTTGACTATAACATATTTAGGAAAATATACACAGGCCTCATTTTATGTATTTTTCCCCAATGTGTTAAACTGTGCATGAAAAGGTTCATAAGTGTGTCTCTGTAGAGCATGTGTACTCATGAAAATCAATAAAATGACATTTTAACCAGGACCACCCAAACTTTTGCATAGAGCTATAAATACATTACTTTTCAATTGTAGAACCCCTCCATGATTTTGGCATGTAAGATTTTTTCATATATCCCTATCTTTCGTATAGGCCTTTAGCACTCATTATTAATTTCGTGCACCAGTAGAATTTATCATATTTTCCACATTTGCCTCAGGTTATCTTCAGTATGTTCTGGAATTTTAGTTTGAGGTCTGCTTACCGTTTAGGTTTAATCCATGTAAAACTGTCTGTTTGTCAATGTTGTTTCTTTTGTACAGCAGTATCCAGCTTTGGCAAGCCTTTTGCTGGCCTACTTTAGCTTCAAACTCACATGCTTTGGCACTTCCACTGCTCATAGTCTTTGTTGAGCCTCTAGGTTCATGGTGTAATCTTTGCACTCTTGGCAGGATTGTTATCCATGATTTTGACCAGTCGGTTAAGAGTTAAAGGTGTCCAGAGTATATTATGTTGCAGTTTGCGCTAAGCAACATTTGAATTATGTTTTTTTCATGTTGAAGGTCATTAAATGTTGACACATTAGCCATTATATGTAGAAATACTTCATTTGTGTGTCTCTTAATAGAGGGGTATCCCATGAGGCCTTGCTGACTCAGTTGCATGCTCTGGATCATCACTCTGCTCTGTATGTGCTGCACTCTCTCACTCCTCTGGCCAAATATGAAGAACGGAGAGTGTTGGAGCTACTCCAGGCAGCAGGTACCGCTCAGTTTAGTTACTGTGTTTGGGGTAATGCCTAAAAAGGTGAAAGGCCAGCTGTGACCACTGTAAAATAAGGATCAGAGATGATACATTTTCTTCTTAAAGGATTTTGCATGGCCTCATTTAACAGGATAATGCACCATGCCACCCCAGATCTCAGTCTGATCCTCAGTTTCAGTCAAGCATCTGTGGGATATGCTGAATAAATTAGTCTAATCCATGCAGGCCCCTCCTCACAACTTACAGGACTTAAACGACCAGCTGCTAACATATTGCTGCCAGATAACACAGCACACATTCAGAATTCTTGTGGAGTCCATGTCCTGACATGTCAGAGCTGTTGTGGTTGCACTAGGGCAGGTGTGAGGGACGTTTTGGTGATTTCCCTGCTCAGAAACACTGCGCCAATTAATTGCCAGGTTCAGTCAATGTGTTTGAGCATGAGAACCATCAAACTGTGCTGGACATATAAATATCTGAGTGTGTGTGTGTGTGTGTGTGTGGTTTTTTTTTTTAGTGTTAATAACATACATTTTCCTTTATTTTTCAGGAGACCCTTCACTAGGAGACACTCCAAACAGCTCTGTCCATCGCAACATCACCCTTTTTAGAGGTTTCTGTGCCATGAAGTATGCAGTCTATGCTGTGTGTGTCAATGCACACACACACATTGGCTGCTCAGATTGTGGTTTGCAGAACGTACAGCAAAAGGAACTGGGGCAGGAGGCAGCTGAAGGTGGATGCAATGAACGCTTATTTTTGATCTCATTTTCTAAGCATATAGAATAATTAAAGTGCATTTCATTCATAGATCTCAGAAGAAAATAAAGTATTAGTAGTATTTAGGAAATGGCTCCCTTGAATTTGTTTTATAACTTAAATGTATTATTGTCCCCAGGGCATGCCTGTCTGTTCCAGCGTTACCTTTCAGAGTGTCAAATATACCTGGAAGCAGTTCCTGCAATGTTCCGCTTGGAGCTTCTGGAGAACATCTTTTCTCTTCTTTTTTTGTCCGATGGTGACTTTATCCATCAGACGGAACCATGTGACCCAAAACAATTCACCGACTCAGTGACCCAAAATGGAGCCTTTGCAGAAGTAGAGCAACAGAACACCAGCAATAACCAGCTCAAGGAAGACAGCAGTGCAAAAACAGAACCAAACGAACAGTGGAAACGAGCTGGAGAGCCGGGAACAAAGGAAAGCAGATGGGATTTTAATCTCAGCCATCCATTCCCTGAGTTAAGCCACCTGATTTCAGGCTGCCGGGGCTTTCTGCTGGATGCCTGCGGAATGGAAGGCATTCTGCGGTTGGTGAGGGAGGGCCTGGAGGGGGTGTGTGCGCTCGGACAGGAGGATGGCAGGGCCCTGGGAGCTGAAGCAGAGCTGTCTGAGAGCCTTGGTTGCTCCGTTACTGTGGATACATTCAGTGCCCGCTTACAGAGGTTGTCCAAACGAACGGCTGAAGCACATTGGAGGCTGCAGATCATCACTAGTAACCAGAGTAATGGCATGGGTGAGTTAGGCCAATTCACAGTGTGCGTGCTGCTATATATAAATTCTAAATCTGTGTAGCGAGACTTAAACACAAAACGGACAGTTTTAACTCCATCATGGTGGTGATTGACATGTGACTGACTCTGCCCTTTTGGGGGTTCCAGTGCACATGGTAAGGTAAAAATGTTTGAATTTGGTGCCAATTCATTAATGTTAAATAATCGAAAAAAAATTATGTCAACCCCTGTTGATAGATGAGTGTTTGATATAACCGATACCCGCATGTGTGTGTAGGTGGTCCAGCTTTGCCCTCCCCAGGAGTGAATTCGGTTCTGTCTCTGAGACGCAGCAGCAGCAGCGGCATTTCTGGGACGAGGAGGAAAAAACGAAGTCATCGGCGCCGCCCTGAAAGATACATTGTCACTGAACGACAGAATGGAGAGGTCAGCGCCAGCACTTCAGGTGAGTGTGCACACACGCAAATATTACGTGTGCCTCAAACTTTTTCGTGATAAAAATATAACTTTCTGTTTGAAAATGCCAACACCTAATGAATAACTGTAATGGAATTTAGAAATGAGTGCTGTGTGTGCAGATGGTGGCAGCGCTGTGGCAGTGTCTTTGGAGCCAGACTGGTGTTTGTGTGGAGGCCCTCACAGCTGGCTGGTCCCCGCCATGCTCTCCCCACCGGAGTCTCTCCTCATCTCCTGCATCCGCAAGGGCAACTACATGGAAGCCCATCAGGTGAGGGACATCATTCAAGCCAAATGTCTTGTATGAGTATTTACAGTCATGTGCAATTTTGAACACCCCTGGTGCTTGATTGTCTACGTTTCATTTTTGGCAAAATTATGCTAGTTTTAGTGTAGCGTGTGTATTCATTTAATTCAATTTCAGCAAATAAACATTATTTATGCATCAAATGTGTGTTCTTTGTGGAGAGTGTTTACATGGCTCTATTGACAAAGGCTCTGTGTTACAGTTGTTTAAAACTGAAAAAATAAAATTATTTTAATTTAATATTGGGGATAGGATTAGAAATTGTGACATAAATATGTATACTTATTATAGCACGTAGGTAAAAATGTGTCTGTGTGTGTGTGTTGTGAAGGTGATGCTGATGTTTGGACTGGAGAATGCTCCGTGTTCTGGGGAGCTTTTCTTCATGGAACGTTACCGCGAGGTTCTGGCTGAGCTGGCTCAGGTGGAGCAGAAGATCGAGAGTCAGTCGCTCTCTTCATCTTCATCCTCCTCAGAGGGCTTAGGGTCAGTGGGGGTTTCAGGACCTGTGCGGAGCCGCCTTGGCAGTAGCAGCAGATCCACACTACAGAGCATCGGCAATGCAGCTGCAGCAGGTACAGAGTAATCTGAGACAATGCATTGGGCAATTAAATATCCAAAATAAAATTAATTTAGAATTAATTACAAATATCTAACATAATTAAGTGATGATGATGATTGTTATTATTATTATTATTTTTTTTTTTATTATTGTTATTGACAGACATTTTGGTTATTGTATTCTTTCATGAGCATCAATAGAAGTTTGTCTTTATTAATACATAAATGCAAATAGTAAACAAAGAAATACAATAATGGTACCAAAAGTGGTGTCCCAAGTAAATCCACACATCCTTAATGTACATTTATTTTGCTGTTCAGTGTTCTCTCTCTCTATCTTCCTTACACATTTTTGCTTCTCATCTATAGTGGTATAGCACTCTCTTCCCTCTTTTGCAGGCATGGCGTTTTATTCCATCTCTGATGTTGCTGACCGGTTGCTCAGCACAGCTGCTCGCCCGCTGTACTGTCTTGAGGAGAATTACTGGCTCTCTCAGCCTCTCTCAGACTCCTCCAGTCATTTGCTGCCCTTGGTGGATCGAATGAGTCCTTCAGCTATGGCCGCCTTCGATCTGGCCTGCTGCCAGTGCCAGCTGTGGAAAAGCTCACGGCAGCTGCTGGAAACAGCAGAGAGGAGACTGCATGCTTCACTGGAGAGCAGAGGTGTGTGTGTGCTCAAATTCCACACATTTTAAAACCTTCCAAGCCTTTGGACTGAAACCTAATTCCCTTTATTTCCTGTTGGTGTTTGAGCTGAAGTCGGTCAACAAGAATTAATATGTTACCAAGCATTGTCCCTGTATATCTTTTCTGTCAGAGATATTAAAAGGGGGCACATCCAAATCTGGCCATAAAACAGGGCCTGAAGAACACAAGCTGTATATTATGTATTCTGTATGTCTGAGGCATTAAAGAAAATAATTTGTGTAGTTAAAATAAACAATAACATTCAATTGAATACAAATAAACAATAAACTATACATGGTGGGTGGCTGTGGTAGTGGTAGAAGTGGTAGAACTTTGGCCCTGGATACCATGAACTGGATCCCTGCTGATGCTGTAGCTGTCCATGCCCAGGAGCCCAGAAGTGATAAATACATTTTGCATTGAGCTGTCAAGTGATGTTGCTGTAGTGACCATTTGATATTGTGTGTGTGTGTGTGTATATAAATATGTGACGCAATGATATGCTCTGTTAACATGAGAATTTAAATACAGTCATCTTAGTGTTGATAGAAAAAAGGTTCACACACTGTTTCACCACCAGGTGTGAGAGTGGATCCAAAGGATTCTCACAGTGAAGGGTTGTGCAGCTTTCCTTCTGTACTGCAGCAGATCAGCAAGATCCTCAATAGAACAGCTGCTGGCAAAGGCCCTCCCAAACCAGGTAGTCCTTGCACTCGCAAAATAAAAGATGGAAGTTGTAAGTCCCCTTTAATATCTGTTATAATAGTAAATTCACAACCTAAAAAACATCATACATGACTCTTTCTATATACACATCTCCTTGCTCCCTCTGTTTCTGTCTCTCTCTCTCGTTCTCTAGACTGTAATGGAGAGGATTGTGTTTTGAGCCCGTTTGGGTGCAGTGCTCAAGAGGTGCTTCTCTCTTGTTATCCAACACTAACTGAGGAGGGCATTGCTGCTCGGCTCATGCTCATTCAGCGTTTAGAGGTCACCCTACAGACCCTGACTTCCGCCACAGACATGGCTGGTAAGAATTCCATCACCTGCTCTAGGATGTCAGTGCAGCCAGCCTTTTCACTGTCTGCTCCCAAATTATGTCTGAACTACAGTGTACTTCTGTGAATTCGTGGTTCAGAGAACCTAACTAATAATTGTTATACACAAAAATCCTCTTTGCTTTTTTTTCGTGCCAATATATGAATTTTCATGCATTTTAGTGCTAAATTAAGAAAGTTAAGAAAAACTATAATGTACTAATTTTGTAACTAATATCGTAAATTCAGCTACATTTCCATATAAAATATTACATTATTTTTAGACGGGAGGTTTGAAAGTAGCCAATCTGAGAGCGTTATTCATTTATTTTTAGGACAATGTATTAAGCTGAGTATAAAATGAAATTAAAGTGTTATGAGAGAACATTTGGGATTTAGACTATAAGAACAGGTACACTTAGCCATTTTTTTGGAGGTAACAATTTACCAGCACCTTTATGATATATACAAATATAATATTAATATAATAGTCTTTAGGGCTGCACGATATTAGGAAAACATGTGATATGTGATAATGTTGTTGAGTGTTGCGATGGCAATATCACATGCAATAAGTAAGTAAAACTTAGCCTTTACAATATTAATGTTTTTCTGCTTTGGATTTGCTGGTAACATACTCCAGACGCTGACTAGTCTATGCAGAAAAAAAATGAAATGCAATACTTCCATTCCAACATTTTTTTTTTAAAAAAGAATTTACTTAAACAGAGCATTTAATGCCACCCATAAAACATTGTTTTGGAAAAAATCTGAAAATGTATTTTTTAATAATTTTACATCTTAAATAAATGTAAACATAATTTATATTGTAGTAAGTTCATAGCCAGAAAAAAATAGCAAAAGGAACAATCTATAATAGTAGAACAGAAGATGAAGAAACTGCCCAGTGATTTGTTTGCCTTCTTCTCTGTGGCACTGGATGAAGAGCTTTGGGAAAAATTTATTTTTTGCAGTTCAGTCAGTCTTTCGCGATATGTATATTGCGCATGCTGATATGCTGATTATAGTCTTGTATAAAGTATTGTTCATTTTTGACAAAAATTCATTTCTTTTGCTGTAAAACTGTAAACATCTCCAAGAGAGTTTATATTGTTCTTAGTTGCTTTCCATTACTATTCCTCTACAGTTAGATTTGTAAAATCACTGTATTTTTCAAACATTTAATTATGAGTCAAACTTAAATAACTGAATCACATTGATTCACTATGAAAGTTGAGGTTTCATGATGCACAGATCATTCAATTGTTGTTAAATGATTGTAATAGGGCTGGAAGTGAATTCAGAGTTTTAAATCCATGATTATTTATATGCTCTGTGAAAGTACATTCTTATGTGTTGCTACACTAGGGCTTTTTCCTGTCTTTTCCAGGGTTTTAATATTGTGTGCCATGTGCTGTGCACTACAGGTGAAAACCAGACGTGCAGCAGTGTGTTGTCCTCTCTGCTGGAGCAGGTGGGTATGAAGATGTCGGAGCTCGACTCTCACCCTGTACGCTCTGCCATGAAACAGCTGCTGCGCTCTCTGGACCAGCTCTGTCCGTTCGAACCGGACAGCGCCACCAGCAGGCCGGACTACATGCGAAGCTTCCTGGATTACATCAACATGCTGGCATCTGTGCTGGTTCGCAGTCTGGGCTCTGAAGGTGAGAGAAGGATTTCCCGCTTAGGTGACTCAGGGCAATGCTAATGTTTTTTCTAAACCAGCTTGACCAGAATGCATTTGGGAAACACTTGCTGCTTGTGTGGATTGTTCTTACCTTACTTTTCCTAATATTTAATGAGCAATACCAGCCCAATACATTTTATTTTTATTTCTTATGACCGGTAGTCAATTGTTATGACTGGTAGTCAGTTATTAGACAAAGTCTGAGCAATATTAGCTAGGACTGCATATAATGGCCTATGGGTGCCTATTATCTGGCTTGAAGGATCTCAAACCTTTGGGCAGCTGGATTGGCTAGTGTCACCACTGAGGTACACTTGAGCAAGGCATCGTCCCCACACACTGCTCCCCGGGCCCCCTTGTGACTATAAGTTAAATTAAATAAGTTAATACACTCAACAAAAATATAAACGCAGCACCTTTGTTTCTGCTCCGATTTTTCATGAGATGGACTTAAAGATCTAAAATTCATTCCAGATACACAATATTACCA
>JBBPDC010000149.1:19869699-19881179 GCA_037974485.1 Hemigrammopetersius urotaenia | reverse complement strand
TATATATATAACGTATATATACACATATATATATATATATAATGTGTATATATATGATTGATTGGTCATGAGTGTAATAGTAGTAAAAAGGCTCACATCTGTATAAAAACTTCAGTTCTAGGCAGCTGTAGCATGGAAATGATGAAATGCTAAGGATGACTTAAAAGCCACATTCTAGTGTACAAATGAAACATAACTTGTAATACAGCAGTCCACGAAACAGGAGCCAGAAGCCTGAGTGTAATTTCTGAATGCTGTTCGGCCTCAAAGTGGCAGGCAGTGCTTGGCAGCAGGTTCACAGGTACAAGGAGACATTTGGCAAACGGTAGAACGAGATGGGCTGAAGGGGACTGTAGTCTGAAGCCCTGTTCGAGCTGGATGATGTTCACCCTAGCAAGGTGGGCATATGTTCAAGATGTTTTTTGTCAAAAAGACAAAAAAGTTCTGCTTTCATAACTATATGCCCAAATAAGTGAGTTTAGCTACTCTGAGGGAATGTTAAAAAAAGGTAAACATAATTATTTCACTTATCGTAGGCTAAAACATGTTTGGAATCCAAGTTTTCCTTCAATGCTAACCTTGCTAATACAACAAGTCAATAGACACCCTGTTTGTTTCCATAAAAGTATTTAATCATAATTTCTCTTAATAGCCCTTGTCAGTGTGGTTTGTGAACTGTTTTGTTAAGATTCTTCTTTAAAATATATTATCTGTTTTTATGGAAAAGCTTTGTGAGACAGTTATGTTAATGTTATGACTAATTATGTTAGCAAAGTTTGCCTCGTAGCTCTAGCGCTAAACTAAAGAAACTACATTTGGACTCCAAACAGGTCTTGGCTGTCCAACCACATCTGGGATAAATGAAGGTGGACAGTCCCATAACAGGGTAAATGGCTTTCTGTAACTGGCTGAACCCTGATGAATAGTAGCCATTTTCAAATACTGACCGTCCAGACCAGGCTATCTGTCAAAATTTAGGAACATGAAGCAGATTTTTTTTCAAATCAATCAATTAATTCCCAACAAATCACATTAAACTACCTCTGAGAAAACTAATCCAGCTCCAAAAGGGCTTTAGATAGGATTATGAAGGCAGGGGGAGTTTCAGTGTGATAAAATGAGGTACAGGTGTACTGATATGGCTCAGATGGCGCATGACAAAGATTTAAAGATTTGGGGGGGGGGTTTCAGTCCCATTCGATGCCCAGCAGCTCGCAACTGACGTCCCACAGTTTCCGGGCAGTTTCTTCACAGCGGCCCTGAGGAGCGACTGAAGCTGGAGCACAGTCACTGTGTGTGTGTGTGTGTGTGTGTGTGTGTGTGTGTGTGTGTGAAACAGAGAAAGAGAGGAGGGAGATTTTTTTTAGAAAACCATTATGACATAACAACAAGAAACAGCAAACAGCAAAAAAAATTACAAAAACCTCTTTCAGTCTTGTGCAAAATATAAATAATGAAAATGATGAAAAAGCTACACACACTGGAAGTACAAGCGGATTTTTCAGTACAGTAAGTAAAATCATGTTTTTGATGTCTTGTAAGCTGTCAAGCTTCTAAGACTACTATATTCCCCTTAAGTGTAATAATGTCACTCTGTTATCAATGCAATACTATTGCAGTATTAATAGCAAAAACCATCACACAGGTACCATGCTGTAGACAGATACATTTTTACTACTAGTACTTTAATTATTATTTTAAATGTTGTAATGAATCTGAAAGAAGCAGTGTCTAAGCACCATAAACCTGAAGTGTTTTTGTACCTGAAGTGTTTGCCTGAAATGGAGTGCAGTTCCTCGCTGGCGGCGCAGTAGATGGAGGTCTGCGCTCCCTCCCGTGGTGTTTTCAGGAACATGGAGAAGAGTGTGAACAGCAGGGACATCACTGTAGAGTGACGAACCAGCTCCGACTTCACTGTTCCTGGGTGCACTGAGTTCACCGTCACATTTGAACCTGAGCGGTTGCAGTGACTAAGGTTAGCATAAAGCAGCTGGAGCCAGAGGAGCCTGTTTTTGGTTCACAGGCGTAACACTTTCTTTCTAAAGAGCTGTCTACTATTTTTGGGTGATGGACCCCAGTTAACCTAGCACTGACCCCGGTAAGGGAGTTCTAGCTGCAATCAAAAGCTTGTGGGTTTGAATCCCAGCACTGCCAGTGGTACCACTGGGGTACTCTTAGAGTAAGTCCCCACTGCTCCCTGTTCACTCGAGTCAATGGTTTAAATTTCACAGTGGTAACACTGTAGTGTGTTCCCATGTGACAAACACTTCAATGCTCCATCACCCAAATCGTTTCTTGTCTGATATCTAGTCAACAGTGGTCCACTCTTTGGAATGATGGGTAAGATAGAGGGGATGAATGTTGTGCAACACCTACAAAGTGAGCTTTCATTACAGATGGATGGCTCTTCCTTAGGTCAGTTCTGTACCTGTCAGCCTGCGAGCCAGTTCCCTGGTGAAGAGGACGTTGGCCAGTTTGCTCTGGCAGTAGGCCAGGCCGCTGTTGTAGCTGCCCTGGCTGTGCAGGTCGTGAAAGCGGATCCAGCCGAAATAATGTGCCAGAGAGGAGACCACCACCACCCGCGCCGGGGCACTCCGCTTCAATACACCAATCAGCAGGGAGGTCAGCAGGAAGTGACCTGAGAGTGAGGAGAGCAGGGTGCACCCATTAGTTTGACTAAACTGTGTCCAGGTTTTTAACTGCTTAGAAAATGGGAATTTCAGTAGAACCATTGTAATGCGCTGTTAAAGGGTTCATACTTTACCATTTGTTAAATTTTTCTATTCAGTATCTGAATGGCTTTCTGTACCAATAATTCATTTTAAATAACAGTGTTCCAATCCCTCTATCCCTCATTCTCACATTCCAACCATTAACCACAACCAACCCCAAGCTTACCAAGGTGATTGACGCCGAGCTGCATCTCAAAGCCATCTGCCGTTTTCATATAAGGGCACATCATGACTCCTGCGTTATTAATGAGGATGTGCAGGTGATTGACCTCTGTGTGAAAGCACAGGGGGATAAGAGAAGGGTCCAAATTTTCCACTTCATGTCAGAGACTACAGATACCAGGAAAATTTATGTGAACTGCAATAAAGACAAACAATATTCAGTGCAAATGTTCAATGAAGTAGGAAAACCACTGAAGTTTTTTAGTGTGACGTAGCTGTGTGATGGTGTTGTATATTTATGTGTCCTCCTTGGTTGGAAGAGGAGGTTCTGAGAGTTTTCCAAATTCGTCAAAGCACAAACTGAAGCTCTTTTGAAGGTGATTTAAAAACCTGAAATCTTTTTAGAGCCATGGAGCCCTGACATCACAACAAGGGGAACCACTGTTTCACTATTTGGCTTTATTTTCAAAGCAAGACTTTTTCTTTAGTTTTGCAGCTTTTTTAATAAGCTGTCACAAACCAACAAGACTCTCATTTGCATTAAAAACATTTTAAAAGCTTGATGTCCCCGAACTTGACAAGTAGCATAAATATTTCTACTGTATGGCTGCTTTCTGTGTGTGTGTGTACCTCTGAGGAATCTCTGAGCGAAGGCTTTGATGGAGTAGGTATCGGCCAGGTCCAGCTCCCGAACCTCCACCTGAGCCCCGCCCACCCGCCGGCGGATCTCCGCCGCCGCTTCTTCTCCTTTCTCGACGTCGCGACAGGCCAGGATCACCCGCGCACCTGCAGAAAAACACAAACACACGCTGCATTTTCAAAATAACAGTTTCACTGCTCGCGTTATATGATTATTTACACAGGTAATGGACTTTTTATGGTTAGATTCAAGACTTTCAAGATACTTTGTCACATACATAGTAATACAATTACAACATGGGAAATTCTGTCCCTATGCAATAAAGCTAAAGAGAAATAAAAAGGTAAA
This sequence comes from Hemigrammopetersius urotaenia, assembly GCA_037974485.1. Classification (NCBI taxonomy): domain Eukaryota; kingdom Metazoa; phylum Chordata; class Actinopteri; order Characiformes; family Alestidae; genus Hemigrammopetersius; species Hemigrammopetersius urotaenia. Next base: position 19,877,297 of record JBBPDC010000149.1, on the reverse strand, counting down.
AAAATACACAGAAAATGCATAAAATATACAGAAAAGAATACAGAAAAATATAGTTGAAAAAAATATGAATGGCTTTTTAAAATAAATAAAGCCCTTTTCTACAGCGAACTGTTTAGCTGAAGTGGTGCCTCACCCCGTGAGGCCAGATCCAGTGCCGTCTCTTTCCCAATCCCACTGTTTGCTCCTGTAATCAATGCTGTTTTCCCATCCAAGCGCGCTGTGGAGAGACACACTCCACCTGAAGCATATTTCCTACACACACACACACACACACACACACACACACACAGAGACATTTAGTTTTGTCAGCCATGTCTGCCCTCATTATAACAATCTATAAAAAAATATATATAGTTCCATCCCCAGTAGGTGCTTGAACCCCTAAAATCTGTTGAGCGTTTGAAAGGCAACTCCACCAGTTTCAATGTGGAACCAATGTTTTATTAGTTCATATGTAAACAAAGACACTCAAAGTGGTTTGATGTAATATGTTTCATTGTATAGGAATACATGACCTATATATGTACATAGTAAAATAATGGAAAAACTATTTCAGTTTAAAACCCTGTTTCCTAACATTGGCAGTGTGAACAGTTTGATTTAACAGGGGTTTGTTTTTTTTACAATGCAGATCAGCAATGTGAATGCTGATCTGGGATCATTTTTGTGATGATAACTGATGATAAATTGTTGAAAATCTTCTATCCTAAGACAGTCCCAAACTTTTCATAGTGTACCTCTATCAGCTCTTTTTTATTTATCATGGAACAAGCAAAATGTAAATGTGTCATTTTCTGACAATTTTTTATAAAACAGTATGCTTCATTTAGTCCTTCAGTTCCTGTTTTGGTTTTGTTCAGCCTCAAGCACTGTCATATGCGGTTCTACATGGGCCAGGACCCCTGTAGAATTGCTCCTGGCCCTTGTTATGGCCCCTGCACTGAATAGCCTAAGATTTAAATATTAATGTCTTATCGCTCTGGCTTGAAGAACGGAACTAACACTACGTGTGTTCTAGACGGACTGCTGAAAGCGCTACACACGAGTGCACATGCAAATGCTTTATGGGATTTTGAGACCACTCACTGTATGTGAATTTCTGTTGTCTTTCTATTTTCCCCCTCACTGGAGATGATGAGTGTGATTTAAAAAGATAGTGTGATTTCATGCTGTGAAAAAGAACTGTAATGAAAATAAATGAAAAGCTAAATATAAAATAAAATATAATAAATAAAATATTGACCTGTTTTGCCATTATATGTGCCCCCCTAAAAACACACTGGCCCCACCTTGGCCCCCCTGGTAATTTTGGTCTAGGACCGCCACAAAACCCTGTGCTTTTTTGCCCTCCTGAGAAGCTTTAACGTTATGTTTAATATCAAAAAGATTCAGAAAGAGCCTAAAACGCTTCAGTACCCGGGCTGATAAATGGATAGACTGGATAAACACAACACTGTTATTAGAGAACAATTAAATAACACCACCTGCCACTAGGCGGTAAGACCCATACTGTATTACCATAGGCAATCTTCTGTAACCAATGAGATTTCCAGTACGCCGTATATGCATAATTAGCCCCGCCCTCGGAGCCATCCTATTGGTCGCTTTGCTAAACTGATCATGTTGAGCGGAGGCGGTTACTATAGTGGTCGTGCCACATTCAGATACGGGATCCGACCAAAATCACCTAATTCTGATAAAAGGAAAATCATACAACATAAGGAGACGTAGAATCGGATGAATTATAAGCTATAACGCAGGTTTAATCAAGGCCCATGTCAGAGAGTCTATGCTTCAGTGGTTGCACATAAGTGGTTGGAGCCGTTTTCCATAATCAGGACACCTCGGTGGCTTAAACGCGTCTATAAGATACACACGTTGTCAGTCATGTTAGTTATAAGACATAATCTACGTGTCTCAGTGCATGATAATGTACAGCAATGCCTACCTGATGTGGGAAGACAGCAGTCTTAGTATCAGAGCCACGACTCCAAAGCCTGACACCACTACAGCGAGCATCATCATCATCAGGACAAAATAAAAATAAAAAAAATCTTCAAACCAGGCCAGGTCGCTCAAACCCCGTGGCTGCTGATGCCGATGTGAATATGTGGAGCTGTTTTGGATGTAGAAACTCTCCTCTCTCTCTCTCCCTCCCTCCCCTTTCATTCTCTCCCTCCCCTCTCTTTCTCTCCATTCAATTCAATTCAAAGAGCTTTATTGGCATGTACAGTGCTGTCAAAGTATTGGAATGAAACAATAATATATTTAACAATAAAATAAGGTAAAATAGAGTGAATTATGAATACAGATACAATTAATAATTATAGTACTATTACTACTGCTAATAATAATATTATTACATCGCTCTGATGCGAATGCTATGACCAATGGGATTGTAGTTTTTGTTCACCAGCAGTTCAGTCCTTATTTAATAAGTCCTAACAGATCAAAAACATTAGTCTCCATATACTTGTGGACAATATCACAAGAACGGGTTGCAGTTTCTTAATTAAAGACATTTTAAACAAAAAAACACCGCTTTGTTAATATGAGCATTTATTAAAACGTCTCTTATACAACATTTTGTGGGAAAATAATGTATTTAACAGCATTTACAGCACAGATTCTAATTCCATTCTTCACAAATGTCTGTTGTCATTTCTGAGAATAAAACTACATAACCCATAATGCATTACTGCAGAAAGGAGGCCTAGGGATGCCAGAGAGACTATTTGTACACAATTTTCACTTTAAATATAACTGTATGCAAATTTTAATGTTAAAGATATTAATATAGATTTGTGTCATGCTTTAAAATGCCGAGATGTTGACTGCAGCTCTGAACGGTTAGGGTTATGTGTGTTTTAATTTTGGCCAGAGTCTCGTCCACCTTCGATCACGAGGTCCGATGAGGAAGGAGGATTATTTTCATATTTGTGTTGATATTCCACTGCGGCACCAGTAATATTTAGCTTCTGTTTTTAAACAAACACGCGTATAGCAGAATTACTGCTTCATTTTGCGTAGCTCAAACAGCTGCCGCTTGGGAAAAGTCGACGAGATGTCCTCGGAGGAGTTTGAGAAACTTCATGAGATGTACAAATCACTACAGGACGAACTGAAACTGATCCCTGATCGGGCGCTGCAATCACACGGAGGTACGAATATAGATATTTTATTCTGTCAGTCATTCTAAAGGGGTATGTGTACGGTGTACCTGTGGAGAATTACACAACGAATGCTCTCTCTCTCTCTTTCTATTTCTCTCTCTCTCTCTCTCTTTCTATTTCTCTCTCTCTCTCTCTTTCTATTTCTCTCTCTCTCTCTCTTTCTATTTCTCTCTCTCTCTCTCTCTCTTTCTATTTCTCTCTCTCTCTCTCTCTCTCTCTCTCTCTCTCTTTCTCTCTCTTTCTATTTCTCTCTCTCTCTTTCTCTCTCTTTCTATTTCTCTCTCTCTCTTTCTCTCTCTTTCTATTTCTCTCTCTCTCTTTCTCTCTCTTTCTATTTCTCTCTCTCTCCCTCACTCTCTCTCTCTTTCTATTTCTCTCTCTCTCCCTCACTCTATCTCTCTCACTGCGCGTCTTTCACTGTCTGTCTCTCTCACACGTTCTCTCTCTCTTTGTCTCTGTTTCTCTATTTATCTGTATGTCTTTCTCTATTTATCCCTCTCTGTCTTAAGCCTTATAGTGTAATGTAAAATACTGTATTATACATGTATGTGTATTAATATATTGTAATGTAGATTACATTTGTATGTGTGTAATTGAGATGACTAAATAATGCATGTATGTGTGTATTCATTAGAGTGTAAAGTACTTTAGTGAAATTACACCACACAGTCCATGAATTTTATTATCCAAACTGCATGACTGCGTCTAAGCCTGAGGTCCTGGAGGGCCCATGTCCAGCACAGTCTAGTGATTTCTCGGGTGAGACACAGTCTGGTACAACTTACCTGTTAGATACCAGGTTTAGTGTGTGTGTTTAAGTAGAGGTGCCACCAAAACTGTGCTGGACACTGGCTCTCCAGGACCCCTGGCTTTGATTCTCTAAAACGCCCCACTACAGTCCTAGAGAACTCAGGCCTGCAGGTCTTTTGGGCCTGTATTTTTTCCTCAGTTTTTGCTCTTCTGTTTTTTACTTCTGCTGGTGTCTTTGAAGCGACAGCACTTTAACAGGAGTTTGATTTGGATTGCTGTGCCCACCTCTAGTCAGAAATGTAGCCTCCTGAATTGTTCAGATCAGATAATTATAGTTTTAGCCAACTTTATGGAACATATTTGTATTGTAAGTATTCCATTTTTTTGTTAGAGGAAAAGAAGAAGTTGGTGAGAGTGTTTGATGAACGACTTGGGGAGGCAGAGGAAGTAGTAAGCATACATTTACGTTCTGTTGCGTTGTGTGTGTGTGTGTGTGTGATATATATACACTGGATATATACACTACCAGTCAAAAGTTTGGACACACCTTCTCATTCAACATTTTTTTGTTTTTATTATTGGCCATATTATAGATTAATATTGAAAACGTCACCTATTGCTCTGATAACAGCTTTGCACACTCTTAGCATTTTTTCAATCAGATTCATGAGGTTTCGCCCTAGAATGGTGTTTTATTAACAGGAGTTCTTCGTCAAGAGTTCATTAGTGGAATTTCTTGCCTTCTTAATGTGTTTGTGATCATCAGTTGTGATGGTCGGGTTGGTGCACAGTTAGTGATCCTATTCCACTATGGTTCTGCTCTGCATTATGGAAAGTACCACTTATCTAAGAGAAGACAACAAAGAAACATCATTACCTTCTTGCAAAACATTCTGGTTTGTTTAAGTCTTTTATTTGTTTATTCCATAATTCCGTTGAATGAGAAGGTGTGTGCAAACTTTTTACTGGTAGTGTATATACATATACTTAAGGATACAGTTTGAATCCTTAAAGAAACCTTACATCTTTGACACATAACATTCAGTCTCTTTATCTGTTTGCTGATTCTTTGCAGACCAGTTTAGGATCTGGGAGTTTACACTTGATAAGAACAGTACCATTAAAAAATACAGCCTGATTATAAATGTGAATAACAGATTGCTAAAGACCAGTTGTGTCATTAAGTTGTCATTTATTATATAAGATGCATAATGAAGCCTATTAGGAGAAAATCCCTGGAAAGTGTCTCTGACCACCAGGTGGCACTAAGGGTTCATAAACCTGTATAGCTGCAGACAGGGCCTTTAACGGAAAGCTGCAGGGCCCTGTTTCATCATCTTTCCCAGGCTGTATTATGAGGAAAAAATTATCAGTATTGCATTTTGAAAATGAACTACGGTTTCTTTGTTGCTTTGCACACCATATACACAAAACGGTATAGTTTCTTTGCTGAAAGCTACAAGTAACTAAAAGAACATCTGAAAGGAGGGAATAAAATCGAAGGCCTCACATTTTCCTTGTGGTGTGATGTCGGCACACTGATATATCTTCAGAAAGTATGAAGTATTGACATGAGCTGTTTTCCGTATACCCAAATCCATAAACCGTCTATACTGCTGTGTGCTGATTAGACCAGAGCAGGAATTTTTCTCTATGAATTGAAAATAACAGTACAAAACAAAGACTGGGTGAGGCGTTTCTCAACTTTTGACTGACCGCTACCCCATTCGGCTCTTGTTCGTTCAGTTTGGATGCTCTGGTGATGGTGTCCTTCAGGGCACTTTAAAACCTCCCTGTTCTTTTGTCCTCTCAGCTGCAGGGGATGGAGCAGGAGCTGTTTGGTGCTCCGGCCTCCTTCAGGAACCCCATGTCCACAAAAATCAGGCTTTATCGCAGAGACCTGGCCAAACTGCAGCGAGACATGCGCTCTGACACGGGCCCAGGCTTCTCTGGTCGCTCTGACGGCAGACAGGGTGTTTACGGGGCACAGAACGAGCAAAGCGTGAGTACAGAGGTCTGACCTTTATTGGGCTGCAAGAGCCAGAATTTGGTCACTTATGCTATCATTGGCTATTTTTCTTTTAACAGTCTGATGGAAAGCAGGCTTTTGTTAACGATTAAATTGGTTATTTGAGTTTAAAAAGAGAGAATGTAACTTTTGCACAGACCATATTTTGTGTTTCATTGTTTTTCTTTTATGTTGAATTCACCAAATAAACAGTAACTGGCCATTAATAAGTGTAGAGGAAAGAACGGGACTTTGTGAGGCATTTTGTCTTAAGTCTTTCAGAATTTGACTTTAAAGTGTTAAAGTGTTTAGGAGAAGGGAATATCATTGGCAGCGCTGCTTTGGTTCTTTTACGTGGGTCTGTTTTTATAGTTACCTCTGGAGTTACTTTGACCAAAAAATGATTGTATGGTGTCTTGCAGAGTTCATTTAAACAATGTTTAGTAATCTCTGAAAGACCTGTTTATGTGATATGATCTGACACTGTATGATCCACTGTTATCTGTAAACATGGATTAAAGTGTGTTGCACAGCTAAAATGTGCTAATTGGTGGATCATGATCCTAATTTGTCAGCTACATTATCCTTGAAGCTTTAATGCAAATACAAATTCAATCACCAGCATGTCTACACAGATTTAAACGTGTCTAGGCCAAATTATTGTTGTTAACGATCTCATTCTCGAGGAAGTGAAAAAAAGATGCTGCCTGGGTTTGACTGGATGAAGCCGGTTCATTCCCATTCAGGATGTTACTACACACTTACTCATCACAGTTTATGCAACACATTGTTTGTAACTATTTGCCACTGTTGACGTCACAAAAGGTGTTGCCTTGTTAGTTTGAATGATCAATACTTTCATTAGCTGCTTCAGATTGGTTTGAAAAAATATTCCACGGTTGTTTCCCTTTCTTTTACATTTATAGCGCTATGTAATGCTCCCTTTTCTGAATGAAAAGAAGCTGTTGAGTGGTTTCTGATGTTGATTTTGTTCCTTATCGCCCACTGTGTCCATGGGGTGAAGTTTACGGCTCATTTGGCATGCCTTTCTGATTCCTACAATGAAAAGCTGATAACCATCAGTTATTATGTGGGTTTATAGGATGCGGGAGTACACAGTGCTGTTGCTTGTAGTTCATCACTGAGATTCAGTGATGTGGCAATGTCCTTAATCGCTGTACGGTTTCTCAGAAGTGTTTGGTGCTCAAAACAGGGAAGTTTTGGTTTGATGAAACTGAGACAGTTCTGTTATTGGTGTAGAAAATGAGTGGAATTTACTGTGAAATGTCCTCATAAATGTTAATGAGGGACAAGAAGGGACACTGATTTTGGATTGTCTGATTGTCTGTATGTGTGATTATAAGTGATCATATATGTTTGTACAGTGTAAAGCAGATCATAAAAGCTTGGTTTGATGGTTGTGTAACCTTTTCTTAAGTGTAATATGGTAGAATTGTGTGTGCAAGAATGTACGTGCCTGTGAGTGCGTGCGTAAGTTTTACTATGTTACGGTGGCCCTGAAGGGCAAAACACAACGACATTTCATAAAACACAACGACATTTCAGAAAACGGAAAGGGTAGGACCACACTTCTTGTTTGTGATTGGACAGTACTCATGTCACTCACGACAGACCACACTTCTTGTTTGTGATTGGACAGTACCCAT
>JBBPDC010000149.1:19831480-19849106 GCA_037974485.1 Hemigrammopetersius urotaenia | reverse complement strand
TGTGTGTGTGTGTGTGTGTGTGTGTGTGTGTGTGTGTGTGTGTGTGTGTGTGTGTGTGTGTGTGTGTGTGTAGATGAACAGTAGGAAAGCTCTGGAGTCTTCTTTAAGGCAGCTTGAGAGAGAAAAGGCTCTGCTCCAGCACAAGAATGTGGAGAGCCACAGAAAGGCAGAGAGTGAAGCGGATCGCAAACGCTGCCTCGAAAACGAAGGTAACGGCATACACTCTACATACCCATACTTGTGTACACACACACCTCTCTCTCTCTCTAATATAAATATGCATATATTATGTATTTTCTTTCCCTTTACAGTGAACAGTCTGAGGGACCAGCTGGAAGAGATGAAGAAGAGAAACCAGAATTCTCACATTTCCAATGAGAAAAACATTCACCTGCAGAGGCAGGTAAGAACACACCCGAGTGTCCGCAGAAGCCATACTCTCACTTTCTTTAATTATGCAAAACCTGGCTTCTGTAATCGTTTAGAACCGGGTTTCTCAACTACTGGGCCGCGGCCCATCAGTGGTCCCAGTGGTTGAGAAACCCGGTTCTAAACGATTACAGAAGCAAGGTTTTTGATTGGGCCGCGAATCTAAAATAGAGACAGGCCATTGGTCCGCAATTGGTTATTTAATTTCATCTAATGTGGCAACATGGCTTGGCAACATGCTGTGATAGATAGGTGGGCCTTAATGTTGAAAAGGTTGAGAACCATTTGTATAGAGGAGTATGCAAAGGTCCCAATTTAGAAAAGTTGAAAATGTAGCAGTAATTGCCTAACTACACTACTAAAATTATAGTGCTCAACAAAGCTAATTTCTTATATTTTTTGCATTAAACTGAATTTCTCTTATAATATTATATTATATTTCTCTTATAATATTTTAGAATGGTTTGTTTTACATACGTATCTAAATGTCCTGTCAAAAAAGTTAGTTATCTGTTCATTTAAAAACTGTAAAACATGCAACTTCGAGATTCAAGATTCTATGTCACATACATAGTTTTGCAAATACAACATGTAGTGAAATGTGCCCAAGTTGAATGTGCCTGTAAGACGGTGCAATAAAATGATCACATAATAAACAGAAGCAAGATTTGTATAGTGGGAATTGGGAGTATCTGTGCTGTAAAGTGCAGTGTGTTAGTTTGATGGCTAGTGTGACAAACGGCAGGTGAGATGCACTACTCTAAAACAAGCCGTTATGAATAAAACCTGTTTATTAATCTTTCTGACTGCTGAAGGACTTTATAAATATGATTCTGTCCAGATTTTTTATTGATGTTCTGTGCTGTCCTCTGCAGCTGGACGAAGCGAATGCTCTGTTGCGTGCAGAGTCGGATGCGGCAACACGGCTGCGGAAGGCCCAGACTGACTCCAGTAAACAGCTGCAGCAGCTGGACACGCACGTGAGGGAGCTGCAGGATAAGTGCTGCCTGCTGGAGAGCAGCAAATTAGCGCTGGAGAAAGATTACATCAGCCTGCAGGCGGCGCTGGACACGGAGACACGAGAACACACACAGCGCTCCGAGACCATCTCCGACCTGCAGGGTAAAGAGGTCATGCCACAGATTATTGCTTGTGATTAGAGCACTGAAGAAAAAATACTCCTCCACTTCAGAGCTGTTTCGTTCTTAGAAATTTGACTAAAAGAAGTGAGGACAGAGAAAATGTGCCATGAACTGCAACTAGGGTTGAATAAGGGTGGTTGGATAAGGGCAACTGGTGGTTGGGGAGTTGCTGCTATGTTAAGAAGGTTGTGGGTTTAAATCCCAGGACCACCAGTGGTACCACTGAGGTACCCTTGAGCAAGGTACTATTCCCACACATTGCTGCTCCCTGGTGCATTATCAGCTTCTCTTCTTCACTCGGTTGAATGGGTAAAATGCAGAGAAATAATTTCACTGCGTGCTGTAGTGTATTCGCACGTGACAAAATTGGCCTCTTTACACTTAGTGCTTTGGCTTATTCATAGGATTTTAACGTTGAAGTCACTACTGAGAAGTCAGCTTGAGTGGGCTAGTGACAGGTGGGTGAACCAAGGCTTTATTTGCCACTGGTTATGAGCAACTGGCCTGTACAAAGATGACCGAGAGAGAAGAAAAAACAGATTTGTAGATCTAGGGCCCACACCCAGGAACAACTCCGTGCTTGTTTGAGGTATGACCTCATTACTGCAGGTTTGCCCTCTGGAAAATGTTTAGCCATGTAGGATGCCATGAGATTTAGCATTTTTTTTTTTTTTTTGCAATAAATGCACAAATGCTTGCACTACTTACTGTCTCTTTTCCTGCCATCATTAGATTACAAGACAAAATGAACTAATCACATTGCTTGATACATAATGATGGCTTTTACACATTCGGATCATCCTCAAAAATGTCTAAAAGGGTCCACGTATATATAGTCTGATAATAGTCTGAATATAGGCGAGTGATAACCCTGCGAGATGATGTGCTTGTGAACAAATTTGCATTTTTTTGTTAAGCAGTCAATGTTTTCTTACCTCTCTCTCCACTTACTCTTTCTCTCTCTCGGCCTGTCTAACTTTCCTTCACTTTATTTTACCCTCTGTGCCTTTTCCTAGCCCGTCTTTCCAATCTGGAGGATGAAGTGAGACAGGCGAGGCAGGCTTTGTCCAAAGTTGAGAGTGAAAAGAGGCAGCTACAGGAGAAACTCACTGACCTGGAGAAGGTAACCAGCTTTTTTCTTACAAACTCTGCACCAGTGGTTGCCAACCTTGGTCCTGCCTTCTTGAGATAGCTAGTTCCAGCCTTCTCTGGCTAATGAAGTTCTTCAGAGTAAAAGTTAAGTAAAAGGGGTTAGATTTCCAGGAGAAGGGTTGGTAACCGCTGCTCCACTCTTACTAGACAAATACCATTCAAACCAAATAGCTGACGTTTCAATAAGATCATCTGTATTTGTAGTTATTTATTGGATAAAATATTTATTTCAGTTTTGTAAATGAATGGTGTCACAAGCAGTTGATCTTGACATTTTGATATTAAGTCTCATGGATAAATCACTCAATCCAGCCAGCCTAGTTTTTCAGATTTACTTCTGATGTTCTCTGCATGCAGTGATTAACTGTTAATGAAAGGAAGAAGTTCTTGCTTTAACGTCCAAATGTTTTTTCTTTGAAAATGCAGTTCATTGAATAGAAATAGAAAGTACCTTTCATTCGTTTGCTGCTGCCAACTTTGAAACTTTTTTTTTTTTTTTTTACCCCATCCCTTATTCTAATGTCTCTCCACTTTTTCTTCATATCCAATAGGAGAAGAGCAGTAAAGAGATTGACATGACATATAAGCTGAAGGTGCTGCAGCAGAACCTGGAGCAGGAGGAGGCGGCCCATAAGGCCACAAAAGCTCGCCTGGCCGACAAAAGCAAAATCAGCGAGTCCATTGAGGGAGCCAAATCTGAGGCTATGAAAGGTATGAGATTTTGTGAGAGTGCTATGGCTTGTGTGCTATAAGACGTGCAAATGGGTAAAATGCTACAGTGGACAAGTTTATGAAAGGCTAGAGAGGGTACAAATGCTAATGTGTTACGAAGGGTATAAGGATCTACGTTTACATAAATTTAGCAGACGCTCTTATCCAGAGCTCTTATCCAGATCTAGTGAACCAGAATTTGAAAACTATTGAATGCTGAAGCATTTTTTCATGCTTTCATTACACAGAGACAATAATATAAAATAATATAAAATATCGTGTAGTAAGCAAAACTTTCCAGAAAATACTTTATGTACACAAAATGCTGTGGTCAGTAAGAGATAAGTAAGTAGTGACATGAGTTTTGAAATTTCACACAATGATTTAGCACACAATACATAATTGCACATCTGAATAGTAGCAAATTATTGTGGGAGCATTGTAGGGTGCAATAGGTGTAACAGAAGGAGGACAAATTTTCTGTGGTGGTCAGTGAATCGCTGTATGCTGGCAAGTCTGTGACTAAAAGTGCTTCTCTGTTTGATCACAGCACTTAAGAATGGGGGGGCAGTGTTGTCCACGATGGACAGAAGTCTGTACAATGTCCTCTTTTTGGCCAGTTTCCAAGTTGTCAGCGCTCCTTGGGGGAGTGCTATAAAGAGAATGAGGGTCTAGTGTGCTATGAGGAGCCAGTTTACTATGGTTTGGAAGGCTAGTGTGTTATGAAGGTCTGCTTAGTGTAAATGTGAGAGTGTTTAATTTAAAAGTGTTTATAACATTGTCTCATGTGGGAGTAATGATTATGTGCCCACTTAAACTGGTGTTTAACTGCTGTGTTGTTGTCATCTGTGGTCAGAATTGGAGCAGAAGCTGCAGGAGGAACGCTCCTCTAAGCTGCGAGTGGAGAACAGGCTGCTGGAGCTGGAGAAGCAGAACTCCATGCTGGATTGTGATTACAAACAGGCCCTGCAGAAACTCGACGAGCTGCGCAGACACAAGGACAGGCTCACTGAAGAGGTGTGTTTGTATATTCTTGATATGTAAATGATGAGGTTCCAGAAGACTGACTACTGATGGATTTGGTTGATGGGGCAATAGAAGGCCCAGGAATGCATTAAGCCCAAAACTGGAAAAAGAAATTGTTACATTATTTACTAGGGATAGGAATCACAAATGACCACCCGTTACAATATCACAATACATAAATATCCTGATTTTAATACTATGTTTTTTGTAATTTTTACCTTTAAAAATAAGTTGTACTGCTAAATTAGATTAGATTAGATTGACTTTATTCCTTAAAGCTTTATTCAGTTGTGGCACAGCTGAAATGAACAGACTAACAACAAATAATTTTTACCTCAAAACCAAATGGCAGCATTTAAACAATGCAAAAAGTAGAGGTAAAAGTAGAGGTCAGGAAATTACTACTGTTGTGGTATAAATTATACCAAACTACTATATTATACCAAACTATTAGCTACTATTCTCCTGTAATGTTACTGTTTGGACATTTGAAGCTATATTAATCCACGCACATGCCTGTAAGTGTTGTTTTCTTCCTGTGTCTGTCTGTCCCAGGTGAAGAACCTGTCGCTGAGGATCGAGCAGGAGATGCAGAAGCGCAGTCTGACCCAGAATGACTTGAAGGTGCAGAACCTCCAGCTCAGCACGCTGCGGACGTCAGAGAAGCAGCTCAAGCAGGAGATCAACCACCTGCTGGACATCAAGCGCAGCCTGGAGAAGCAGAACGTGGAGCTGCGCAAGTAAGCTATCCCACAATGCGGCACACTTCAGGATCTTTCCTCTTGTTCTCTCACTCTGTCTTTCTCTGTCCTCTTTTTGCTTTTCCTTAAGTATTCTGTCTCTTCCTATTTCACTCTTACTCTTTCCTTGTCTTGCCACCTCCCCATCTTTTTCTGCCTATCTCCCTTTCCCTTTTGTTATCTCCCTTTTTCTTTTTCTGTTTACTATATTCTCTTTTATTTCTCTCCATCCATTTTGTTTTCTTCCCTCTCTCAAACAGGGAGCGGCAGGATTCTGATGGTCAGATGAAGGAGCTGCAGGATCAGCTGGAAGCAGAACAGTATTTCTCAGTAAGACCATTTAATTACAACTCTATTCACTGACCCATTCAGTGGAAAGTTAGTTGAACTGCCTTTAGTTCAGCTTTCACTATATTTGAATACAGCTAAGTGTTTTGCATGCACAACATATTACAGTGCCATGTGTTTGTGTGTGTGCAGACACTATACAAGACCCAGGTGCGAGAGCTGAAGGAAGAGTGTGAGGAGAGAAATAAGCTTTATAAAGACATGCAGCAGAATCTGCAGGAGCTTCAAGAGGAGAGGTGAGTCCTGTGTTTGAATGTATTTTCACAAGGCTGTTCATGTATTATACTGTGTACTTAGGCACCTTACTCAATGCTTAGGCAAATTGCTGAAAGCCATTTTTCTTAGCATGTGATAAAGCATCTTTCTGTTAAACATTAGAATAAAAGCAAACAAACAAGCAGTAAGATGTTTTGTTTGTAAACATGTTGATATTTTATAAGCTGGTGAGGAGAACACAGGTTCGGATCCATATTTCTCCACCCAGCAGTTGTTTGGATACATAAAATTCCATCAGCAGCTCCTGATTTAAATCAATGAAAGACAGTTTGAGGTCAAGCCAGTGTTCTGATGGAAACTACAACATTGGACTTCCACAAGGAATCCATTCATATACTGTAAATAAAGTCACGATTTACTGCTTTATTTAGGATATTAAGTTACAATAATGTGGTGGGGAATAACACTCTGGCCATAACCTGTTGGCTACATTGGTTACATTAGCCTCATAGTGCCAGTGGAGGACACACCTGATCAACTTTAGGATAAGGTGGAAAAATGTTCATTTGTGTTTTGACTGAACCTTCACTTCACAGGAGGCGAATGTCCTGAATCTGTGGCTGGGCTACTGTAGGTAGAGCCTGAGTGTTTATCTGTCATGTGCATGTGTAGGTAGAGTGATTATTTTGTCTCTCTCAGGGACTCCCTGGCTGCACAGCTGGAGATCACCCTGACGAAGGCGGACTCAGAGCAGCTTGCTCGCTCCATCGCTGAGGAGCAGTACTCTGACCTGGAGAAGGAGAAGATCATGAAGGAACTGGAGATCAAGGAGATGATGGCCAGACACAGACAGGAACTGTCTGAGAAAGACACCACCATCAGCTCAGTGAGTCTAGCATCCTTTTATCCAATTAACTGGTCCTGCTCTCGAATGGGATGAACTGTGTCTTTCTGTACTGTTGGCCTTATATGTCAGCACCAGTCGTCTATTACTTAAACTGTTGCAAGTTACTGTTTAATTAACTCTCCTCTTCACAGTTATTCATTAATTGTAATACTTAATTCATTTTAATGTTCAAACTTTGCTTTTTTAAATAGTCTGAACTCTGCATAACACAACAAAATACAAACACTGTTGTAAACACTGTGATATTTCCTTACTTAATATATTTCTAGTCTGAGTATATTTTATTATATATTCAGGTATTTTTGTTCTGTATTGTTCTGTCTTGTCTGAGTGTGCAGTCGTGATTCTGATTCTGATTCTGATTCTGATTGCTCATGACATTATGGCATAGTTACATCAATTTTATGTAGCAGAGTAACATCATTATATGGCATGGAAACTGTGGTAAACCCAAAAACAGTGAACCGAGATGAGATGAGTTGAGCATCAGAGTGAACGGCTTGTATAGCTGTTAAGAAAAGAACATTTTTGACAAAATGGGCCGAATGCACCACTGACTGCAGCTACTGGTCACAAAATCAACATTGTGAACTTTTTAATTGGCCAGTTTTTAGGTTATCATGTCAATTAGTAAAGCAGTGCTTAACTCTTAAATATTTTACTTAGTTTCATTGCCATATAAAAATACAGTGGTCAATATCATCAAAATATTATTTATTTGAAAATGTGTATTGGTCTACAGCTTACCTTGTCCATGCCTCCAGCTCCTCTGAGAAAGTAGAACCACTCTTTCTGGGTGATGTCCCCTCTCTGTATCATGATCTCCACACACAGCATGAAACTGTAGATGGTCTTGTGCTGCTCGAAGAGGCCGCGGGACACGTTAGTGTAGGAGCTGAGCAGCGTCCGGTCCATCAGAACCTGCAGCCGCATGTTCAGGTCACTCTGCGGCTCTGAAGACTCGATAGTGCTGTTAAATAACTGCACAACACACAAACAGAGACAAATGCAAACATGGGGTACTTTTGAGTGCTACAACTGTCCCTATGTGCTGCCTGGTATTGTGCCTCGCTCAAAAAGTAGTCAGGAATAAAATGTGAGAACGTGATGGTTTCTGAGAGATCATGGGAAACTCAAAACAAGCAGCTTAATTTCCTTAAATGGACTTTATGGAGTAAATGGTACATTTTGAAAGCTTAACATTGTTTACATAATACAATTACTTCTACATAAAGAGTTTGTTTTTAAACTATTGCTTTAATAACTGCAGGATCAGCTGCATTTTATCAGCAGATAACTTTTCACTGTACATACCATGGGCAGTGTGTGTTACCTGTTTGAAATACTTGAGGGAGAACTGGTACATGGGGTCAATCTCAGACAGGCTGGCGATGACGAAGTACATGACGGACCCGCGTGTGGCCACGGGCCGATACTTCTCTCTGGCAGTATTTATCATCAGCTCAGTGGCCTCTGCCTCCTCCAGTCGGGATTTAATGGCCTCGGACGTCACCTGCCAGACACACACACAGACACACAGACACGCACACACAGACACACAGACACGCACACACAGACACACAGACACGCACACACAGACACGCACACACAGACACGCACACACAGACACGCACACACAGACACACACACACACACACACACACACACACACACACACACACACACGTGTCAGTATGTGGCTATTTCAGAAATGTGTTATTCATAGCCCCGTCATGCTGTAAAGCTCATTAAACTGTTAGTTTGTCAATAACAAAGACGGATGAATTTGCTAGCAAGGCAAATTAATAGATGTGCTACAGGGTCTATAAACCTGTAAAAGCAAGGGCAGCAAACACACATTTGGATTAGGGCTGAAGAAACCTGCCCCATAACTGAATGTCGCATCAATATGAATATATTCTTTTCTATTCAGTTTTATTTTTAAACAACAACGGCAATAATAATAATAATAATAATACTATTATAATAGCATAACATTATTACTATTATCACAAAATTTCCATAAATGTTTGCTGCTCAAAGTGTGTGGTTTTGTTCTGTATTTAAGCTACCAAATGAAAATGCAAACTTTACACCACAGACATGTTTCAAACAGTGAATTGTAATTATTAGTTAATGTATCTGTCACAGCGATACAGGAATGCAGGACTGAGAACCCCTTAGACACAACCGTGTTGCATGGCGGAAAAGTGTGTGTGGGTGACACGAGGGAGCGGGTGAACCACGCTGTTTAATCTGGGAACGCTCTGGGAAGAGTTGAGACCCGCACCAAACGGGTCCTCGTTCTCACTCGCACACACAGGGAGGGATGAGGAGAGCACCTCTGAGTCTTACTGCTCACAGTACTGGAGGTAGTAAGGATAGGGACACGTGAGGATTGAAGCATGTCACGTCAATGTCTGTGCGAGTACTAACACCTGTTATACGTGACGTGCAGTCATTTCCGGTGCCCTGTGACTGCAGTATCATTCTGACCTAATATAATCAATGTATCAAAAACACACAAACATTCAGCAGTCACAGTAAATGACTGAGCTCATTTGCAACCTGCAACCTTTCGAAGGCCAGTCTTGCAATTTACAGGATTAGTCCTGGGTCAGTTAGCGCAGATGCATTCAAACAGAGTGACAAACAGTGAAAATATGAGCCAAATGGAGTGATTTCACCACTTCTAAAGGACATTAGACAATCGTGTAATCACTGTTCATTTTATGCTTAAAAATGGGATACAACTGCCAGGCAGTACAGATATAAAACACAACATCCAGCCCAAGTACTGTAAAATAAGCAGACACCAACAAGACCAGTAGTAAGAGGTTTGTGTTTTTTCTTCTGGATTTTACCTGATTTTGTCACATATCTGAAATTTCTGTGTGAGTGAAGGGTAGCTCTGAGACACGTGATGCTCCACCATATCATTACCCAAGTACCAATATAGCTAACTGACACCTATGTTGGCTAGCATCACTGGGACTGATACAGGAATAGGAGGGCCATTCTGTCCACCAAGAGAGAGTGAGGCCTATTATGGTCATCTGGTCAACTGAATTTCCAGCCACAACGGCCGTGGCACCACAATAATCAAATCTTAACCCCCTAACCACAGCCA
Organism: Hemigrammopetersius urotaenia; assembly: GCA_037974485.1. NCBI lineage: Eukaryota > Metazoa > Chordata > Actinopteri > Characiformes > Alestidae > Hemigrammopetersius > Hemigrammopetersius urotaenia. The sequence continues at coordinate 19,839,305 of JBBPDC010000149.1, read as the reverse complement.
AAGTGCAAATAATAACTAAAACATGATGGAATTTATTGACTTGAATGACCATCCATTTTCTATCGCAGGATTTTGTGCCAGAATTTCGATCTTGAAGATTTAAACTTGGGTGCATTGCCGGTGAATATACAGCTGAAGTTAAAAGTGGTCTGAGTTCAAGGGCAATCACTGGACAGGGAGAGGGAGAGAGTTTGTTAGGCGTAGGACAGAGGTTTCATTCATCACGGAAGTTATTCCATCCATCCAGCCATCCATTTATCTATCTGTCCGTCCATCGCTCCACCCACCGCGCTCCCTTGTTCATCCCGGCACCACTCTGTCGGGACAGTGGGAGGGTGACACAATGTGAAAAGCAATCTCAGTCCCTACCTACACACACACACACAGCGGTGCTATGAGCAACAACAAGTCAAAGCTGACACCACACACGCATTCCAAAATACACACTGCTGTAGGGCTCTGCATAAGTTTGTGTAACATCTGTTTAAATTGTTTCCATAAACACGTCTGAGAAAAAAGCTGCAGGCGACAACTCCATCACCGAGTATGGAGGAGTAGAAACACATACACACGCTCACAGACACACATTTACACAGTTCCAGATGCAACATCCATGCATCATGCTAACAGGCTTCCATTAGCTACATTAACTTCGTAGCTAAAGAAAACTTTTGAACAACAAACATGTCTTTGCTGATTACCCACATCTGCAATAAGGATAAACAGCTATAAATCAGATTTTTAAAATGGAGGATCACTTTGAGAACTAGGACAGGACTTTGATCTATGAAGTGCTACTCTCTATGCCTTACCTTTGACTCCTGCAGGGTCTGGACGAGCTCCTGGTTGTCGAGGATGTTGCCTTCTGAGGTAAAAAGCAGCTTGAGGATGCGATCCTCGATGGCCTTCAGCTGATTGCGGTCAGTATTGATGCGGACGATCAGCTGATTCCTCTGTTCCTCCAAATCTGGCCGCTCCAGTCGTACCACATCACTACAGAGACCACAACAACAAGACTAAATAACAACAACGACAATAACTCAAAGATCGAGATACAATGAAAACAGCACACTAAAAGTAAACAAAAAAAGTAAAAGCAAAAAACAAAAAGGATGAGTTCTAATTTAATTCACAAGCCACTTTATTAGAAACTCCAGGCTACTTCGGGCTTCCACACACTGGCCACATTATTGGAAACACACACCTCTTAGTTCCAATCAGTGGTCACTTTATCAGAAACACCTACTCTGTATTTCCACTCACTAGAGCTTCCCTATATATTATTACATTCTGCAGGCCATGTTCAGTCATGTGCAATTGGTCAGCACCTCTCTGACCCTCATCAGTGGTCTGTTTGGCCATTATTATTTTTAGAGGAAGACCACGCTCAGTGACATGGCAGAGTGTGTTGTGCTGGTGTCAGGCACAGCGGTGATGCTGTTTTTTTCTCTTTTTTTGACAGTCAAAAGCAGCTCTATGGTCAGTAACTGGTCATTGATTAAGGAGTATTGCTAATTCAATTAAAAATACATCAACAGATGCACACACGTCCTTAACTGCACATCATTAAAAAGTGAGAATGTATTTGCAAAATGATACTACAGATGGTTTTAATGCTGACAAAACTGCAGGTTAAAGGCAGGCATGGATAGTTAATAGATCTGAGTGCTACCTGAGAAGCTGATCCTCTAAACCTGACTTGGTGACTGTGAAGTTGATGATGGTCACTTTGATGCAAACCTACAAAAAAAAAGCATAAAAAGAGAAGGTTTAGCTTCATCTCACTATACAAACATATATATTGCAGTTATGCAACTGAGGGCATGCCATGGTTGGCCCTTGGTGACAGGGCTGGGGTTTCAAACGCTAACACTCAGAGAGCAGAAAACCTCTCAGAGGGGGGAGTGCTTTTTGGCAGGGCTCTCTGTCTACACCCACTGCTGGGAGTAGAATATGTCATGATCCCACTATGCCTAGCACAGTAAGGCCTGTTGTTGCCTCTTGGCAGGTGGATTTTTGTTACATGTACCTCATCATGAGCAGTGCTTTAGCACCAGGTCCAAAGGTACAGAATTTACAGAGTAATGTTAGAATGATCTGGGGCAGCTGGTGGCCTAGTGGTTAGGTAGTTGCCCCAGGTATCAGAAGGTTGTAGGTTTGAATACCAGGACAGCTAGTGACATCACTGAGCTACCCTTGAGCAAGGTACCGCCCCCACACTCAGCCTGCTTTTAACAATGCTGAGTTAACTAAAGAGAAATGTAACCAACATTTCCGTGGTGACCTCTTCACCAAATGGCTAAAATAACCCAATTTTAAAATCATCATTGGCTATAGTTCAACATGTATATTTTTCTCAGGCAGAACTTTGCTGTAGTACTGCATTCGGAAGGCAAGATGCCACCTACACCATCTCTTAATGTCAAATGGCATAATATAGCATTAATGTGTGTCATAACAGCTGCTCTTATTAGATTTATGAGTTATTATAATTCCATCTCACCTCAGAAAGTGTTGAGACAAGCCCTGTTGGAATAAGCCTTTATAAATGTTAATGTAGGTTTATGTCAGCTGTCATAAGAAGCTTACGCATGTGTCATGTAGAGGTGTACACTGTCATTTAGTGAAGTGGTTTTTTCTTTATGAGCTTACAAAACCAGATACAATTTGAGTGACTTCTTGAAGAAGTTGTTTGGAGTTACACAGGTTTGTTGTAACAGTTGCCATTATTCTTGGGCTGAGCCACATTTGTGTGTTTGCTGTGTATTTGGTTCTGTTAGTAGTATGGTCACTCTTTTTACATGTGAGAGAGCATTGTCCAGCTCACAACTGAACACTACTGCTCTAATATTAGCTCTTAATGGTAAATTCTCAACTCTCTGAGCGATTTAATTCGATCTAGTCAGTCACAGCAGCCCTTAACAATGTGCTTATTGTGATAACAATATAACTATAATTAATGATGCAGCCCTATTCGCTCTTATTGCAGTACACCCAAGGCTGTAACTGACTATTCTATGTTGGCACATAGGTACCTAACTGCATGAAAGTGGAAAGGTAAGAGCAATAAAGCATGGAGAGAGGAAGTTCTTAGTGAAATTGTTCGTGAAATGATTTGTGAAATTGTTTCTCAAAATTAGGTGTTTGTTTTATTGCAAGAGTGCCAAAGTCATTACATTCATCCCTGCCTGGGTCACATGATCACATCCGGTTGACCTTAAACCATTGCCAATCTCCAGGTCGGTATGCTCCGAAAGCCTTTTTCACAGGCAGGAAACGCAGACGGATATGCTAATGTGACACAATCAGTAATTTCAGGAAAACAAAAAGAAAATCACAGGGGTTGTGATTTGCACGAGCTTAAAAGCTGCAAATAATACAGTCCTCATGGCCATTGGCAAATGGCAGCTGTTGGCCATTAAAAGGCCCATGCTCTTGTGTTTGATTTTTTTCACCCTGAGGTCCGCTAATACAGTGTACATGCTTCTACGCACCAAAGACAATTATTTGTACATAACTATGATGGTATGTGTCTAAGATATTGTAAATGAGCTCTGACTTTAAAGTCATCTGCTATTGATTAATAGTACATTATTCTTCAACCCCGAAAAGAAGACTTGTTTGTGGACAGCTTTTCAAAAAGTTATCAATCAGTTAAAGGTTTGGCAAGTGTATCCAGCCTTCTACTCCTCAATTGCAAACTTGGTACAACTTGGTAAAGACGGAAACCGCAAATTTCATTTTTGGCCAAACGTTCACTTTAGCAAAGTTGTTGTATTTATTATTATTTATGCATTGAGACCAAAAAAAACCAGATTTCCCCCCAAACCTCTACTACAATTCAGACCTACCCATTCACACTGGTTATACGGAGTGTCTCAGGCCTCATATAGAAAAAGGGTGCTCCGAGCCTTCTTACTCTACTACAAGTCAATGCATATACACCCTCTCCCACTTTCTTATAAACACCCTTCCAACACACACACACACACACACGCATGCATGCACCCACCTCCGGGAGGTAATGGGGGTTGGCCATCTTGGTGGTCATGTAGAAACGAAAGTTTTTGTCGTAGTCGATGTCGGAATCACCCAGGCGGATCAGTGTTCTGCCACCTGATACAAATGTCTGCTTCAGCAGAACAGGCTCAAGAGCAGGGTCCAGGGTTTCTTTAAGCTGCACACACACATATACACACACGCACATGCACACACACACACACCAGATTAGAAATACCATTACACCAATTTCACTTTTCCAACACTGATCTTGATACATCCACTTCATATAACTGTATATAAAAAATGGATGTATCAACTGTGTATTGTAGCACATTTCATATTTAGCACAACTCACCATTCTTTCGTCATCAATAGGCTACATGTGGCTGTTGTTATTGCATTACCTATTTCCCTTAGCTTTATGTTATGTTGTAATATTTCGGACTAATTTATAATTCAGCATTTTTCGGCCTGATACGGATTCTGGTTATCAGATCGACGCAGTTTCTAACAATAATTCTCACCTTATTCATCCTGGGGGCTTATCACATGAACCTTAAGTGGTAGTCAGTGAAGAAGTCCATACCCACCTAATGTTAAATACGTAAAGCTACAGCACCACTCACACCTGAGTGAACATGTCTATTTGTCATAATCTTAAAGACGTTCTCATCTATATAACAATATAATGACTATATAACAATATAATAATTTATGATGAAATGCAAATGAAATTTGTTTCTAAATGTAAATATTGAAGTTAAGGCCTTAAAAAAAATTTAATATTCATTTAAAATATTAAATACTGAATTCTACCAATTCTGCTCTTATTTATTATTTAATTACACTCTACCTTAAAGTCACTGTTTGTGAGCTTTGATGGCCTGAAAGGGTAAAAACATGTGAAACATTACCTCTTCCAGAAGAACAGGCATCCCCAGACGGATGGCATTCTCCAGCGTTCTGAGGAAGCCTGCGTCTGTTAGCTTGATGACCTTCAAACCATTCTTTGTCTCTTTGGAACGAATCCAACGATTCGCCTGGACCAGGAGCAACAGGAGAACAGAAGATCATAAAAATCCACTTTGTGATGATGGACTATCATAGAAATAGCATTCAGAAGCCCAAGCAGCTACACCAGGAGTTTCCATGCTTTGACTTAGAAGTATTCTTTGGCTCAAACATACAAATATAATATATTTCCATCTAAATTAATACAAAGTCATAGCTCTCAGAGGCTTTGAAATAGACTTAAGGAGGAAAACTGAGCCACAAGGCAACGGAAACAGAGTCACAGACGCTTAGACAACACAGATTAACACTGTGTCAACTGCATACCTGCATCATCACACTGCCTTAAACTGAACTGAACTGTTAATCTCAAAAATAGACCTGCTTATGTGGCTTCACACACTGTACAACACACTGGGTTCAACTTGTTTGTACTTTTGTCCATGTTCGTAGAGAGTAGTGTGTCCTATAGTATCAGAAACCGCTAAGCGAGTCTATTTGAGGTTACTTACTTAATAATATGGCTTAAGGTACAATAAAAATTGCCTTGAATAAAGCATCAGGGAAGATGCAGGCCATAACCTGGAGGAAGGTTTTCTGGAACTTTACTGGTGTGGAAATACTGCACAAGGCTGATCCAATGAAGATTCTCTGTAAAGTCTTCCAAACACTAACACTAGACTAACACTAACATTAACACTAGACTAAAAAAAGCACAGAATAAAAAGTGTGCAGTGATCAGGTGACCTATAAGTGTCTTGGCCTAAGACTAACCAAGCCAGAACAAAAACTTTTTAAACTTTAAAAACTATTAAAAATGAGCAGTCAAGCAACCCCTAACTGTTGACTTTCTTTACTTTTTAGATGCACTAGCCTCGTAGCTCCATTGCAAGACAAAAGAAGCAAACTTCAGACAACAGACATGTCTTGACTAATGGACCATTTTAGGGTCTGTGGGAAATCGCTAACCGTAAACTATCGCTTTAGTACACTTGTGTTCTGGGAGAATATCCCAAGAGAATATCTTCAGAATGAATGCTGATTAGTTTCCACTTGAAAACACCAGACAGGACAGGAGTCCCAATGCAAGCAGATGTTTGCCAGAAGAGAAAAAGTTCAAAAGGTCGGTCTGAGAGGCAGCATGAGGACAGTCGAGAGGATGGTAGAACAGAGGGGATAAAGCTGCTTGACCAGACCAAAGTGTCAGAACTGTCAAGTGAAACAGTGTGTGTGTGTGTGTGTGCTGCATGAGCTGGAATGTGCTATGTGAGATGCGAAGGATGTGACAGTGGGTTCTTATATAAAGAGCCTGGGCCAGAGGAGATGCTGCTGAGATGAAGGGAGGAATGTGTGTGTGTGTGTGCGTGTGTGTGCGCGTGTGTGTGTGTGTGTGTGTGTGATCAGAAGAGAATGTGCCAGAGAGGATGCCAGCAAGATGAGCTGAGTGGAGTTGAGATCAGGGCACTATGTAAATACCATGCGGCATGTGTGTGTGCTCCCTATCTTCTGGGTCTCTATCCCAGAAGATCCTGTGAGCCTCCCAGGAGAGACGAAGAGATGGAGGGAGAGAAAAAGTGAAAATGACAAGAAGCCAGAGGAGGATGGGAGTGCAATCACAGGACATTGTAATGAAAACACAGGGAAAGACAGAGATTGAGCTTCTGTATGTTAATGTTGGGACGTCTCCTCCAAAACAGCAATAAGAAAGTGTATGGCTCCAAATATCCACCCATCCTTCTGCTAGCTTTCCAGTGCCCCTCAGGACCCAGCGCCTTGAGAAACACCTTCTTTAGTACAACAGTGACACTACATTTACAAAAGGCTATAGCTCTATTTGAACAGGATTACATTTAAATCTGTGTTATGTTCCAGATGTTGCCTCACATTATAAGTAAATGGATTTTACTTGACGTCTCCTACGTATCCATATTAAACACTACTCAAATCTAATCATGCGTTGGCAGAGTCTATCAAGCACTTCTTGGTCTGGGTGGCAGAATGTATCTATCCTCTCTACACTGGGAGAACATTAAAGGGAGGAGAAAGAATACAAAGTGATGAGTATAATTTAATAAAGGCATTAATTTATATCCATCATCAATTAGCTTTCTATGATCACACAGCCACATGTAATGCAACATCTGAATTTGTAGAAAAAATCTGTATTACTGCACCAAGTATATAATATTGTGAATTCATAACAATGCAATATACATTCTGACACCAAAATGCCCTCATGCTTGCAGACCGCTGGTGTAGATGCCTTCACCTTATCCACAGTTTTTCTCTCCTCATTAGTCTCTACACAATACTAACTACTGGGAACTAATCTATAATTTATCGGACTGCTGCTCAAAACTGGGGCTGAAAGTGTTCTCCAATGCTCCCGCACTATTCACTGAGAGAAACACAGCTTTGTTGGAGGAAGGAAAACAGAAGAAAGAAGAGTAAAGAACAGTGAGTCACTTTTGCAGCTTTAAAAACAGATTGTCATGAATGATGCAAAAAAGTAATGCTCCAGGAGGGGTGAGGGGTCACCTGATCCTGAGGGTCGATCATGAGTGGCCAACGGCGGCCGCGGGTCACGAGGATTCCGTTCTCGGTGGAGACGATGTCCCGGGGAAGACCCTCGGCGTTCCACTGACGGATCTCGTACTGGTCCCCCAGGATTCCAATCAGACTGAAATTGTCACTGATGGGAATGCCCAGCTCCCGACAGCGTGAAATCCACTGCTCTATCAGCTACACACACACACACACACACACACACACACACACACACACACACACACACACACACACACACACACAC